>QEPC01001581.1:68980-88977 GCA_003113815.1 Sphenodon punctatus
TCTCAGATTGTAAGCCCTAGGGGCAGGGACCCTGTCTATTTTATTACTTTGTAAAGTGCCAGGTACACTGCTGGCGCTATATAAATGTTTGTTAATAATAATAATAATAATAGCAAAGACTGTGCAGCACAAGACAGTGAGAGCCAGTCAGTATCACATAGGTGAGCTGAGATCGTGCAGCCATAGGCCGACTCGCACGCTTACAATTTGTTTCCCAAGTCACCCTGCGCCATGAGGTCAGTCAGATAAGGAGGAGAGGTAGGTAGGAGACTAGAGCGACGCTAGCATCTGACTCACTCTGAATCTGACCGACTTCTCCATAGGACCCACTTAAGGTCCTATGTTGAGGCTGTGAGGACAGCAAAGAAGGAGTTTTTTGCTGCCCTCATAGTGTCTGCGAAGTCACGTCCAGCGGAGCTGTTCCGGGTGGTGCGGGGGCTGGTCAGTCTGGCCTCCCTCTGCCTGGACGGGGACTTGACCCAGGCCCACTGTGAGGAGTTTGCCACCTACTTTGCAGATAATATCGTTCAGATCCAGTGTAACTTTGACATCGGATTGGAAGCAGTAAGCAAGGGGCATGAGGTTATGGAGGCACCATCTGGTTGATCTTTCTGGGATCAATTTCAGGAAGTGATGCCAGCTGATGCAGTGAATGTCCTGGGGTCTGTCAGAGCCACTAGTTGTGAACTAGATCTGTGCCTATCCTGGTTGGTGAAAGTCTCCAGGGAGACCTTGAGGACGGTGCTCAAGAGAGTAGTGAATGCGTCCCTTCAGCAGGGGAGATTGTCACGTAGTCTCAAGGAGGCTGTGGTGCGCCCCCTGCTGAAGAAGCCATCTTTGGATGTGGATGCACTTGCCAACTACTGACCCGTCTCTAATCTTCCCTTTTTAGGGAAAGTTATTGAAAGGGCAGTGACACTGCAGCTCCAGGTGCATTTGGACAGCATCGGTTTCCTTGACCCTTTTCAATCTGGGTTCCGCCCTGGCTATGGTACTGAGGTGGCATTGGTGGCCTTGGTGGATGATCTCTGCCGCGAGATGGACGCAGGATGTTCGACCGTTGATCCTGCTAGATCTCTCGGCTGCTTTTGATACCGTGGACCATGGGCTGCTGTTGAGACAGCTGCGAGACTTGGGGGGTCTGGATGGGACTTTCTTTGGATGGTTCCACTCATTCCTCTCGGGTAGAAGCCAGCGGGTGGTTCTGGGGGCTGAAACATCTAGCCTCCGGGCCTTGACCTGCGGCATTCCGCAGGGTTCCATTCTGTCTCCACTGTTGTTCAATGTGTATATGCAGCCCCTGGGGGAGATCGTGAGAGGGTTCAGGGTGCGATGTCACCAATATGCTGATGATACTCAGCTATACCTCTCGTTTTCAAATGACCCTGGTCCTGCTGTCTCGTTACTCTCCCAATGTTTGGAGGCCATGGCGGATTGGATGTGGCAGAGCAGACTGAAGCTCAANCAATATGCTGATGATACTCAACTGTACCTCTTGTTTTCAACTGACCCAGGTCCTGCTGTCTCTTTACTCTCCCAATGTTTGGAGGCCATGGCGGATTGGATGTGGCAGAGCAGACTGAAGCTCAATCCCGATAAGACGGAGGTGATGGTGGTGGGAAGGGCGGGGGAGGTGCTGCCCACCTGATTGGGGGGGGTTGCCTGCCTATTGCTCTTCAGGTTCAGAGTCTGGGAGTGGTTTTGGATTCAGGCCTCCGTCTGGATCGGCAGGTGGAGGTGGTGGATAAAGCTGCCTTTTGCCAGCTGTATCTGGTACGGGGGCTTCGACCTTACCTCTCCGTGCCCCATCTGGCCACTCTCATCCATGCCTTCATCACCTCAAGGCTAGACTACTGCAACATGATCAACGTGGGGCTTCCCTTGTTTCTGGTTCGGAGGCTGCAGCTAGTGCAGAATGCGGCAGCCCATCTCCTGACAGGGACGGGGCGGCGTGAGCACACAACACCGGTGCTCCGCGCTCTGCACTGGCTGTCTATAGCATACCAAGCCAGATTCAAGGTGTTAGTATTGATTTACAAAGCCCTACATGGTTTGGGCCCCTCATATCTTGGGGACAGCCTCACCCTCCACACCTCACAGCGATCCCTTTGGTCCACAATGGAGGACGAGGAGGATCCCCGTCCCAAGACTGCCCCTGGCATGGGAGGGCGTGTGCCACCGCACCATCACTCTTTGTCCAGGGGCAGCTTGAGGATTCCCAGCAGTGGAAGGTTCACCTTCAGGAACAGCAACTTCTCCACCAACTTGACCCCCAATCTCGGGCAGTGCAGGGTGCAAATGTTCCCCGCAATGGAGATCGCCCTCTCACTGGGGACGCTGGTTGGTGGGCAGGACAGGATACCCTTGGCCACTTTGGACAGGGCTAGCCACACGTTGGCCTTGGCGGTCGAATAGGCCAAGGTATCCCTGCTGGGATCAATACATGGCTCCTCCTCCAGGTTGGTCTCCACTGATGCTGAGGTGCCATCATACACTCTGGGTGCCCCACTGCCATCCGCCACGCTGCTTGCCCTTTTGTGCTGGGCCCCATGCTCCCCAGAGTGGACTGCACACAGGAGCAGCTGCTGGCAGTAGGGGTCCTGCTGCTGCTGCTGCTTCTGCTCATCCTGCTGCAGGTGCTGCTGCTACTGCTAGTGCTGGGGGCAGGGATAGACCCAGATGGCTGTAATTGGTCGCTTCTCCAACTCCCACCATCTGCAGGGGTGTCCTGCTGCATGGTTCGCTCTGTCTGCCGCACCTTCTGCACCAGCACACCCTTCCGGAGGCCATAGAGTGCTGTCTCATGTGCCATGCTGCCCTTGATCCTGGGGTCCAGCATGGTTGCCAGGACATATTCCTCCTGGTGCAGGAGCTCATCAAAGCACGCACTCAGCCCCACCTTCAGCTTCCGTGCCAGGTCAAGCACCTCATCGCAGAGCTTCCTTCCCAGAGGTCCACAATCCCGTGCCCTGAGAATCTCATCCAGGCTCCTCTTGAGACTATGGACCAGTGGGGTCACCTGGCTGAGGGTGGCGGTAGAGCTGCTCACGGTCTCCATCATGGCCAGGAACGGTCTCAGAATGAAGACCGTGTGAGCAATCATCTCCCATTCCTCCCTGTTGTACACTGGAGGTGCCTCAATGTCTGGGTGAAAACAGACATGATGCTATCCACCCTTTAACCATTCTTGGTGGTTATTTATGCATGTTGCAGTGCTACATAGGGCACTGATACAGCCCCGCAACATGCATAAATAACCACCAAGGGTGGTTAAAGGGTGGTTAGTGTCATGTCTGTTTTCACCCTCTGTCTCCAGTTCCACCTGATGCTGGGCAGCTTTCTGTTCAAGAAGCCACTCGAGCATCATGAAGGTGGAATTCCACCTGGTGGAGACATCCTGGACCAGCGTGTGCACCGGGGACCCTTGCTCGGCCTGCTTCTCCTGGAGGAGCTCGCTGCCCTTCACACTGTGGTTGAAGAAGCCCACCAGCCTGCTGGACCTTCTTCACTGCTCAACCAGGGAGCTAAGGGTGCCTGGCCCAATCCCATTCTCCCCCAAGCCCAGAGCGACCTTCAACATGAAATGGAAGGTGTGTGCGGTGCAAGGGATGTTTGTGAAGCCTCTGTCATGGACTGTCTTTAGTATGTTGGACGCATTGTTCATGACCACACACCCCTTGGTTAAGGCTGCACCTGGTGCGACACACTCCCTCACCATGGTGGCCAGGGCTGCCTCAAGGTTCCTCGAGGTATGGGAGCTGTCCATGTCTTGGGCCTGAAGCAGGGCCCACCTATACCCTGCTTCAGGTCTCCTCCTGCCACTGCCAAGCACTGCCTCTGGGTACAACCACCAGTGTACAGTCACAGCCAAATAGGCATGCTGGGTGTTTTTGGCGGACCACAGGTTGGTGGTGAAGTGAACCGTGCTCCACCCCCAGCCCCTGCCAGCAGCTCCCTCACCCGCTCCTTGAAACCCCTGTAGAGCTGTGGCACCACGGTTCGACTCAGGGTGGAGCAGGAAGACATCTTAAAGTTGGGGTTCAGGAACCCAATAAGCCACTGGAAGCCTTTGTCCTCCACAATTGACAAGGGCTGGCCATCCAGGATAATCATTTCTGCCAACAGGTACTTGGCTTTCCCTTGGAAGCCAGTGCCATGGTGCCCTAACAATGGCCTTGAAACATCCCCCCATCCCATCTCCTCCATGGTGGACTGACAGCACTGCTGGGGAGGCTCCTGCTGCTGTTCTGCCCCCATACTGCTCCTGCTTCTAAAGGCAGCGGCAGTTGGTGGAGGATGCTGACCCGCTGAAGGAGCTGGGTGACTGGCCACTGCAGTCGGGAACCCGCTGACAACCACTTCCCCTGCCTTCCTGCTGAGCAAGAGAGCACTGTGGCATGCCTTGAGGTGCCTCACCATTGCAGTTGTACCAAGGTTGGCGAGCACCTCCCCACACTTCACCACCTTATTTCACAGTGCACTGTTCTGGGATCATCTGCCCTCACCTGCTTAAAATGATCCCAGACTGAGGATTTTTCCCCCCTCCTGCCTTCATGCCCGCCCTGGCAGATACACTGCTGCCAGCGCTGCTGGGAAGGGGAGAACTTCATGGCACTGGCGACACAGCTCTTGGAGGAGGGTCAGACATTGCCTTGGGTACAGACATTTCCTCTGCGGCACTAGTGTCTGCCACTTCCTCACTGTCTGCGATCACGGTGATGTCCTATGAAGGGGAGTACTGGGACCCTGAGGCTAGACTGCCCATACACGCCATGCTGCAGGCACTCTCCCTGTGCCCCCCTCTGTAGCTGCTAGTGCTGCTGCTGCTGCTCCTCTCCCTAGTACTGACATTGCCCGGGGATCGGGCCCTGCCTCTAGCAGCCGAGGAGGGATCCACGAGCTCTGGACTGCTGGGGACCACCTCGACAGTGGGGGACATTGGTGGCCCTGGAGGAACATCGGAAGCAGCCCCAGCACCTGCTCCAACACCACCAGCAGAGACAGATGCAGCCTCAAGTCCTGCAGGCCTTCCAGTGCCCTGCGTGGCAATGGAGGAGGGCACTGCTAGGAGGTGATGCTAAGCCGCTGAAGCCTCTTGCCTTAAAGCAGGCTTTCTGAGTTTGGGGGGTGTGTGTGATGTGCTCTGCCTCAGGCTACTGTTGCTGCCTGCTGCCGCTCCCCTGGCATGCCCCCCCCACCTCTGGCACGTGCCCCATTGCTTCCCTTAAGGGCAGCAGATTGGACTCTCCTTCTCTTCTCCATTTCTCCCTACAAAAGAATGATTTTATAATTTTTTTGTTTTTTTGTTTTTTATTTAATTTTTTATCTAATATTATATCTATCTATCTATCTACACTAGATCTATTTACCATCAACTATTCTAAATGCTATGAACTAAATCGATTAATAAGTACACAGGATTACTCCTACAAACACTAAAACTAAATCACTAAATGCTATCTCTATCACAAAGCTAACTCCTACAACTATCTACTATCTCTAACCTATTATCTATCTATCTATCTATCTATCTATCTATCTATCTATCTATCTATCTATGGGATGGGGGGAATCACAAACAACACAAACAACACAAGGAGGGTACAAAACTTAAATTAAACCTACATCAATCTAATAATCCTACTCTGAATTAAAAAAAAACAGGGGAAGGGAATCAAGGAAGGAATGGGAGAAGGAAAGGATTCAATGGCGGGGGGAGGGAGGAAGGAAGATTGAACACAAGGAACACAGGAGGGTAAAAAAAAAATAACCACTAAATCTATCTATCTAAGCTAAATAAATGATAATATGGGGTAAATGGGTTGGATGGGAGAAATAGGATGAGGATGGCAATGGATTAGGAATAGGAAGGAACAAAAATTGTTGGGAGAGTGGGAGCCTTCTGAAACGCCTGCTGTTCAGGAACAGTGACTAGGTCAGAAGGTGTTGGGAAAGGGGGAGGCAGACAGTTTTGTTTCTTGCTGCGCCCGCCTCACCGCAAGGCCCATTGGTTCTGTGCAGTCTAGCCCGTGGCCAATCGCAGACTGCCAAGCCAGTGGTCTGAGGCGAAAATGGATGGTGATTGGGCATGCTAGCTGCTACTTCAAGTCTCTCCACCCCTGGTGCCTGGAAGTCTGCTCCTCAGCTGACTACCCCTCCCTGTCACGTTTGACCTTCCAGTGACACCACGTTTTAGCCACCCAAACTCACCTGAAGGCGATCCAAACTGACCAAACTGTTCGGTCATTTCAACATTCAGACTTGAGTTCAGTTCGGTCAGTTTGTCTTTGGATTCGGGTCCATTCGTCATTCATATATATATAGAGAGAGAGAGACACACACACACTCACACACACCACTTCAGTTGTGCCCTCATAATCAATTCATGCTACCCCCACCCCATTCATTTGCGCCCCCATCCCCCATATAATCAATTCACGCTGCCACCCACCCATAACCATTTCATTTGCACCCCCAGGGCAGCATGAATTGATTATATGGGTGGCGCAAATGAATTTATTATGGAGTGGGGGGTTTAAAGAATGCATTCCTGTTAGCAATAACTTCATTAAGAGTTAGTGAAATAGCAGCCATAATAATCTCAAGACCATATTTTCTTGAGGTGGAACCTATCACGTGAAAAGAAGGGTGTTGATCAACTGACTTCCTTGATGCTGCCAGAATCTGTTCATCCTAGGGATGGGCGAACAGAACTGAGTTCGGAAATTCAGTTCAGTTCGGTTTGGAAATTCGATTCAGTTCGGAAGTTCGGTTCAATAGACCGAACAGGTCGAGTTTGATCTGAACTCCGAACTTCCGAACCGCGTTCGCCCATCCCTAGTTCATCCTTTCTGGGCTCAAGACCTCACTCTACTGCTGAGTGGGGACTGCCTTGTTAGTCAGTGTTGTCCAGTGATTACCACAATGTAACCCTAATATTAGGACTTTTGCATATCTATATCTATGGACGTCTTTAGACATAACAAAGATCGGGTGTCAAAACCCTTAACGGTTTGGCTGTTGTGTGTAAGCACCATAACAATCCCAACACCAATACAACCACCCACTGAACACGCAATATGAACACCATTTCATCACAAGGACAATTTTCATGTCCTGGCTGAACATGTGGCCAACGTTGTGTCTAATGATATCATGTGACATGCTAGCATGTACAACATGGGGAACAAGGTGGCAGCACTAGTGGGCTGAGATCGGTTGGTGAACAAAACACTGATTTGCCCCAAGATGGGGTGTGTCTAGGCAGCACTACATGGTGAACGTAGGGCCAAACCGGTGTTCATATCAAGATTAAAACACACATTCAGACACTCGTTGATGTTATGTCTAAAGACACCCTATATCTATAGCTAGAGAAAGAGAGAGATTATTATATAGCCCTATTGTGAATTTGTACTATCTGATCCAGAACTGACTCCAGAATCACATCTGTTGAATTTCTTCTCTCTGATCCAAAAATGAATCAAGAACTACCTCTTGAATTTGTGCTATCTGATCCAGAACTGAATTCAGAAAGGCATCTCTTGGATTTGCCCTACCTGACCCAGAACTGAATCCAGAACTGCAGCTCTTGAATTTGTGCTATCTGATCCATAACTGACAGAGGAGATAATAACCATCTTTCACCTGTATTTTGTCAGATATCTGTTTTGGTTATGTGGATATTTTGGTTGTTTTGTTTCAGTTGTTTTGGTATTTCTGTTGCTTCATTTCAACACTGTTAGTCCTATTGTGTACACACAATCAAAGTAACTAAAATAATTAAATAAATAATGGAACCCCAGAAAAAAAAAAGCAGTATGAGAAAGAATTGAAATGGAATACTGTAGTTAACAGTTATGTAAAAATTATTCGTATTTTGGGGCAGGTATCAGATACCTGCCCCAAAATACTAATAATACCCTCAAATACAAAATCCACAATTCATTTAATCTCTCCAAATATGTAAAAACATGCTGTCAGTAGGATGGTAAGAAATTGTTCTCTGTGACTAAAGAGAGTAGGACAATGGGCTTACATTTATGGAAGAAAAATATAGTACAATAATTTTATGGCCATAATGGTATTTTATTTATTTATTTATTTATTAACTCATATCCCATTCCTGCCAGCCAAATGGCAGCTCGGGGCGGCTCACAAAATACAATTAAAACAATTTAAACAATCCATAGTATAAAAAGAGGTTACTTAATATAAATCAAACTATAAAAGAGGTTACACAATAGAACAAAATATCAAGAAAAGTTCAAAAGATTTGAGAAATAAGTTAGGTAAACATTGGTCAGGGATAGTTTTTAGTTCTGGTTTGGGAAACCTTTCCCCTCCTCGGGGCCAGTTTGAAAATCAGTACAAGGTCCGAGGACCACTTAGAAATTGGAGGTGGGATGCTTAAGGGGTTAATTCAAGAAAAGAAGGGGCCAGATCATGAATTTGTGCCATGGATCTGTCTTCTGTTCTTGTATGCACAATCATCATCAACTGTGCTCCTTTACCCAGAGCTCATTTTTTCAGTGGTTGGAAAAGGAACTAGATCTGGGGGTCAGTTCCAGGAACTGAAAGGGACCATGTAAAAACTTGCTGCGGGTCACATTTGACCTTTGGGCCTGAGGTTCTCCATCCCCGGTTAGGTTTTATGGAATTCTGCTAAACAGTGGGGAGATGGACAGGAGGACCTTAAAGATATTTTCCAGCTCCAAAATTCTGTAATGCTTCCATGAGCCTCTAATTTTTCTGCCACAATGCACACATTCTGCAGTTGCACTTTCTGCAGAGGAATAAAAACTCACTGTGTCAATCCATTTTAATAAATCTCTGATTCAAAAAGAGTTGTGGAAAAATCAAGATGTGTATTCTGTGAGGTTGTGTGTGAGCAGGAATACTGAACCAAAACTGGGTAGCAAGGCATTTTTCAGGCAAAATAAATAAAATATTTATTTTGCCTGCTACCCAAAACTGGGTAACAGGGCATTTTTCAGGCAAAATAAATAAAATATTGATTTGCTGTTGTTGCTAGATCTGTTTTTCTCTTAGCACTGCTGGCTTTAAACTCTTTCTAGGGAACACCAATGTTGATCATCAAATACAGCACATTCCTATATGAGCAGCATAAGAGGAAAGATTAATCCTCTGAGAATTGTTGTATTCAAAGAGATAAAAGTGATAAAATCATCAAAATGTAGGCAATTGAAGTTTAAAATGAGATACTCAAACATACCGTAGAGATTTCTTCACCTATTCATGTTTATATCTGATTTTCTGAATTAGCCTCTTCCTGCATCACAGCGTTTTGTGGGAATAGTTTCTTTCTTCGGAAAACACATCCATGGACCCATCCTTGCCTGTACACTTTCAGAAGTGCCTCCATACAAAGGAGTCATATGAGAAGTTACAGGGTCTAAATTACAGCTAGTATTAATAGGCTTTTCTATATCCACCAATATATTAGCCTATTATTTCATATAGATCACTGAATATTTCACTTAACTATTCTATAACTGGAACAGTTATCTGCTAGTGCTACTATCTAGTAACTGACCTCTCTGACAAGAACAAGTTGCCAAGCAGTATCCATTTATTCTTCTGCAATTTATTTATTTATTTATTTTAACATTTATATGCCACTCCCTCCTGCCCCCAGGCATCTCGAAGCGGCTCACAGCATTTTAAAACATATTTAAACAAACAATAATAAAACTAAAATTAAAACAATATAAAACCCATCCCCCCACCCACCCCATCTCCCTCAGGAAAGGCCTGGTAGAACAGTCAGGTCTTACACTGCCTATGGAAAGAGGGGAGGTCAGTAATCAAGCGGACCTCCAATGGGAGGGAGTTTCACAGCCACAGCACAGCCACAATGAACGCCCTCCTCATGGTTTACACCCTGGAAACCCGGAGGACACCAAGGAGGGCGCCCCCGACTGACCGCATGGGCCGATCCAGGTCTCAAAGGGTGAGACGGTCCTGCAGGTAGGTGGGGCCCAAGCTGTTTAGGGCTTTAAGGGTCAGCACCAACACCTTGAATTTGGCCCCGAAAACTATCGTCAGCCAGTGCAGAGCGCAGAACACTGTAATGTGCTCATATCGGCCTGGCCCAGTCAAAAGACGGGCCGCCGCATTCTGCACTAGCTGCAGTTTCCGAACCAGCACCGAGGGTAGCCCCACGTAGAGTGCGTTGCAGTAGTCAAGCCTAGAGGTGATGAAAGCATGGATGACGGTGATGGTGAAGAGACGATTCCACCCAGCACTTATACTGCCCCCACTGTCCTTATGAGTAGTTGCCAGTCAAGTAACTCAGTCATGTGTCTCATTATATGCAGATAATTTGTAAGTTTCTCTTGAATATGTCTGCTTCTAAAAAGGAGGTTGCTACTCTATAAGTCAGGAATCTGTTTCATTCCTATAATTTTAATTTATTTAATTTAATTTAATTTAATTAATATATTTCTTTATTTAAATGTATATGCCACTGTTCCCAGAGGCTCAGGGCGGGCAACCTTTCCATGGGACATCTATTTTTCTGGACTCAGATTCCACTGGGAGACACTTAGAGAATTGGTTGAAACTACCAGATGCTCTGGCATAAGTTAAAGAAGCCTAAGAATCTGCTCTTACTTGGTCAGCTATCTATGTTTCCAGGATCCATATACCTGCCAGAACAATCTGGTGTCCTTCTTCCTCTCCCTGCTCTTGTCAAAATTGTTCCTTCTTCTCAATCCACCCCATTTTATTCCCTGCACACAGGAAGATTTAGAAACTGATCATGCCAGCTCTATGTCTAATAGCAGGTGCCCATGATATGTACAATGTATTTCCCCCAGTGGTGTCAGTGGGAAAAACACAGTGAACAGGGGGGTCCGTTAGAATGGAATAGAGACCATTATAATCAATGTTGTTCTAAGAAATTGGTGAGAGCTGCAGTGACACAGATTTTATAGGCCATATTTAAATAAGAACATAAGAAGTGCCATACTGGGTCAAACCAATGGTCCATCTAGCCCAGCATCCTCTTTCTGACAGTGGCCAATCACGGTGGCTTGGGAGAAGCATCCAACAGGACACAATGGGGGAATCTATTCCCTGTTGTTTTCTCCCAGCTCCTGTCATGTTCCCTGATCCTGTTCGGCTAATAGCTGCTAATGGACCTATCTTCCAGAAATTTGTCCAAACCTCATTTAAACTCAGCGATAGTACTGGCCCTTACCACAGCCCCTGGCAGTAGATTCCACAACCCAATTATATGCTGAGTAAAAAGAAAAATATTTTCTTTTATTTGTTTTAAATTTGCCACCCATGAGTTTCATGGAGTGTCCCCTAGTTCTAGTACTAGCTGAGAGGGTAAATAACTGTTACTTGTTTATTAGTTCCACACCACTCACAATTGTATAGACCTCTATCATATCTCCTCTCAGTCGTCTCTTCTCCAAACTGAAGACCCCCAGCCTACCAAACCTCTCCTCATACGGGAGCCCTTCCATGCCCTTGATCATTTTTGTACCTTCTCTGTACCTTTTCTAGTTAAGCTGTCTTTTTTTATATAGGGAGACCAGAACTGCACACACTATTTGAGGTGTGGTCGCATCATTGATTTGTATAGAGGCATTATGACATCCTCGGTTTTATTCTCTATGCCCTTCCAAATAATTCCTAACATTGTGTTTGCTTTTGTGACTGCTGCTGCACACTGTGCTGTGGATTTTATTGTGTTGTCCACAACCACCCCCAGATCCTTTTCCTGAGTGGTAACTCCTAGCTTAGTACCCAGCATTGTGTGCACATAGTTTGGATTATTTTTCCCTATATGCATCACTTTGCACTTGTCCACATTAATCTCATTTGCCATTTAGATGCCCAGGCACCCAGTGTTGTAAGATCCTTTTACAGTTCCTCATAGTCTGCTTGTGTTTTAACTACCTTGAATAACTTGGTGTCATCTGAAGATTTGATAACCTTACTCTTAACACCCTTTTCCAAATCATTAATAAATACATTAAACAGCACCGGTCCCAACACAGATCCCTGAGGCACACCACTTTTTACATCTCGCCATTGTGAAAACTGACCATTTAGTCCTACCCTTTGCTTTCTTTCTTTTAACCAGTTTCTGTGATCCATAGTAAGACACTACCTCCTATCCCTTGACTTTTTAATTTTCTCAAAAGTCTCTCATGAGGGAGCTTATCAACTGCTTTCTCGAAATCCAGGTACACTATATCTACTGGGTCTCCCTTGTCCACATGCTTATTTACACCCTCAAGGAATTCCAACAGGTTAGTGAGGCATGACTTACCTTTACTACATCCGTGCTGAGTCTTCCCCATTGAGTCATGTTTGTCAACATGCCCTGTAATACTGTCCTTAATGATGGTTTCCACCATTTTGTCTGGCACAGAAGTCAATCTTACTGGTCTGTAGTTTCCAGGATCTCCTCTGGATCCCTTTTAAAATATTGGGGTTACAATAAATGGGCCACAGAAGGGGGGAGGAATTCATTGGTGCACCGCTGTGGGGGCAGTGTGGTGTGTGTGTGTACACAGGTGCACCCCCATCCCCCATGCATCCCCATTCATGCCCCTGCATGGATGGAGCAAGCTACGTTTTCACTGGCTTCTCCATGCAGGGTCGATTGGTGGAGGTGAGTGGAGGTGCATGTTACATGGGAGCGCGTTCATACGCCCACCCACCCACTGATTTAAAATGGGACACACCCACTCATGTCCACTGTGTGGGCATGCATGGGAATGAGTGGGTGCATCTCATTTTAAGGGCCTTAGAACTGTAACAGCATCATCGAAGAAGAAGTCCTAAGGAGATACTCCATTTGTGGGGGCTCTTGGGGTTCCTCGAGATGAATGGCATTTTAATATTCATGCAAACCTGATATTATTTTATATCCAGTCTTCATATATTGTTACAGCTGAAACAAATATCTGCAAGGCAAAAAACCCCACTCAAATTGGTGTTATTTGACCCGAACTTAGCAAAGCAGATAATAATAATTACTGGTTGTTCTGTTTTAATCAGATTTTGTTTGGTTATTTCAGTTCAGCTATGACAGCTATTCAATCATTTTGGCATTCTAGTTACATTATTTCAGCACAGCACATGCACAATTTCCCAAACTAAGGAACTAAAATGACAAACTAACTGAACTGATATAACCAGAATAGTGCAACAGATGAAACAAGTGAATGCAAATGCCCATTTTGGTTGTTGATATTATTCAGATATGCAGAAGGCTATACAAAAATGGAATTATTATCTGTGAGTAAAATATATACTATGTGTATCAGCTTCTTATATTGTATTTGATTCATTAGCATATTTCCAAATTTTAAAACAGAGTCTGTAGTTTTCAGTCCTGTGATTTCAAACTATTGACCTCAAGCTTCTTGCAGTCAGTGGAGCCAATCGCAAGCCCCCACGGCTCTCGTGTGTAGTCATGTGAATGCACATGGAAACCGTGCGCACTAACACTGCCAGCATATAGTGCTGCATGGGAACCATGAACATGCACACTCGTGGGGGGAGGGGGAATCTGTGGGGCTTGGGATCAGCCCCACTGGTGCCACTTGTGGCTGCAGTCTCATGGATAAAGTGTTGGACTTGGACCTAGCGAACTAGGGTTAAAAGCCTGTGGTAGCCACATATTCACAGAGTGACTTGGGTAAGTCACCAGGTGCAATTCCCCCTGCCCCCAATGGCTTATGCATGCATGCGTATGTACCCAGGTGGCTTGAGCATGACTTTAGCGAGCACCATAGTCCTGGTAGCATGAGTTCATGTGAGGTCCGCAGTAAGGGTGCACGTGAGGTGCGCCCAGTCTACTCTCCCTGTGCCTATGTTTGGGATTGGCCCCAGTGTCTCTCAGCCTCAGTTCCCACCTGTGCAATGGGAATTATAATGACCTACATCACAGGGTTGTTGTGAAGAATTACAGATTAGTGTGATAGTATACTATGTACAGCACACATTTTCAGAACTGCTTTCTAATGAGCATATGGTCGCCATCACTGTAAGAAGCTCTTTTTATTAATGTTTCAAATATTAGAACCATTTATTTTTTACAAAATATTGACTTTGATTTTGGAATGCATTTTTACAACATCCCACATCACTATAGAACACAGGCTGCACTTAGCAATTTCAATGTCATTTCACCTCCAGCCATTTTGGGGTGGGTTGCTTTGTTTTACTAGTTGCCTGTCCTGTACTTTCTAATTTCCCAAATGCACCTAAAAAAAAAGAAGGATAAATTGATAGAGAATTTCACAAAGGATACCGCATTCTGAAAAAGTGATTTTAGGGAATTGCTATTTATCAATTCCATATTTGTGTGAAAAAGTAGAGAAAAGAATCAAATTGGGTTGACACAGCGGTGAATTAACCGGTCAAATATTGTCAATTGACTGGTCAATTGACCACCTGTTCTTCGAACACAGTCAAATATTGTCAAATATTCTATGAAGCCAAGAATATCGCTGTGTAGGTGACAGTTTACCTTTTAAATTTCATGATGTTATCATTTGTTAGCCTCCTAGCCCTTCTGCATTCAGGGGACACACACTTCATGCACTCACTCACATACACACACGCCAAACCTTTTCCCCAGTCCCCATAACCATGGCTATAGACAGCCCCCTACTACATTTAGGAGCAGGCACCCCCTGTGCTGCTTTTCTCTCCCAAGATTCTTCAGTCTTTTTCTCCTCCCCCCTATTAATCTGGAGTGGCAGGAGGTACTCTGTGCTAAAAGAGAAGCCAAATCTAGCAGTATAGCAAAGCTTCTCCTACTGACCATCTGCTGTAACTGTAGTCATCTCCGAACAGAATCAGGAACACATGCAGTCATCACAGTGGAAAAGGGTCTGAAATGAGAATGAAAATAATTATTGCAGCCCTGGTGAGATTTCATGAAAAACTTGAGATTCTCACAAGTCAAGATTCTCGTGAGAAACTCAAGAATTTCAAAAATTATCTGTGCATGTACAAATTTAAGAACTTTGGTTCGATGCTTTGCATATTAAAAATAATGGCTGCAATCCCATAGCCTGCAGATCCCTGTTTGCAATCTGTGTAGAAGCTGCATGCACATGCACAGACATGGTTTCTCTGGGTCTCTCCCTGCTCAGACATGGTTTCTGCTGGGTCCATCCGTGCTCAGTGTCTCGGAGGAGGTGGGGGTGGAGGATGAGATTAGTAACCCAGCAGGTAGCACAGATATGCAGAGTGAACAGCAGCAGCAGCATGAACTACAGTTCACAGCAGTCCAAGAGGCACCAGATAATGCTCAGTGGGTAAATAGAACCAAGCAAGAGTCTGCTACTTTAAACCAAGGGAGAAGAAGGATGAACAGAATTACAAGTCTCCTGAGGCTTTGCATATGCCCACAAGATTCAAAGAAATGCGGAGGAAGAAAGAGCAAAAATAATCGGGAGCACATCTGATATGCTCCCCAAAGGGACCCGTAGTGGTGATTTTCAGGAGTTCTGAACTCAATAAGTTGGGAGAGACCCTGGCTGAGTTGGGTGCTAATGACAGGGGAGAATCAGCAGCAGTAGTTCAGGACTCAGAGCACCCATGTGATTCAGTCAACCACTCAGCCCAATTGAGTGGCTTTTCTCATTGAGAACTCTTGCAAAAGACATGAGAACTCAGTGAAATCACAGTCCGAGTTCTTTTTCGTGCAAGATTTAAAATTCTTGTTTCAGCCCTGATTGCTGATGAGTTTAAAAATAAAATCAATGAGAGCCACAGAAGGTTATTTCAATTGTGACTGACAATACAGCTGATAAAAAATAATAGTAATAAAACAAATAAAAATGAGTATCTGCATCTTTTATGTTATGAATGTGCTGCCTGTGTGATGCAGCTCTTCATTCATGATGCTGAGGATCTGACAATTTTCTCATCACATGTATCAAAAGTGAAAAGCATAGTCAAGTTTTTCAAAAATAAACAAATACTAGCTGCCATATTTCAGCACCACTTAGTACAGAATTCAATTGCATTCACACTGAGTAAGCCTTGTTGTACTCGATGGGCACCCTCTATTAAATCTCTCAAAAATCTTCAAACATGAAAAAAGAAGGCACTTCAGTCAGCTGCTGTTGAAGAAGGAGCTTCTGGGTGTTTTTCTCAAGTAATCTTCACTGGGGCTAATCCCAAACCCCATGGATCTCCCATGAGGCCATGCCCACGATGTCCACACAGGGATCCATGTGGCTGGTGTGCAGCGTGTGTGGGATCTGCAGGGTTTGGGATCAGCCCCCCACTCACATTCTTAATGTTGATATGTTTTGGATGGGAAACTCACCATTTATTTCAATTTTTGATACTATATCTCAGTCCATTTAGAATATGGAAGATGATTTTCTGATGTCAAGAATGAGTTCCTGAACATTAAGGAACATATTTGTTAGAATACTGTACAAAATCCACTTACAAAAACAGATGAGCAAAAAATAATAGGCAAAATAATATCACTGGAAAATGAAGTGATCACTTGAGTAAATTAGTTAGTTGTTAACATTACAGTTACTAAGTTGATGAATTGCTAACCACTCTGAGTCTAAGCGATAGGATGGGATAAAAAAGTTAAATAAATGTAACCCCTTCCCCTGTAATTCTATTGTTAGGTCACAGAGCTTGAAGCAGGTTTGAAGTTTGTGCTCCAGCCTCTCTGGGTGAGGGGATTCTGGGGCCCTGAGCTTGGATTATTTATTTTTCTTTATGTGGGGGAACTCCCACAGAGGGGCAGGTCCTCCTCAGTAACCCAGTAGCTAACATTTTGATGCCTCTACCCTGGGAAATTAATTGACAACAGATGGGGCAAATTTAGGACCCCTACCCAGGGAATTAATTGTGTAATACACAGGGACCCTAGAGCCTCTCTATTAAGGAGCACACCATGAATAAACAAACAAAGGAAATACCCCGGTATTTTTTTAAAAAAAACAATATTTATTTATTTATTTATTTATTAATTATGTGCATTTGTAGCCTGCTCCCTCCTGCATAATGGCAGCTCGGGGAAGCATACAACACAATTGTAAAATAACAATAATAAAACCATCTAAAAATATTACAAAATATAAAAATATAAAATGGACATGACGGTTTCAAAAAATAAAAATAAAAAATGAGAGGAAAAGCTTTGTATCATCGGCATATTGATGACATTGCACGCCAAACTCTCATGACCTCAGCAAAAGATTTCATATACACGTTAAACAGGAGAGGGGACAAAACAGAGCCTTGCAGGACTCCACATATGAGATTCCGGGGAGATGATGTACATTCCCCGAGAATCACCCACTGAGTTCTCCCTGCCAGGAATGAGCGGAACCATTCAAGAACAATTCCACTCACCCCGGTCCGATTCTGCAGCCTCGTCACCAACAACTCATGATCAACGGTATCAAACACCGCCGACAGATCCAGTAATATCAAAATTGTAGATCTTCCCTGATCTAATTCACGACGTAGGTCATTAACCAAGACCACAAGTGCAGTCTCTGTGCCAAACCCAGGGCAAAAGAACTGCAAGGGATCAAGAAAACTAATCCGGTCCAGGTGCTCCTGTAATTGCTGAACCACCACCTAAAAAGGGGAGGTTAGAGACTGGTCGATAGCTGACTGGGGAGTCAATGCTCAACAATGTTTTTTTGAGTAGAGGCCCTACCACCGCCTCTTTAAGTTGGCTTGGCACCCTTCCCTCTGTAAGGGAGGCATTGTCCACCCCCGCCAGTAATGACCCTAATGTCTCCTGGCCAGGCTTCACCAGCCAGGATGGGGATGGATCTAAGTCACAACAGGTGACCCCGACTGTCCCAAGAACATCCACCACATCAGCAGGCAATACCCACTGAAACTGATCCCACAACCACTGACAAGGCGGGGCTTCCTGTACCTCTAATTCATCCACTGTCATTAATGCAGCATCAAGATCATGGTGAATCTGAGCGATATTATCTGTGAAAAAGTCAGCAAACATGTCATAGAGAGCACTGGAAAATTCCAGTTCCAGGTGGAGAGAGGCTGGACTGACTAGCCTCTGCACTACCCAGAAAAGCTCAGATGGATGTGACTTTGCATACACAATAAGGGTAGCAAAGAACTCCTTCTTTGCTGCCCATATTGCAACAGCGTAAGCTCTTAAACTAGCTTTATGTTGTAATCAGTTAGTTTCAGCACGAGTTCAACACCACCGTCGCTCCAACCACCATCCAGCCTGCTTCATTCAACGGAGGTCCTCCGTGAACCATTGTGACCACCGTCATTGGCTTTCTGGAAGTGGACATTTCAGAGCCATTCGGTTAATAGCCTCAGCCAACAAGCTGTTCCAGAAGGCAATGAGGTCATCGAGTGAACGATCATCAAGATCGGAATGCATTTCCCCTAGAGTATTCCGGAACTTTCTGGTTCCATAAGTCTCCGGATTGGTCCAAAATGAATTGGTCCTGCACCCTTCCAGGGGCAGACATTCACCAAGAGACTGGACTGGAGGAGGTAATGATCCATCCATGACAGGGGTAAAACCATTACATCCACCCCCCACCGGATCCCCCTCCTCAAGGCCGGGACAAACATCAGGTCAAAGGTATGTCCCCCCTCATGTATTGGGCCCTTAACCCTCTGAGACAGTCCCATGGTTGTCATGACATCCATGAATTCATGCTCTGCTCCCCGCAACCTGACATCAGTGTGGATACTGAAATCCCCCAGGACCAAGGTCTTTGGGGATCGCAAGACCACTTCCGATACCAGTTCAGCTAGGGCATGTAGGGATGCTGCGAATCTTGGTCAGGCTGGGGAAGGGAAGCAAGGCAGGATTGGGCATTCACTTGTGTGACTGTTGCTGTTGCCCATCCCAGCAATGACAGAAGCTCCAGCAGCAGCTGATCCACCCAGCTTCCCCATGACTGTCTGCTCAGCTCTCCCCTCTGGTCCTACAGTGTGGCAGCAGCATTTCCCCACCATGTGGCTGCATGAGAATGGAGCTGCCACAGATCATCTGGCTGCACCCAATCTGGAGTGCAATTCTAGCAGTTGAATTGAAACAACTTGCTCCATCACCATGGTGGAAACTTACTGGTGGTGCCCTCCTTGCACTGTAGCTACAGTGTCAGGAGTTCTTTTAACAGTCCCATGCACTAATGCATGTGCAGAACAAAATTGGTCAGTTTGGGGAATCATCTATTCAAAAAGCAGAAATAGACTGAACACTGCTACTGCTAGGAAGGTGAAGGGTTGACTAAATTTTCAGATGCAGAGGAAAATAAGATACTGATGACAAATTTGATGACGATTAAGGTGAAAATGCTGATGAAGCTGATGAAAAAGCTGACAACACCCAGCTATACCTCTCGTTTTCATCCGACCCAGACATTGCAGTCTCAGTGCTCACCTGGTGCCTGGCTGTGGTGGGCGATTGGATGAGGACATATTGCCTAATGATGAATCCAAACAAGACGGAGGTGATGTTGGTGGGTAAGGGTGTGTGTGTGGAGGCGCCCATCATTTATGGGGTGCATCCAACTCTGGGCCTAGTCTATCTGTGGGAACACCTCACCCCGCATGTTCTCGATTGGCCCCTGCGGTCTTTTGGAAGTGCCCTGTTAGAGACCCCTGGGGTTTCCTGGGGGGAGACATTTGAAAGGGCATTCTCGGTGGCTGCACCATGACTCTGGAACTCCCTCCTGGCAGAGATTCAGCTCTCCCAGGACCTCTGTATGTTTTGCAGTCAATGTAAGATCTGGCTTTTCACCAGGCATTCGGTGAGGGGGTTGGAGGAGGAAGGCATTAAGTTGCTTTTAATCTGAGTTTTTAGTGTTTGTTTCGACTTTTGTATTTTGTATTTTGATTATTTGTGATGGTTGTGCTGGTTGTACACCAATCTGAGTCACTGTATAGCGAGTAGGGCGGTATAGAAGCACTGAAAAATAAATAAATAAATAAATAAATAAATAAATAAA
>QEPC01001581.1:93610-111282 GCA_003113815.1 Sphenodon punctatus
TTTCCTAAACAGATGCTTCTGACTTCCCAGAAACAAGTGGGGGAGATATGTTGGGATGGTCCCAGCACAGAATGAGGATATTTGGTTGACATTTCTGTTGGCCAATTCACATCACAAACCGATCTTATACCACAGTGACATACGAGGATCCCAGGCATAGGCCCCTTCTCTACACATGTTGTACAGGCATATAAAATTGGGACCCTTTACAAAATCTTTCTGATATTTGGAAGAGATGATCATAAAAGTGTTATATACAGTCCTGCCAAATTTCATGTACACTGGTTAGACTACAAAGATGTTATAGTCAGACATACATTTATTTGTTAATTGCTTATATCACCAAGACCCTTTTTCCAATCCTTCTGAAATTTGGCAAATATAGTAATATGGGAAGGGGTATAAACCAGACAGGTTTCACCTACATTAGATGTGAGGAAAAGAAGTTACAACTAAGAATGTATATGTAGAATATTGCAAAATACAATAATTCAACTGCTTCTAAAATAGGATTCATTTATCCAATCATTTTGAAATTTTGTACACCTAATGCTTCCTATTTGAGGTATAGGCACCCCACGTTTCAGCCACATAGCTTAAAAAATGAAAACTTTACAGTCCATAATGTGTTTTCCATTGAAACCAATGGAAATTCAATTCCGAACTCACCGACTGCATCCAAACCGAACGTTCAAATTCGAGTTCAGTTCACATGTTTGGTTCAGTCAAGCAAAGTATTCGAGTTTGCTCCAAACTCCGAACTTCCGAACCGCATTCGCCCATCCCTAAAGTCCAGTCTAGAGGTGATGAAAGCATGGATGACGGTGGCCAGGTCAGTGTCTGAAACATACGACTGAAGCTGACGTACCAGATGTAATTGGCGAGAGGCACTCCTCACCACAGCCTCCACCTGGGCATCCAGGCAGAGCTACACGTCAAGGAGTACCCCCAGACTCCACACCTGTGAAACCAATGGAGGACAGACCCCATCAATGATGGGAGCCATCAGCTCCATCACTTTACCCACCAATATCACCTCTGTCTTGTCTGGATTCAGTTTCAGTCGGTTAGCCCTCATCCAATCCCCCACCACCGTCCAACACTGAGTAAGCACAGAGACTGCGGTGTCTGGGTCTGTTGAAAAAGAGAGGTACAACTGGGTGTCATCAGCATATTGATGGAACCGTACACCGAAACTCCTAATCACCTCACCGAGAGGCTGTATGTATACACTGAACAAGAGGGGGGACAACACTGAACCCTGCGTAACACTGCACGCAAGGTCTCGATATGATGAAAAGCACTGTCCGAGCACAACTCACTGAGTTCTTCCAGTCAGGAATGAGCAGAACCATTCAAGAACAGTCCCACCCACCCCTGCACCAACATCTCATGATCAACAATATCAAAAGCAGTCAACAGATCTAGTAGAACCTACAGAGTCGAATGACCCCGGTCCATTTCCTGACGCAGATCATCCACCAAGGCCACAAGTGCAATCTCTGTGCAATAACCTGGATGAAATCCCGACTGAAAGGGATCAAGAAAACTAATGCGGTCAAGATACTCCTGTAGCTACGGATGGGCGAACAGAACAGAGTTTGGAAATTCGGTTCGGTTCAGTTTGGTTTGAAATTCGAGTTCGGAAATTCGGTTTGGTTCGGTTCAGTTTGAAATTCGAGTTTGGTTCAGAAGTTCAGTTCAGTCGACTGAACAAACCAAATTTAGTCAAATTCCGAACTTCCGAACCAAGTTCGGCCATTCAAAACCAGTTTTTTTGGTATGTGTTGCCACTAGGGATGGGCGAACAGAACGGAGTTCAGAAATTTGGTTCGGTTCAGTTTGAAATTCAAGTTCTGTTTGGAAGTTCGGTTTGGTCAACCAAACAGACCAAGTTTGGTCCAAACTCCGAACTGCATTCGCCCATCCCTACCTGTAGCTGCTGAGCCACTACCTGCTCAATAACCTTCCCTAAAAAGGGAAGGTTAGAGACAGGCTGATAGCTGGCAAGGGAGTTAATGTGAAGCAATGGTTTCTTGAGCAGAGGCTGAACCACCACCTCCTTGAGACAGCCCGGAACTCTGCCCGGGTGTCTGGGCAACGAGGTCATTGATGAGGTGGTAGTTGAGTTCAGAGGGTACCTCCCTGAGAGTCAACCAGAACCGCTGCAGGCCAGCCCAGCTTGTGGTGCTCCAGAACATACCGGCGCACTGCCTGCAGAGCAGGGCCGAACTGGGGCACCAGCCAGAAGCAGAGTTGATGTAGGTCTGCTAGGCAGATCCATGCTTCAGCTCCACTTTTGGCTAGCTGTTCCCTGAGGAAACACCATAGATTTTCAGGCAGCAGCATAGAGCATTGAGCGATCCAACCACAACTCTATGTTGGTGGGGGGGGAGGCACCCTGCCCGCAAACCATGGGCAGGGGGAACTATATAGAACATAGTATTGTATATTATGACTGGGTCCATTTAAAATGAACTCAGGGGAGGGTGCAAGCAGGCAGGTGCAGGGATGCATCCCCGTAGCAGCTCCAAGGGCAGACAGTCTCTTTATCCACCTGTTTACACTGCATAGGGGTTAGGGTGGGGTGGGTGTTTTATTATGTCCTCCTTTTATGAATGGTTTTAATGTGCTATTGTTTTTAATAATTGTTGTTTTATGTGTTTTATTGAATGTGAGCCACCCCGAGTTGCCGGGGTAGCAAGACTGTCAAAATAAATAAATAAATAAATACCCTTTGCTGAATGGACTTGATGTACTGATGGAATTTGCAAAACGGCATAGTCACTTCCCAGCTCTCAAGGATTGTGATGGAGCATAGGGGAGTAAGACATTTAGCAAAAGTAGAAAAACAAGAGTCTGATACCACATTCACACCTTACATCAGGAAGCAGCAGCACTCCCGTAAGGAGAAGATGCAGTGGGGGGAAGGAGGGCCCCCGTTGTCCTCACAACGTCCGGTGCGAATGGGGTTCTACCGCGACAATACTTGCGAGTGACAAGGCTTAAAATCCAGCTCTGTCACTTGTGAGTATTGTTGCAGTAGAGCCCCGTTCACACCAGAAGTTGTGACAGCACCGGCCTCCTTCCCCCACTGTGTCTTGTCCTAACAGGAGTGTTGCTGCCGTGCCACCGTAAGGTGTGAATGTGGCCCAAATTATTGATTTATTTCCACTTCCAGATAAAATAGTATATTTTTTCCACTTTCAGTAGTATTTTTTTCCACTTTCAGATAAAATAAGCACCCAGAACTATTAAGGCAATTATGTAAAGGCCAATTAATCACATAAGTACCAACATTTCATGAGAAACATTATATGAATTATGTGAAAAATTAGCTCCATTGACAGAGTTTCAGTAAGGTGTTCAAAAGAACATCAGGTCTTACTGAACCAGACCCTGTAGGCTGGTTTAGAAAAGCTTGTAAATTCACAACTTGTTGAACAAGCAACAGAAAAAAAAAGCATAAAGCCTGCCAATATTTATTAAAGGGAAAGAGAGCGAACAGAATATATTTATGAGCACACATTCTTTTCTTCAGAAAAGCCAGGAGCCAGAACCCAAGAAGTCAATGGAAAAATCTGCTATTGAAGTCAATGGACTCTGGATCATGAGACAGTGAAAAATTCTCTATTGAATTATGCTGTTCGTAAGTGGGGGGAAATCACATCAGAGTGCTTTACTTTTGTATTATCATCAAATAGAACCAAACAGCCCCCAAAAAACCACCTGCTTACCAGGCACTTTCATACTTCCTCCTTGTTTATGTTCTTGTTGTCTCTCTGGCTGCCCCAACTGTGTTATCAAATCTGTTTTGGCAGGAGGATCCATTTGCAACTCTTGTAAATTGAGTACAGTTTGTATTGTACCATTTCTTTCTCTTTTTTCTCCCCCAAGTATGAGATGAAAGCTTTGCCTGGTTATCTTTAAAGGGCCATTTATGACAGCTTAAAACAGTGATCTTTTTCTAACACACAAATAGGATAAAAGTTTAACAAACACATATCATCCTGCAACTGAAAACAGCAATAAAAAGAACGATAAGAATAAAGAAAAATCCAAAAAAATCATGACTCTTCTTGACTATCGCCGTTTGCTGATTTATACAATTTTTTTCATTTGCCAATTTATTTGCCACAGAAGCTGTCACAACTTCTGGTGTGAACGGGGCTCTACTGCAACAATACTCACAAGTGACAGAGCTGGATTTTAAGCCTTGTCACTCGCAAGTATTGTCGCGGTAGAACCCCACTTTTTTGTTTGTCTTTGTAGAGAAATTTGTGGATAGGAGACTAGTTCAGCCACTTGTTTACAGTCAACATATATCCCAAGCCAACAGAAAGAAAACCAAAACAGCAACAAGTTTTTTCCTACTCTGTTTGTTAACCATGCGTTTTGCACACGATCTGAAAGTCACTGTGATACCTACATTTAAGAGGATGGACAGGAGTTATGGAGTATGGATTGACAGGGGATATGATAGAAGCTATGGAGGATACACTGAGAGGGAATATGATAGAAGAGTATAAAATTGTGAGTGATGTGGAATACGTAAATAGGGAGCATTATTTACCCTCTCTAACAGTACTAGGACAAGGGCCACGCCATTAAATTAACTGGTAGCAGATTTAAAGCAAATAAGATAAAATATTTTTTCATTCAGTGCCCAATAAACTTGTGGAATTTTCTGCTAGAGAAAGTGTTCACAGCTGGTAGCGTGGCTAGTTTTAAAAAGGATAAGATACGTTCTTCGAACAAAGGTCCATTAATGGCTATTAGCCAAGTAATTTTTGGAATGTAACATCTTACTATTGGGGGTTAGAACAACAGGGAATGGATTTGTGATCTGTTGGGTACTTCTCCCAAGAGAAAGAAATTGGCCACTGCCGGAGACAGGATGCTGGGCTTGGTGGACCATTGGTCTGACCTAGGGCTGATGCGGCAGCAGCTGTTACCACGCCGCAATTCCATTCCACCATTTCAGAATTGCCTGTGCCACACCACGGCTTTTTTGCTGATATTCCGCTAATTCTGCCAGCATTCTTCAAATTCGGAAATTATCGGAAAAATTGCGGAATTGTCGGAAACTGTTGGAAAACCACTGTTCCGCTATTTTGTGGCACCGGCGGAATGGCAGAAGTAGCGAAAATGTCATGTTTCCACTATTTTGCGAAGCCTGTGGAAGTAGCAGAATGAAATTAGCAGAACTGCAGAAGTAACGGAATGAAACTAGTGGAATGAAAGTCTCTGCCACGCCGTACCACTAATTGCAGAAACGCTGTTTCTGGCGGAAATAGCTACCGCTGCGACATTCTGCTACAGCCTTAGTCTCACCTAGTACAACACTATTTATGTTCTTATGGAGTAAGAGTACCACCTCATCACCAGTGTACACTACAGTGTGGTTGCCATGTTAGCTTCCCTGAAAAGGTAACCGATTATGATGATAAAATAGTTCAGATGATACCTTTTATTGGACCAACTTTGTTATGTCCAGGAAATGAAGTTTTGGGACAAGAAAGCTACCTACCAGCCCGAGGAGGGGCCTCATGAATCCCCAAAGCTTACTTTGGCCCTTTTCATATGGGCGTGGGTGGGTGGGAATGGGTGTGCACCACGGTGCAGGGGCAGCACATGGGGAATGGTTACATGGGTGCACACCCATCTCCACCAATCTCTATGTACGGAGCAACCACCATTTTCACCAGTTGCTCCAGTGAGTACTGGAGAATGAGCAACTGCAGTGAGCATGAGAACATGCATGCACACCTACCCACTGGCTGGAATTTTTACACAGGACTCCCCCACGCATGCCCATGCCGGCACCCACATGTGCATTGTGTGGGGGCATCTCACGTAAAAACGGCCTTTCTCTCATAACTATGGTGCATCCGATTCCATCAGATGGTATATTATGTGGGATCTTTTAGTTGTATTTATAAGTTTACTGTCTTACTTAGGAGTAACAGTAACCAGAGCAGTAAAGAAAGACATATGCTGATGCTCTCCTTCCTCTTTCCCAACATGGACATCCCTCCTAAAAACCTACATCTTCCATCAGGTTTTCCCTTTTTTCTCACACTCATAGATTCCTTGCTTACGACTATTTAGTGTTTAGCATCAAGATCCAATAACTAAGCCAAGCCAAATGCAGTTATATGCAACTTTTCAATGTAATTAATGAATCTCTGCCTCTCCTATGTGCCCCTCCGCTTTGTCACCCCTTCCCTTGCCCACCTAGACTGTAAGGTCCTTGAGGCAGGGAGGACATCTGTCTTATCACAACTGCTCAGTGTAAGGCATATTGCTATCAATCATCATCATCATCATCTCCAGACTATGGATCGGGACCATAAGGGGGTCAGTCCAACCACAAATGGTGTCATGGTTCCCAGGCCCATTGCGGGAAATTTGTGTTCCTAGTAGTCTGGTAGGGGAAGGTCATCCATCTTCTTCCTCTCCCCACACCTCAGCACCACCTAGTGGCTGCCCAAGCCAATTTGTGCAGAGACCAATACTGTATTATATTCAGACAGATGCAAGACTTGCCTTAGACATGAACTCATTGGGTGACCTTGAGAGAGTCACAGTTCTTTCGGGCTAACCTACCTTTCAGGGTTGTTATGAGGATTAAGAGTTGAGTTAATTAGTTTAATGTTTATGGCTATATGTTAATTGTTAAAGTTAATAAGTTGACTCATTGAGTCACGCTGAGCCTAAGGGAAAGAATGGGATACAAATTTAAATAAAATGAATAAATAAATCCCCATAGCTTTCTCCTTCCCTTTCTATTATTATTATAAGCATTTATATAGCACCAGCGAAGTACCTGGTGCTTTACAAAAAACAAGATAGACACGGTCCCTGTCCAAGAGCTTAAAATCTAAAGACGGGGGAGGGGAGACGGGGAAGGGGGAATAGAGGGAGAGACAAGGGATGTGACATTCTTGAGGATGCGAGAACTCAGGTACACATTCTTGGCTTGGTTACAGTAAGCTGGGAGTTTACAGATAACAGATGGGGGATAATCCTGGGTGAGGATGATTAGCAGGAGTTGGGGAGGGCAGAGCGGAAGAGGTTGGTTTTGAGGAGGGACTTGAAGGTGTGGAGGGTGGAGGCAAGGTGGACGAGGGCAGGGAGGGAGTTCCAGACATGTGGGGAAGCAACAGAGAAGGGATGAAGGCAGTTGAGGGAGCAGGGGAGGATGAGGGAGGGGATAGAAGAGGAGAAGAGTGTTTGAACAGGGGTTCGGAGGGAGATCAAGTCAGAGAGGTAGGGGGAGTAAGATTGTGAAGGGCTTTGTAGGTGAGGACGAGACGCTTGTGCAGAATATTCTCAGGAAGCCATTGAGTGGAGAGACAAGAGGAGAGGCTGCACATGGTCAAAGCGACGGGCTAGGTGGATGATCCTGGCAGCAGAGTTTTGAACAGAGATGAGGGAAGAAAGGTGAGAGTGGGAAAGGCCAGCGAGGAGGAGGTTACAATAGTCAAGGCGTGAGATGACTAGGCATGAATGAGAGTTTTGGCAGAGGAGACAGACATAAAAGGGCGGATCTTAGCAATGTTGTAGAGGGAGAAGCGACAGGATTTGGCAACGGAGTCAATGTAGGGTTGAAGGTATGGTGCGAGTCAAAAATGAAGCCCAAGCTACGGACTTCGGGGACAGGGAGGATGGAGACTCTGTCAATGGCAATTGACAGGGAAGAGGGAGAGGAAGGATTGGGAGGGAAGATAAGGAGTTCAGTTTTTGCCTGTTCAGTTTGAGTTGGCTTTGAGAAATCCAGGCAGATCCAGACAGGGATATCAGAGAGACAGTTGGTGAGACGAGCTTGAACAGACGGGGAGAGGGAAGGAGTGGAGAGATAGAGTTGAGTGTCGTCAGCGTATAGGTGGTATTGGAACTTGTGGGAGGCAATGATTTTGCCTAGGGATAGGGTGTAGATAGAGAAGAGGAGAGGGCCAAGCTTTGGGGAACCCTGACCAAGAAGGCTAGGGAGGAGCAGGGGGAGGAGTTAGGAAGAGATACACTGAAGGAGCAGTCAGAAAGGTAGGAGGAGAACCAGTCGAGGACAGAGTCCTGGAATCCAAGGGAGTGAAGTCATTCAAGCAGGAGCGAGTGTTCAACAGTGTCGAAGGCAGCAGAGAGATCAAGGAGGACAAGTATGGAGTTTAATCCTTCAGGATCCCCCTCCTCCATTGCAACTGAGTTAAGCATGCATGGGCACCTGCAACTTCTCAGTCTCATTAAAGTATCCTTACACTTCCATTGTGCTTCTTCCCTGCTCCAGTGTGGATTGTAAACCCCCTGGGGCAGGGACCTGTCTTTAATCACAACTGTACAGTTGCAGGCACATTGCTGGAATATTAATAGTGATTATAACATTCCCTCCTAGTAATATTACCTTTTCCCCAATTACTATGTCATGCCCTGGGGCTTTTCTTCAGCTTGTAAAGTTGTCCACACTCTTTTCTGATTGGGGATATTTACCTAGCAGGTGTGCAAATGAGGGAGAGAGAGGGGCTGTCTGCCCCTTGGCCATAGGCTAAGCCCAGGGCCTAATCCCCATCAGCATCAGCTTCTGCTCATCCCAGCAGAACTTGGGCCTGAGAGCAGCAGAAAAGGTAGGGGGGCAGCATGCCATTTATTTTCCCACCAGCCAGAAAGAAAGTGTCAGGATCATTTTTACAAGAGGTGGCAACCCGACCTTGACAGCGTGAGGCAAAGGATAACAAACAGGACAGTAGCCCCATTTCTGAACTGTGAAAGTGTCATGTTACATGAACCCACAACCCAAGTGTACCATCTAACACATGAGGTGTGGGTGAGTGTGACATGCCCATAGCTCCCAAACTGACTATGGCTGGCCACCACTCCAGCTCCCTTTCTCCAGCTCCTCTGCCTCAGAACCGCTGTTTTTAATAGGGGTGTGCACCAGGGCCCCATGTCACTTTTCATTATCGTTATCGTTTTTGTTGTTAAAATGTGCAACTTTATAATTATCGTTACTAATGACAGTGTTGTTTTCGTTATTGTCATTATCAATTGATATCTTTAATGATTTCAAACAAATATTTTTTGGGACGTATCATTTCATGATCCTATAAAATATTATATGGGATCTTTGAGTTGTATTTATAAGTTTGGTATCGTTCCAGAGATAGGGAACAATATCAAAACCAGAAACGGTAGTGTGGCCGGCTGTGTGGTGGTGTGATGTGTGGCTTTCTGGTTGTGTGTATCTGTTGTGTCTAGTTAGCTGTATGTGTGTGTGTTATATAGGGATGGGCGAACAGAACGCGGTTCGGATGTTCAGACATTCAGTCGTTCAGTCCAAAATCCGTGTTCGGGTTCGGCTGTTTGGTTTGGTGGAGTTCGGTTTGGCTGAACTTGGCTGAAAAACCGAAAATAGCGCTATTGATACCAAAACCAAAACCAAATTCAAAAATTTTGTTTTGGTTTGACCCTGAAACCACCCCTGGTCTCAACCCCTGATGCCAGGAAGTCTGCTCCTCAGCTGCCTCCCACTTCCAGCTGCCTCCCACTTCCAGTGAACTTTTCCGATCTGTTCAGCCGTTCAAGTGTTCGGTTCAGACGTTCGGTTCGGTCATCCGAACAGGCCGAGTTAGCCCAAACTCTGAACTTCCGAATCGCGTTCACCCATCCCTAGTGTTATATGTGTCTGTCTGAGGATGGAAGGTGAAGGAAGGAGGAAGAAGAACTTAAGGAGGAAGGTCAAGGTGGAGGTAGAGAAAGAAATTATGGAGGCCCAGGCTGTATCATCTCATGAGGTGCTGGTGGTTGGCTCCTCACCAGAGGAGGAGGGGGACAGAGGAGATGCCACTGCCAGGATTGTAAAATTTGTTTTTATTTATTTAATATTAGTTATTCGATATAACTTTGAGGATAAGAAGAATACTATCCTTTAGAGTGAGCTTGCTAATGTGTGGGCTAGTGGGACAGTGGGTGGGCAGTCAGGCACGAGCAGCAGCAGGACTCACCCAAAGACATGCCAGGGTCTCAACTTGCAGAAAGCACCCCAGGAAGGGCAGGATTTGCATGTGTCTAATTTCTGCATCTGTCAGAGGGAGGAGCTCTTTCAGCAGCAGCAGCAGCAGGCATTAGCAGGTGGCAGTGGAGGAGCAGACTGGTGGGCAGATAGGCTGGCAGATGGGTGGGTGTCTAAACCAAAACCTAATTTTTGGCCCTGGAAAGAGGGTTTCCTGCTCCTGAACTCATCCGAACACAACTGAACTGTTCGGTCGTTCAAGAGTTCAGTTCAGACGTTCAGTTCGGACATCCGAACAGACCGAGTTCGGTCCAAACTCTGAACATCCAAACCGCGTTCACCCATCCCTACTGCTGCCATTGTACACAGCCAAATATGTACTGTATGATCTAATTATATATACAAAACCTAACCTAAACCTAACCTATATTTATACATTATGCCTATTCTATAATCCTAATATATATAATAAAACAGACTAGCCTAACCTAGAAATTATCTAATCTCTCTATATATGTACACAACTAATATCTATCTAAATCTAAGGGAGACAGGGGAAGGTAAAAGGAAAACTATTATCTAAGTATCTCTATAACTATTCTAATCTAATGTATATGTTCTATATCTATATCCAATCTATACTGATCTATATATAATGTACAGGGGGAGAAGGGCAGGGAAAGGGAGAAGGGAAAATATAGGGTATGAGGAAGGAAAGCTATTGGTAATAGAATGAGGACTAAGGAGGATTTTTTTGTGCGCAAGCACCACAGTTCTGTAAAGCGCAAACTGACAAGCAGAACTTTCACAGAATAGAGAGAAAAAGCCTGCCCCACCCATTATAAAGAATTGCAGTGCCCTCCCCCAGAGCCTCCCTGATTGGTTGTGGGAGGCAGCAGGCATTGAGCAATCACAGAGTGCCATGAGACTGCTGGGGCCTGCTTGTGCTGCTCATTGGCCAGCGATACATCCATCAGATACTGCTGAGCTGCTCACCCCTCCCAACACAGGGACAGTTCAAGAGTTCAATCCCGTTTAGGGCTCTGAGATGTCTGCTCCCTCCTCCCCTATCCATTTCCATCCAAAACAAAACCCAACTGCCGTAGCAGTAATAACGACAACAATAACAACATTGTCGTTTTTGTTATCTTGGTCGTTATTATCAATTGTTATTTTCATTATTGCAGCAACAGAAACAAAAATGACAATTTTTGTTCTCATTATTGTAATGACGAAAATGACATACACACCCCTAAAATGAGATGCTACCATGCATGGACACCCAGGAGCCACTCATCTGACTGTAGGTGGTTTGGGGGAATGTGCGCTCCTGTGAGCCACGCAGCACCCACCACTCATGGCCACTCATGGCACACTGCTGAGAAAACCAGAGCGCACGGTGTGGGGAAAGCCAAAAAAGGGCGTGTCAATGGGCACCCATGCATCCTCTGCCGTATGAACAAGGGAAGACAGCCAGGCCAGCGGACCAGTCTGCCGCTCATAGCCACTGTGGGCAGAGGGCACCGCTTTTGCAAGTCACAGGAACTGTACGCGAGTACTGAGGAGCCTGGTTCCCCAGCACTCATGCCGGGACATGTTGATTTTAAATGCCAGCCTGGCACTCTTCCACCTCCCCTATGGTCCTTGGCAGGAGGAATGTGACATGACTTCTGCGGTAGCCATGCTGGGAGTTGCCCATTAGAATCCCTCCCCACTCACGCCACCTGAGCGGATGCTCCGTGGCAGTGCCACTCACATCCACAGATCTCCCCTCCCCTCAGCCTTGCTCATTTAATAACAGCCTACATATCCTTTCATCCTTGTTGCCTCCATCCCTAACTGACACCCCCTAACAAATGGCACAGCCATATTCTGACCTGCACGCCAACATGTGGACATGCCTTAGCTTCATAGGTTGCAAAACATTCCTTGAGCTCCATGGTAGGACACAGTGTGTGGCAACCAAACAGTGAAGTGTTCATGATGAGGGGAAACCTATTAAATGGCCCACTGGACACCCAATCATGGGTGGCTGCCATGCTTTTTTTTTTCACCCAAAACCCCCAGCTCCTGTCCCCTCCCTTGCTTAGGAAACAGAAAATGGTGGGAAGCATTGGAGGGCACCCCTGATAGAACTAAGCATTCAATGGTGCTATAACTCACCTATCTGCGAGATCACCTCACTCCCCTGGTCCTGGACCAACCCCTGCAGTCATCCTGGGTTGCCCTGCTCGAGTCCCCCTGAGTTTTTCGGAGGTCATGCAATGGAGGACATTCTCGGTGGCCGCAGTGCACCTGTGGAAGTCCTTTCCGGTAGAGGCTTGGCTGGCACCAGATCTTCCCTCCTTTCAGAGAAGCTGTAAGACCTGGCTGTTTTGCCAGGCATTTGGTGGGGGAGATGGGTAGTGGGGGGGTAGGTATTGGGGGATGGGATGTTGTTACTCTGTTCCTCCTTTTATGATTTATTTTAATTGTTTTTAATGATTGTAAGCCGCTCCAAGCTGCCTGTGGCAGAAGGGATGGGGAAATAAGGTTTTTTTAAAATAAACAAACAAACAAATAAATAATCTATAAGGAGATGTTTGCAGAGACATAGGCCACTTTTACACAAGGCACTTAGAAGCGCCTCCGAAGCCGCGTATTCAAAAGGAAAGCTGTGCGAGGAGTGTTTACACACTCCCCACACTTCCATAAGTGATGTGCTGCCCATTTGCTTCAGTGGTGCTGGCTGCATATGAAGGGCTTTCAAGAGACACATTCTGTAGACCTCAACTTTCAGGTCTACAGAATGCACCTCTTGAAAGCCCTCCGTCTCCAGCCACTGAAGAGAATGGGCGACACATCACTTCCAGTAGTGCAGGGAGCATGTAATCACCACCCCCCAACTCGGCTTTCCTCTTCAATGGGGGGCTCCAGAGGTGCTTTTAAGCAGCTCGTGTAAAAGTGGCCTAAGCGCCTCGTGTAAAAGTGGCCATAGGCTGCTTTCACACATTACAAAATGGGCCATTATAATAACTCGAGGTAATACTGGGTATTATAATTCCACCATTTTTGTAATGTGTGAATGCACTATTCCCCTTTTCTGCTGCAAGAGCTCAGGTTGTTGTAAGAGCCACCAAGGCCGCATTCATGGTGGCAGAAAGAGTGGCGAGGGAAGACACGGAAGCGAGGAGGACCCGGATGACAGGAAAAGAGCCAGGTCAAACCAGAATCTGCCGCGGCTTCTCTTGCGCATGTCAGGGCAGGATTTTGCGCCCTGACATGTGAGAGAAGCCACGGCAGGTCCCCATTCGCACCTGCACTTTTCCTGTCATCCGGCTCCTCCCCTCTGCTGCATCTTCTCTCGCTGCTCTCTTTGCCGCCACCACCACCACAAATGTGAATGCGGCCAAAGAAGTGGCAGCGGGGAGAAGTCCGATGGCAGAAAAATAGCCGGTGCTGATGGGGTTCTGCTGCGGCTGCTCTCGCGCATGTCGGGCAGGATTTTGTGCCATGACATGTGCAAGTGAAGCTGCAGCAGATCTCCATTCGCACTGGCTTTACATCTGCCATTGGACTCCTCCCTGGTGCCACATCTTCCCAGAAGGATATCGCCCCTGCCGCACCAAGTCAGGTGTGACTGAGGCCCAAATGTGGCTTTTACAACAACCCAAGATCCTGAAGCATAAAAGGGGAATAGTACATTCACACAACACAAAAATTGTGAAATTATAATACCCAGTATTACCTCACGTCACTGAGCATTTTTACACACACCTTAAAGTGCTGGTCTTTCAATCTTCTGGGTTTACAAGTCCACAAGCAAGTTCCTGGATGCATTATTTATACACACACTGCCGTGAGGCAGTTCCTGGATGCATCTTTCACACCAACACTGCCCTGAAGCAACCTCAAGTAGCTGCAGCTGTAGACGTGAGGGGCTGCCATGGAAACCAAGTGACCACAGGTGCCTAGAGCAAAGCAGTTTACCAGGAGAACTTTTTACACAAAAGTTCTGGGAGAAGTTCTATGCAGAAGTTCAAAGAGCCAGATGTTTAAGATCTGGGTGAGTGATTTAGACACACAGAAAGTTCAGGATATAACAGCAAACATGCAGGAGAAATGTGTGTGAAAAAACACCCAGTACTTCACACTTTACCATGCTGCAGTCTAACATACCCCTCAGAAGACACCTTAACCCTTCCAGTGCTGCAAACCAGTTCACCCCACAGATGGTACTTATGGACACAATTCTTTTTGTTCCAGCAATGGGGCATTTGCCAGCTAATGCGAGAAAGGCTCTTTAGTATTTCTGTGACTTTGTTTTGCCTTGATTCCCAAGGAGCAAGTAACATAATTGCACAACATGACATAATGAATTGTAGCACAATCAATGTTTTCAGAGCGTTACTGTCAGTATTGATAGTGACTGCTCTCACCAAGAGCGGCAAGCGAGCAAACGTTCATAAAACAGCTCATGGCCCCAAAAGCACTGAGTCTTGGCATTACCTATGCAGCCTCTTGAAAAGACAGCCACAGTATGGTAGGATGGCAGTCTCATTTCAGGATTATCGCTTCTATGTTTATTTCAGAGGAGGAAAAAATATGCTTGTAATTTCAATAGAAAATACTATTTTTCACTGTAAAATATGAAGCAAGTCATTACTGCTACTAAAGAACTGCCAAGAATGTGACAAGAGAAATGATTCTAGTTTAATAATATGTGCAGCATTGCGGCGCCCTCCATGAACAATCCATGCTGTAGGTCCCCTGCATATTTAATATACTTAAAGATCACTTGAAGAGGTCAGACTCTTTAAATGATTTTACGCATCAGTATTGGAAAAGAGGGAGTGGGGGAAATCAACCTGATTTGCTGTGTAATTTATTTTTGGAAATGGCAAACTCTATTCTCTCATTCTCTTACTACTTTTTCTTCCATGATCATCAAAGAGAAGACCAATAAGTTTGAGAATGGACCTGCCCTGTGTATTTTGCTATAAGCCCAATAAGTTCAGTTTTCCTATTTTTTACCACAAGCTATCGTTTAACAAAAACACCAGCTGGAAATAAAAAGACACTCTGTTCCAACTTTCTCCAAACCGCTGTGGCATTATATACTCTCCTATCATTTGCCTAAGATCAAATGTCACTGCATGACATGTACAGATAGTTGTAGGTTAAGGCTGAAATAAATAGGAATTTTCATATTTGCAAAGATAATTTGCATGCTTATTTGAATGAATATCCAATTTTTCCTTTCATGGTGGTTGTAAAATTTTCAGCTTCTTTCATTTGGAATTTTCTTATCAGATATTTCATTTATTCATGTAATTAGTATTCCTGCTGTTAATACATTATTTAGAAAGCACCAGAAATCTGTCTGGAGCTTAAGAGTTCTGATTAGTATTGCCTGCTCTTTCAGTTTGAAGGCATAGGCCAACATTAGGGATGGGCAAACAGATCGCGGTTCGGGTTCAGCCGTTCAGGTCGGTTGCGTTCGGTTCTTGTGTTCAGTTCGGGCATTCGGGTTGTTCGCCAAGTTCAGGTTTGGCTGTTCGGTTCAGTTCATTTCAGCCATTCGGAAAAAGTATTGCGAGAGCCCGTGATCGTGCAGGAAACCGGAAATTTGAGTGCGTACGGAGGTGTGTCGAGAGAGTGTGTATTTGGCTGGGTGGCTGTTCGTTTTGTGTGTTTTGGCTGTTTGGGTTGGGTTTGGCTGTGTTGTTTGACTGGTTGGTGAGTGTTGGTTTGTGGTGGGTGACTGTGTGTTTTGGCTGTGTGATTTAAAAAAAAAAAAATGAAGAAGACTGCAGTGCTGATTTCCCGACTGGGGGCCAACTTTCCACTCGAGGAGTAGGAGGAAGAGGTCGCTGCCCCTAGATCTCCAGTGGTGGTTCCCAGCTCCATGGATGAGGAGCAAGCGGTGGGCTCAGGAGGCGTTGCCAGGTTTGTAAACTTTTTTTTTACTTTGAGGACAAGAAAGGCTTTATCCATTAGAGCGAGCTCACTGGCATGCCAGTGGGTGCATGGGTGGTGGGCATCAGTCAGGCACAAACAGTGGGCATCAGTGGGTGGCAGCAGATTTCTGCAACAGAGAGAGGGTACTGTAGTGTGGGGGTGGGTCTGGCATGAGCAGCACCCCCACCCAAACTTGTGCCAGGCTAGCAAGGGTCTCCACTCTCCAGTTGCCATCCCATTCCCTACGCACCACCAAATAAGGGCAGGTCTTTTCATCCAGGGTCAAATCTCCCATTGCCATCCCTAGCACCCCAAGGAGGGCAGGGTTTGCACGTGCCAGCCAGGGCCTTACTTGTTGCAATCCCTAGCATCCCCTAGCTCCCCAAAGAGGGCAGGGTTTGCACGTGCCAGTGTGGGTCTCTCCATTGCCATCCCAAGCACCCCAGGCAGGGCAGGATTCACATGTTCCAGCCAGGGACTTCCTAGTTGCAATCCCTAGCACCCCCAAGAAGGGAGGACTAGAGGCATCATCATAAAATGCATTATATTACTTTGGTGTTCTTAATGTGTTCCCATTTCAGAGAGGAATTGGATGTTGTCCCCAGCGCTGGTGCCACTGCCAGGCCAAGGAGGACCCCTAGGCCGAGGTCGCCAGAGACACCTGAAGACATCCGGCTGTCAAGGTCGGATGTCTGGAGGTTTTATGACAAGGGCGACAGAGTCACCACATGCAAGATAAGACACAGGAACTGGAACAAATTGTAAGCCCTAGGGGCAGGGACCGTGTCTATTTTATTACTTTGTAAAGTGCCAGGTACACTGCTGGCGCTATATAAATGTTTGTTAATAATAATAACAGGGAATGAATTGCCTTATGACCTGTTAGGAACAGAAGTCCCCTGCAGAGAGAGATTGGCCACCCAGTCCACCCACTTGTGGAGACAGAATGCAGGCAGGGCTTGACAGACCACTGGTCTGACACAGTGTGGCACTTCTTATGTTCCTGTCTTTTTATACTCTTTTTAGTTCTGCCAGAAAAAATTCTGGCTTCAGAGGGAGGGGACCACATCGGGGTTCATTGGCGTCATCGAAAAGCGACATGGCAGGAGAGTGAGGCAGCAGGCGGAGGACTCTGGTGTGGCCGTGGAGCCTCAGCCCCAGCACCAGAAGAAAGGGAGGGCGAGGGGAAGGCAACCCAAAAATGATGCCATGTAAGCCCTCCCCATGCCCCAGCCCCGATGTGGAGACCTCCAGGACCCAGGAGAATGCTGAGGCCAAGGCCTTTCAGGCCGAATTGGAGAGGCCCATCCAGGACATCATGGTCAGCCTTTAGCTGACAGCAGCCACGATGGAGAACCCCCTGGTGGAGCAGTTGCAGGCGGTCCAGGTGGAGAGGAAGAAGGTGGAGGCCTGAGGCCAGTATGTCTCCACCGAGGTGGAATGCCTCGAAATGTACCACCAGGCGCTCTCCAGGTGACATCGGGACTTGCAAAGGGCCATAGCATTTGCCGTCTCCCATGGCTATGAGCTGGAAGAGTCCCAAGTGGCCGACCCTCAGCCCTGTGCTGCGCCCCAACGGCTGTTGCCTTTCCCCAAAGTCTCGGGGGACAGGCCCAGAGACTCATAGTTTAATTTATAAGTTTCCTTTGAATGTTTGCTTTTGGTTTCAGAATGTTGTTCTTGTTGTTTTGTTGTTGTTATTTAAATAGTTTTAATAAAAGTTGTT
>QEPC01001581.1:115242-163421 GCA_003113815.1 Sphenodon punctatus
GAGTGGCTGTTTCTTGATGCTTTGGAAAATCAGCTTTCTGTGAGAGGAATTATGGCCCCAGACCCATTATGGTGCATTCTGGGGCTAAGGTGGCAGCTTCTAGATATTGGCCACAGCCCTCCCTGCCTGTAACGTGACCCCTGAACCCTGGCAGCAGGTCCTGGGGGCCAGAGTGGCTATTTCTTGATGCTTTGGAAAATTGGCTCTTTGTGCGAGGAATGACGACCCCGGACCCATGGCGCTGAGTCCTGGGGCTAGAGTGGCAGTTTAAAGAAATTGGCCACAGTCCTCCCTGCCTGTAACTTGGCACCAGAACCCTGGCAGTGGGTCCTGGGGTTGGAGTGGATGTTTCTTGATGCTTTGGAAAATTTGATCTCTGTGCGAGGAATGATGGCACTGGATCCATAATGGTGGGTCCTGGGGCTAAAGTGGAAGGTTCTAGGTATTGGCCACAGCCCTCCCTGCCTGTAACTTGGCCCCAGAACCATGGCGGTGAGTTCTGGGGGCTGAAGTGACTGTTTCTTGATGCTTTGGAAAATTGGCTCTCTGTGCAAGGAATGATAGCCCTAGACCCATAACGGTGGGTCCTGGGGCTAGAGTGGAAGTTTCTAGATATTGTACACAGCCCTCCCTGCCAGTAATGTAGCACCAGAACCCTGGTGGCAGGTCCTGGGGCTGGAGTGGATGTTTCTTGATGCGGTGGAATTACATCTCCTCCGTGTGAGGAATTATGGCCCTAGAACCCATGGCACAGACAGCATGGGTGGCATTGGCAGCAGCACCAGACATTAGTTGCCAGGGTATAGAACCCTTGGCACAGATGGCATATAAGCCTGGCCTGGGGGCCATTGGCACTAGAACTAGCTGACATTGGTTGCCAGGGTACAGAACCCTTGCCACAGACAGCATATAGGCCTGGCCTGGGGGCCACTGACACCAGCAGACATTGGTTGCCAGGGTACAGAACCCTTTGCACAGAAAGAATATAGACCTGGGGGCCATTGGCACTAGCAGCAGAAGACATTGGTTGCTGGGGCAGGTTGTCAGGTGGCGTGGCATGAGCAGCAGTCAGGCAGACTGAGGCAGGGTTTGAGCTTTAAAACCTGGGGGGGAAGGTAGGTAGGCAGCGTGGCATGAGAGGCAATAGGGCAAAGGGGGATGGGCAGGCTTTGAGCTAGGCAACCTGGGTGGGCAGACAGACACCTTGACATGGAAGGCAGGAAGACAGACTGAGGCATGCTGAGCTTGGTGGCAAGCTGGGTGGGCAGACAGGCAGCATGGTATCGGAGGCAGTAGAGCAGGCAGGCTGGAACATTGGCAGCAGGGACCTCAGATAGGCTAGCAAAGACCACGCAGCGCAAGAGAGCGAGAGCCAGTGCGCGTCACATAGGTGGGCCAAGATCTTGTAGCCATAGGCCGGCTGGCAGGCTTACAGTTTGTTTCCCAATGCCACCCTGCGTCATGAGGTCAGTCAGATAAGGCAGACGAGGCCATCTAATATGAGAGGGGGGGCAGGGCGAGTGCCAGGCATTGGGAGGGAGTGACAGCACCTCAGCAGCACAGGAACAGTAGTTCTAGCCCAGATTGAGGAGGAGGAGGAAAAGCCCCATACCGACTGCCCCTGGCATGGGATGGAGTGTGCCACTGCACCATCACTCCTTGTCAAGGGGCAGCTCAGGGAATCCCAGCAGTGGAAGGTTCACCTTCAAGAAGAGCAACTGCTCCACCAACTTGGCCCCCAGTCTCAGACGGTGTGGGGAGCAAATCTCCCCCGCCACAGAGAACACCAGCTCACTGGGAACTCTGGTTGGTGGGCAGGCCAGGATACCCTTGGCCACTTTGGACAGGACCGGCCACACGTTAGCCTTGCTGGCCCAGTAGGCCAAGGGATTGCTGCTGGGATCAATGAAGGGCTCCTCCTCCAGGTAGGCCTCTACTGTTGCTGAGACACCATCATACTCCCTCTGGTAACTTGGGGTAGTCACCACCTGCCCCACTGCCCTCAGCCACACTGCTTGCCCATTCGTGCTGGGCCCCATGCTCCCCAGAGTGGCCTGCACACAGGAGGAGCTGCTGGCACTAGTAGTGGTCTGCTGCTGCTGCTCATCCTGCTGCTGGTGCTGGTGCTGCTACCATTAGGGCTGGGGGCAGGGATAGACCCAGGGTGTAAACAGACATGATGCTAACCACCCTTTAACCACCCTTGGTGGTCATTTATGCATGTTTCAGGGCTGCATAGGGCACCAATACAGCCCTGCAACATGCATAAATAACCACCAAGGNCTTCTGCACCAGCATACCCTTCAGGATGGCCATACAGCCCTGCAACATGCATAAATAACCACCAAGGGTGGTTAAAGGGTGGTTAGCGTCATGTCTGTTTTCATCCCCAGCTGGCTGGAAGTGGCCACTGTTCCCACTCCCACCATCCCCAGGGGTGTCCTGCTGCATGGCCCTCTCTGCCTGCCAGACCTTCTGCACCAGCATACCCTTCAGGATGGCCATAGACCGCTGTCTCACATGCCATGCTGCCCTTGATTCGGGGGTCCAGCATGGTTGCCAGGACATATTCCTCCTGGTGCAGGAGGTCATCAAAGTGTGCACTCAGCCCCGCCTTCAGCTTCTGTGCCAGGTCAAGTGCCTCATCAGAGAGCTTCCTGCCTGGAGGGCCACAATCCCGCCCCCCAATAATCTCTTCCAGACTGCTCATGAGACTATTGACCAATGGGGTCACCTGGCTGAGGGTGTTGGTGGAGCTGTTCGCGGTCTCCGTCAAGGCCAGGAACATTCTCGGGATGAAGACCGTCTGAGCAATCATCTCCCATTCCTCCCTGTTGTACCTTGGAGGTGCCTCAATGTCTGTCTCCAGTTCCACCTGATGCAGGGCGGCTTTGTGCTCAAGCAGGGCGGCTTTCTCCTGACACTGCCAAGCGCTGCCTCTGGGTCCTGCCACCAGTGTGCAGTCACTTCCAGGTAGGTGTCCTGGGCATTTCTGGTGGACCACAGGTCAGTGTTGTAGTGGACCGTGGCCCCCCCAGCACCTGCCAGCTGCTCCCTCACCCGCTCCTTCAAATCCCTGTAGAGCTGTGGCACCACAGTCCGACTCAGGGTGGAGCAGGAAGGCAGCTTAAATTTGGGAGTCTGGATCCCAATCAGCCTCTGGAAGCCCTTCTCCTCCACAATTGACAAGGACTGCCCATCCAGGGCAATCTTCTCGGCCAACAGGCGCTTTGCTTTATCTTGGAAGCCAATGCCACGGCACCCTGCCGATGGCCTTGACAGATCCTTCAACCCCAGCTCATCCATGGTGGACTGATGGCGCTGCTGGGGAGGCTCCTGATGCTGTTCTGCCCCCCTAGCAGGAGGAATACTGCTCTTGCTGCTAGAGGTAGCAGTTGGTACTGGTGCGGGACGCTTGTCCGCTGAAGGAGCCGGTCGCCTGGCCGCTGCAGTCGGGAACTCACTTGCATCCACTTCCTGACTTCCTGCTGAGCAGCAGAGCACTGTGGCATGAATTTACGTGCCTCACCATTGCTGTTGTCCCCAGGTTGCTGAGCACCTGCCCACGCTTTTTTCATACTTTTTGCACACAGTGCACTGCACCTCTCTGGGATCATCTGCCCGCACCTGCTTGAAATGATCCCAGACTGAGGATTTTTTTCCCTCTCCTGCCTTCTGGCCAGTCCCAGGTGACATACTGCTGCCAGAAATTCTGGAAGGGGGAGAACTTGGTGACTCTTGCGACACAGCTCTGGGAGGAGGCTCAGCCATCACCTCAGCTGCAGACATCTCCTCTGCGGCAGTAGTGTCTGCCTCTGACTCACTGTTGTCCGCAATCGCGGTGATGTCCCATGAAGGGGACTACTGGGACCCTGAGACTAGACTGCCCATGCCCTGCCCATGCCTGTCCGTCACCCCAAACTCCCAACTCAACCCCAAACCCCCACAAAACCCACCCTATATCACCTCTCCATTCCTCACATCCAACCTCCCCTCACACTCCACCCAAAACCCACCCAGCAACCCCCTATCTCTTAGCCTTGCTCACCAAATGCCTTTCCAAACAGAAAAGTCTTCTGCCGCCTCTGGAAGGCACACCGCCTCAGCCTTGAATGAACCACTTGGGGGAAAGGAGTTCCATAGCACTGGGGCAGCAAATGAGAACACCTCCCTGTGAACCTTGTTATACAAACAAGACTAAAAACATTAAAATAAAAACTTCCCCCAAACCGCAGCAGCCCCTGACAACCCCCCACAAAACCCACCCAATATCACCTCCCCATTAAGGGAGGAACGCTTTGCCAATCGAAGCAGATGCCCCAGTGGGGCATGGAAGGATAGGCAGTCTTTCAGATATGTGGGGTCCAGACCATTTAGGGAGAAGAGACAAGTCCATACCCCCATACTAACTAGCAGTTTTTAGTTCTAAACAATTCTGCTATAGTGAATAAAGTACCAAAGACTTATATGTCAAATAACCAAAATGGCTAAAAAACAAATAGTCAAAACACCAAATAACCAAAATACCCAATAGCCAAATAACTGACGTACCAAATATCAAGATATCGGATAAAAAAATGCCTACCAGATAAATAAATAATGGACTAACCAAAATGTCAAATAACCAAAATACTAAATAACTGAAAATGAAGTCTCCAAAACAAATGTTTAGGAGTGCAAGAAAAGTGGGAAACAAATAGTGCCTTATATTTTGTTTATTTAAACTCATATGGAGACAATGAATTTGTCAAATTCTGTATTCACACCAAATATTAATTTTAGCCCTAATTCAGTCAACTAATGCACATCTGGTGGACACATGTGCATTTGGGTCATCTCTCAACCCTGTCTTCTATAGCCAGAACAGGGGGATCACACAACTCTTGAAAATTTTTCAAGCACTGGGATCCACTGAACTCATCACCACAGTCCCTCAGTTTCATCTAAGCCACTGCCCTGCCCAAGTTGTTAGACTTTGTCCAATGGATGGGTCAGATCTGTTTCAGACACACCTCAGTGGTTTCACTAGCATCTAATATTAAAAGGCTTTGTTTCTGTTAATATCGTATAATGAATTCACAATGATCTTAAGAGAAAAGAAACCAGAAAGAGATTATAATTTGCAGAACAGATGGATTGACTAAAATATACTTAATTAATATTTTTAAATGCAAAATTGTTCTGTGTTCTTAAATTTTAACGTGTCAAAAGCTCTAATTTATGCTCATCTTAAATATACCTTTCTGTCAAATGTGTAGCAATCCAGATGTCCCTTAAATTGCAATAATTAAATTAATCAGGCAATATAATTAGAGATACAGTATGTTGACAGTAAAGTGCCTTCTACAAGCTCACCCTGATGGTAGCTCCATGAAGCCTTCCCTTTGTGGGTAGATTAATCACGCTTGACTTCCCTGATTGTGATCCCATTAATGAGACGTTCTGCTGTAGGAATGTCAGCGATGGGAATCCCACCAGCTTGATGCATGTTGCTGAGTATTTCTTCATCACTTACATCAGTTGGATTACTCACAGAGTAGGGCAAGTAAGAATGGCAGAAAGTAGTATGAAGGTCAAATGTACCTAGGAATTGTCAATGCCCCTGCAAGCAGATGGTTATGTATGAAAGCTCCCCCTCTTTTTTTCTACGCTATAGGATGGTGCCTTTTATCATATAATCATTCCCAATTCCCAGCATGCCCAATGCTTGCATGAAACTGACTGCCATCATTACCTTATAGTGTGCTGCAGTATATGAACACTAATAGGCACCAGTAGCATCTCAATGTTAATTCATAGCATTCTTACTGCCAAATGGGAGAGCATGGGGGAAAATAGGAAAGACTTAGAGGATAAAAAAAGACTCATAAATGTACTATAGGGAATAATTACACATAACAGGAAGTTGGACTGGATAATCAAATACGTCAATCTAATCTAATCTAATCTCAATAAACTGATTGGATGATCAAATACATCATTTTAATCTCAAACATCTGGGATACTTAAAATACTGTTCTTATCTAACTATGAGTACACAGAGAATACTATACATAGACCACGTTTAGATGAGCAGTGTGCACCTTTCGCAGGAAAATCATGTGCCTGGTAAAAGTGGTGGGGTGTGCCTTGTCGGCGCATCCGAAATGAAGCAAGGACAACATGTTGGGTCTGAAAGGCCGCACTCTTTATTCAAATTGGAATTAGGCATGGTGGGGGTAATTGCCCTCAGGCAATTCAGGTCCAGTGCTAACTTCTATAAATGGATACGTCACAACCCCAACCAAGGGGAGGCTTGGATGTACCCTCCATAACCCCCCTTTTTTACTTAACTCAAACGTCTCCCCTCCAGCGTTGACTAACAGCCGCCTCCAGAGGGGACAAGGTTCTTCCGGACCCGAGCCAAGGATTTAAGTTACCGCCAGCTTTGGGACCGCTCATATCCCTTCCCGCCTTTGCCAGCAACTCACCTTGGGAGGTTAACCATGTGGATGGAAAAACCCAGCCTATGCCCCAGGTGTTCCCCTCACATCTCTTAGGGAGATGCCTCTTTTACTACATCTTATTAAATACTTGCTACAGCACTGGACCCCTGCAAGAATGCGACCAGTGTAAACATAACTACTACCCTCCCTCAATCCTGACTCCCTGGGATTGATCAGCCAAAACAACAAAAAACACTAAGAGGAAGGCAAAAAATGAGAAAAACTATTCTGACCAATCATGTTTTCTCTTAAAAATTCCTTCCTGGCCCCTACTAAGGCAACCGGATAAACCCGTAGTATCTCTGGGAGGGAGGGACGGGGGCTTTCCACTCGCTAAAGGCGCTCCGAATGGCGTCGAGTGAGACAATGGGCGGGAAGGCTCCCTGCAGGAGGCGGGGCCCCCATGCTCGCCTCTGATTGGTTGCCCCCCATGTTGCTGGGCAGATTGCATCCGGGCTGCTGAGGTATCCTCGCAGCGGCCCAGCGTGAATGCCCCAGCGCTCCCAGACAACGGCGCTGCGTGCACCGCTGGGGAAAAGGCTGCAGCCTCTCTCACCCCCTCCTTTAGCTTCATTCCTCTATATGAAGCTCAAAAAATGTCCCTGGCGGCTGCCTAAAAAGGCGGGCCAAGGGTCCTTATTGCAGTTCACACATTCCTTTAAGGACGCAAATTAAATACCTCGATATCAAGGTATTTAATTTGCATCCTTAAAAGAATGCACGAGCAGCAATAAGGCACGTATTGTCTCGTCTAAACCATACTCCCCCCCTTTTACTAGGCACGTGATTTTCCTGCTCAAGGCACGCTGCTCGTCTAAAAGCAGCATTATAAAACTACAGTTACCATAGGACAGAGATGGACAAATAGTGGCTTGGGAGCCAGAAGTAGCTCTCAGGCACCTGTACTGTGGCTCTTGCCAGAAGAAATGACTACCTGGTGGTGGTCCATGCGGCTCCCTCAGAAGCAAGAGGAACTGAGATGTCATTTCTAGCTGCCCCGAGCTGTTTTAGGAGGGGCGGGGTAGAAATTTTAAATAATAAATAAAAATTTCTGTTGCCAGAGTCTCCTGGAAGTTATGGAAGCATGCCCCGCCACATCTGGCACGGTGTCCTCCACCGCTATTGCAGAAGATCTCCTGGGAGTCAGAATTTGGATCTGTGCAGGGATAGGGGAGGATGAGAGAGAAGAGAATGAGACCTGGGTGAGGCCTCACTGCCATGTCCCTGGGATTAGGGGAAGCAGCGAGCATTGTAATATGTGTTGTGGCTCTTGGCTATACAAAAAGTTTGGTATGCAACTTTTTGGCTTGAGGACTTTGCCCACCCCTACTATAAAGCCATCAGGGAATCACCTTGAAAACATGCCTGTAAACAGGGTATTTTGTGGTGTGAACACTATTTTCACTCTGGATTTGTATACAGATTCTGCAGGTGTAAAAATTTCATTATAATGGAAAAGAGCATTTGTCTCCATTAGAACTTGAGGACAGGCCAAGAAGAAATGGGTAGAAATGATCGGAAGGTAGGTTTAGGTTAAATATGAGGTGGAGGGTGAGACTTTCTTTTGGTTAGAACAGTTTGATGAGATGCCTAGGGAAGTTTTGGAACCTTCTTCCATAGATGTTTTAGGGCAGGCATCCATTATATGTAATTTAGGTATAGGCTAGTATGCTTCAAGGAAGAGGGTTGGACTAGACGTTCCTTCGTGTCCTTTTCCAACTCTTCAGTTCTATGATCCATAATCAGTCCCATGTTCAAAGATGAGTCATATTATTTATATCATACCAGCTATGGATCTGGCACTGAACAGTCCCTGTTCCAAAGGGCTTACAAACTATGAGGCACCTACTTTTTCATTTCCTTGGTAGCTCGGGAGCCTTATATCAGTGCCATCTGATGGGACACCAGAACTGAAACAGGTAGTTGGTTTGCTACCTAATATCTGCATTTTTGACTACCGCCTCAGGCACTCAACAGGCTATTCGATTACCGATCGGGTACCTGGAAACTTGAAAATCTTTTAATTCTTCCAATTCCTGATTACTAATTTGTATACAGATTAGGGATGTAGATCTATCAGGAGGGGAAAAAATTAAAAAACTGCTTTTTTTTTTTTTTAAATGGGACCAGAAGTCAACGTTCCAGGGCATTGAGTCCCAAATAGGGTTACAATTAGGCACCAATCAGTACTCAATGTCGTTTTGATTTTAATACCAGAAACGTGTTGGACATACCTTTTTTGCAAGTACTAATTTCAACCGTAGACACTACATTTTACAAAATATTTTACTGAATACTATCAATTTCAAAATGTCTAGTGCCAGCCAAGTGCTGTGAAGGCTTTTGGACTATCAGTCAAGGAAGTTATATTTTGTTCTGGTCCAGAGGCATTTCATGTGTGAAGAGGGTTGCAGAATTGGTTATCTGATCCACAGAAGCCCTGAGGAATTAATCAACAAGCCAGTGTGGTGTAATGACTAAGTGTGCAGTATGTGGACTGGGAGGTAGGAAGAGACCCTGGTTCTAGTCTCACCCTAGCCAGAAGTTCACTGGGTAACCTTGGGCCAGTCACATTATTTTTTCAGACAAACCTACCTTAAAGGGTTGTTGTGAGGATTCAACATTGTGTTAAATTGTTGTTTGTAACGCGCTCCGAGTGCTATCACGGGGGGTGGGGTGCTATATAAAGATTATAATGATTGATTATTGATTATTATTAAATACACTTTGCTATTCAAAAAATAATGGGTTAAATCTAACTGAGGCCATACTTACTATATCCTAGCTACATGCTGGAGACAGCTCTGGGGAAGGAAATATTGCTTGCATGAACTCTCTCCTCTGTGGTCAACTCTTTTTTTTTTTTGGGTAGTGCAGAAGTGTCTCTTTGTTAATAGATATCAGCAATGGATTGTAAATTAGACGATGAAATTCTAATGAAGATGAATGTCCCCTTCTCTTAAAGAGGCTTTTTGGATTCATTCCCTTGCTTCTGCTGTTGAATCTGGTTGCCAAGATTGTGTCACAAATTAGACGTAGGAGAAGCAGGCAGCAAGTTTGTTAATTATTGGAATTAATTTAATGAACTTATTCTCATTAGGCTTTATGAGCCATGCTGTATACAGGAATGTGTTAAAGTCCACAACAAAAACAGCAACATGGTGATGTCATTAGGCAATTAAGAGTACTGATGAGAAGTTTTGCAGGAGGGGGGGAAAGCAAGGGAAATGTTTTGTGTAGAACAGCATTATTAGTGGAATTAAGGGGAGCTAATTAAATAGAATCAAGTGGAGATCATTTCAGTCTCAACAAATTACCAAGAAAGTCACTTTGGTCTCTAAACACCAACAAAGAGTCTAAAGATAAATAAGAAAGGGGCCGATCCCATTCCCCATGTGCACCGCGTGCAACCTGCACACACGCATGTGCATGCAAACGGCACGCACACTCATTGTGATTACATCGCGCCACTTGGAACTCTCACAAGAGGGGGTATGGGATTGCAGCCACTGGGTAAAAAACAGACATAACGATAGCCTGCTTTGATCCACTGTGACCCAGGAACCACTGACTTATGTGCCTCCAGACGTTTGCCCAGGACTGCCCTGGGGCAGATGGTGGCTAGCCTTGGCTGCACCCTTGGAAAATCTCCAAGGATGCAGCCCAGGCTATGGGACACCTACACAGGCCTACACCGGCCATCACATCTGTTGATCCCCAACATACCTGCCTCAGTGCAAGGGCCACCATGGTTGAGCACCTAAGGCTGGTTGTCATGGCTGTCTGTCATGGTGGGGGCGGGGCACTGGGGGAAGGGCATGGATGGGGCAGGCCACCCACAAGTTTGTTTAGCTCACCACCTTACTCAGGGCATGCAGGCAGTGGGACAACTGTCCAGCCATGGGCACGTTTGTTTGGTGCCTCTTCCTGACCCGGGCCATGCCAGCTGCAGTTTCCCAGGCTGAATTGAGAAGCCTCCGCACCGCCTGCATTACTGTTTTTACCCAATGGTTAAAACTTATAGAAGACAACACTGTTCTTCAGGTAATGACCTTTTTCACCATTTGATTAACCAGTTTTTGAAATTTTCCATACTGTATTCTTCCTTGGGCATCAAAGAAAAGAAAGAGAGGAAGAGAAAGACTACGAAGATGACAGAGAAAACAAAAAAGAGAATAATTACTAAAGAGATCACCAAAGATGACCAAGGTCAGTGTTTACTTTTAAATAAATAAATAAATAAATTGCCGGGAGCCAGACCTATTCAGAAGCTCACCCCTGATGCAGAAGCTCCTCTTTTTAGTCTGGACCTTGTCAGAGCAAGGAACTAAACCCTAGTATCTGTCTAGAAACCTAACCTGCCACCCTGCTTCCCTATGCTGTTAGCTGAATATAAAACAGGAGTTCTCATGATTTAATCTATTTGAATAATCAGGAGGTTAAGTTTCCGCAGGGGGTGGAAAAAGAAAATCACTAATGAAAGCCAAATAAACCATCTAGTTTTTTTCTGGCTTTCCTTTCTAATCCTAAAATGGCCATTATTGGCCTTTTCTTGACCTTTCCCACATTTAGGCATCGCACTCCTACTGGGAACTTTCCCCAGGGCTCCTCCATCCCACTGGAATTTCCTTGTGAGGACTGAGCCCTGGCAAGCCCCACCCCCACACAAACATAAAAAACTAATCCAGGGTAGGGCTGAATCAAACCAGAATCTTCGCATAATTTTTTCATATTTTCAAAATGTCAAGCAGAATTCTGATGGATGTGACTCCACTGACTCCTACGTATGGACAAACTTGGCAGTTGCCATACCATGCATGCACAAAATAGAGGCACCCTAAAGGGCACCTCCGGTTTGCACACACACAGCATGGCCGTTGCCATTTTGCTCATGTGCCGTAGAAGGAAGTATTATTTATTTTATTTATTTTTCTCATATTTTTATGCCGCCCCCCTCCTGCTTACACATCTCGGGGCAGCTAAGAACATCTTAAAACAATAAAACCAACACACATTAAAATAACCCTGGCAGAAAAAACAAACAAAATCCCAACTCTAACCCAACCCCAACACCACCAACACCACCCTTCTCCCTCACCAAAGACCTGGCAGAACAGCCAGATATTACACTGTCTATGGAAAGAGAAGAGGTCTAAGGAAAGGTGGACCTCTGCTGGGATGGAGTTCTACACCTGCAGTGCAGTCACAGAGAATCCCTCCTCATAGTCGACACCCGGGAAACCTGGGGGACCTCAAGGAGTACTCTCCTGGCCAACCACAGGGGCTGATCAGGACCTGGAGAGTGAGGCGGTCCTACAGATAAGTGGGGCCCAGGCCGTTAAGTGCTTTAAAAGTCAAAACCAACATCTTGAATTGGGTCCAGCAGACTATTGGCAGTCAGTGCAGAGAACGAAGCACTGGTGTAATGTGCTTGCGATGACTTGTCCCACTAAGGCGGCGAGCTGCCGCATTCTACACCAGCAAACAAAGGGTATTTTCAGACATTACGGGCGGCCGGTTCACCACAGCGAACCACCAGGGGGGGCGAACAGCGCAACCACGCCCGGGGGTGGGAAAACGACCCAAACAGACGTGCCGGGAACGGCACCATGGCCCGGAACCGGGCCGCACCATCACGGCCCGTGGCAGCACAACAGACGTGCAGCCGAACCCCCGGCGGGCGCTAAACCCCCACAAGGCACCGGGCAGGGGCGGGACACAGACATGGCCGCCTGAGGGCAAACGAAGCCACAAGGCACACAAGGGAACGCCCACACAAGGGAAACGGGAAGGGAGGGGGGAAGAGCGAGAACAGGCTGACAGCCGGCTCACACAGCGGTCCCGCAGCAGGGCACAATGCACGGCCACACGCCCGGGCACACACACTCACACCAGGGAAAGGCCGGGAAGGGGGGAAGGGGCGCCCGGAACGCCCCACCCGGAACACCGGCAGGGGGGGGGGGGGCACCACCACGGGGCAAGGCACGGACAGCAGCAACCCCCACCCCCACACCACCCCAGTCCAGTCCAGTCCAAGGAGGTGCCCCCACAGGAACAGAGGCAGTCACGGTCGGGGGGGGGGGGCGGACCCCCGGAGCAAGGCACGTTGGGGGCCCCCAAAGCACAGCGAGGCCGGCGGAGGGGCGCCAGGAGGAGGAGGAAGGGGGCCCCACAGTCAAAGGCTGGCACAGGCAGGGCAGCCGGGTCCAGCGGTGCTCCTCCGCAGCACCAGCGACGCTCAGGCAGCACCCACGGAGTCACGGGGATGGAGGGGGCCCAGGACCACGGCCAGGGGCAGCAGCAAGCAGCGAGGCGGGCGGGAGCTCACCGAGGTGGGGTCCGCAGGTCGGGAGCGGCCAGCGGGGACCAGGGCCCCCCCCCGGGCCGGGGCGGGAGCCCACACGGGGGCACCACGCCGGGGGGGGCAGGCCAGCGACGCGGGGCTCACGGGCCGCTGCCGGGGGCCCCGCTGGCCCGAGGGCCCGGGTGGCCCGCCCGGTGGACCAGGTGGGGCCAGTGCAGCATGCCCCGGCGGTACCCCTGCAAGGACATGTAGTGGGCGATCAGGTAGTAGGCCTCGAAGGGATCGGGCATGGTGAGGGCCAGCTGCACATCCACACGCGCCCACACCGCCAACAGGGATGACATCTCCACCGCGGAGGGCTCCGGCACACAGCAGGCAGCAGAAGGGGGCCACGGAAGATGCCCCAGCTCCAGAAGCCGCTGGAACGCCGCCCCACGGGTGCGCTGGTACCCACGGGCCCCGTGAACACAGGAGAAGTAGCTCACGGCCAAGGCAGGGCCACCCTCGGCCAGGCACTCCGAGTAGGCGCCCAGACCACACACCACCAGCGCTGACACGGTCTCCGAGGCGCTCCAGGGCACATGGGCGCACAGCACCTCCGGGATGCGCCCCTCGGGGAAACGAGCCAGCCCCAGGGCCTCCGCATGCAGCCGGCAATCACGGGCGCTCACCACATGGCCAAAGTAACGGAGCCCGGAGCTCAGGCTCTCGTAGGCACCTGCACGGCTCCCCGGCCCGGCCAGGAGCAGCTGCACGGCAGGGGTGTGCCACAGGTCGCACAGAGACATGGTCTCGCGGAAGGCCCAGATATGGGGGGCCCCTTGGGGGCCGGACAGCGGGAGCCCCATGGATGGGCAGCCAGCCATGGTCCAGCACAACAGGGAATGGGACACGGAGCCCGGAGGGCACACAGACTGCCCAGGGCCGGGAGAGGCTCGGCCCGGCCCCCGGGACAGGGAACACGGGCCCGCACCGCAACATTGTAGCACAACAGAGCGAGGCGTGGGGTGCGGGCCCGGCACAGCTGCAGAGAACAACAGCGAGCTCTCTGTCTGCCTAATCGCACCTTCAAGGCCATCCCGCTACAAACAGCGAGGGGAGGGGGCCCGGGGTGCTGGGGGCGGGAGCAGCCGGAACGCACCGGCACAGGGCGCGCGCAGGCCCGCGAGGCCGACCCCCGGGCGGAGCCACCAGCACCGGGCCGCCATAAGCGCTCCCAGCCCCCACCGGGGCCCCAGCACCATGGAGCGCGATAGGGCAGGTGGGAACTGGATGTTCCTCGCGCTCGCGGCTGAGTGGCACCGTGACCACACTGAGCAGCTGTGCCTCCTGACCGAGAGGGTGCACCTGGCCGTCCGCCTGCGCTATGTCCTGGCCCTGCGGGCTGGCGTGCGCCTCCGGGGCCAGCAGGCCCGCAGGAGAGTCCGTGCCCGGCTCAGGGCTCGGCGCCGGGCCTGGGGGGCGTGGCTGGCCGCCTGCCGGAGCCTCACCCGGCCCGCTGCGCTCCGAGGGGCCGCGAGGCGGTTCCGCTGGGCAACGCAGACCCTCCGCCGGGCAGCGCTGCTGGCTATGCCCATAGCGCGGAGCCTATGGGTCACGGAGCGGCCCCAGGCCTGGTGGGAGCGGGCCCAGGCCCACTGGGGGGAGGCCGAGTGGGGGTCCCACTTCCGGATGGGCAAGGCCACCCTGCTGCGCCTAGCGGAGCTCCTCACGCCCTGGCTGGAGCGGCAGCACACCTCCATGCGGGAGCCCATCCCCATGGTCCAGCGGGTGGCCATAGGGGTCTGGGCCCTCGCAACGCCCGACTCCTGCCGCTCCGTGTCCCAGCACTTCGGGGTGGGGCTCAGCACGGTCGCCTGCATCGTGCGGGATGTGTGCGAGGCTGTGGAGGGCGTGCTCCTCGACAGGACCATCCAGCTCCTGGACCAGGGCGCTGTGATGGCTGGCTTCGCGGCCGGGGGCTTCCCGAACTGCATCGGAGCCGTGGACGGCACACACATCGAGATCCTGCGCCCGGCCGCGGGGGAGGCCCTGGAGTATGTGAACCGGCACGGATACTACTCCCTGCACCTGCAGGGGGTGGTGGACCACCGGGCCCGCTTCATAGACATCTACACGGGCAACTCCGGCCGGAGTCACGACGCCAGGATCATGACCATCTCCCCCTTCTATGCCCGCATGTACCGGGGGGACTTCGCGGACATGGGCATGAGGTGGATCGAGGGTGTTCCCATGCCCCCCTGCATCCTGGGGGACCCCGCCTACCCCCTGACCCGCTGGCTGATGAAGGTCTACCCTGTCCCGAGCACCCCTGCGGAGCAGGTATACAATACCCGCCTGTGTGCGAGCCGGACCGTGGTGGAGCGTGCCTTCGGGGCCCTGAAGCAGCGCTGGAGGAGTATAGCTGGCCGCCTGGACTTCACCGTCCCCACCTCCGCCCTGGTGATCGGTGCCTGCTGCGTTCTGCACAATGTGTGCGAGACCGAGGGGGCGGCCCTGGAGTACCCCGAGCCCCACCGGCCCCCCGGTCCTGTTCCCCTGTACGTGAACGCAGGGAACCCCCGGGAGTACCGGTATGCCAAAAGGATCCGGAACGCCCTTGCAACCCACATCGCCCGGGGGGGCCCGCTGTGAGGGCCTTCCCGCCCCTGGGGGCCCCACCCCCCCTTCCGTGCCAATGCCCCTGTACACGCGGTCCCACAGCCCTGTCCCCCCCACAAACGGGCCGGGGACAACTGTCTCTTTACAACACTTTATTGCCCACACAGTTCACACAATCACCCTGTGCCCCCTCCCCACCCCCGTGCCCGTGACCCCGTCCACCACCCGCCCTCATGTGGCCCTCCCCCTCCCCCCCCTTCCCACCATCCCCCCGCGTTTCCTGGGCCGACCCCTCGTGCGGCCGCTTGGGCCCACCGAGCTCTGGGAGCTCCCCTCCCCCCCACTGTCCGTGTCCCCTGCCGTGTCCTGGGCCGGTCCCGGCCCCGGCAGGGGGCCGGGCGGCGGATGGGCAGCTGTGCCCGGTGCCCCGGTCGCGCCCCGGGGGGGCTGGACCCTCCGGAGGCCCGGGGGCACTGGGAGGCGCATGCGAGGGCCCTGGGGCCGGGGGGGCGCCAGGGGCGGCAGGGCTGGGCCCGGGGGCGCCGAGGGGCCCGGCATGGGGACCTGGGCGGGCAGGGCGCCCGGAGGTGCGCCGGCCATCACGTAGGCACACATGGTGCCCGCATGCAGGAGCAGGGAGGTCCCAATGTCGTGGGACCTGTCCATCTTTGCACTGTGCTCCCGCACCATGCCCTGTATGTCCTGCCGGAGGCCCCTGAGCAGCCCCTGCTGCCGCTGGTGCTCCCGGCGCTCCCGCCTCCGCTCCAGGCGCACCTCCGCCTCCAGCCGGCGGTCTGTCTCCAGGGCCTTCTCCATGGACCGCTCTATGGCCGCCTCCATGCGGTCCACGGAGGCGATCATGCGCTCCCCCTGTTCCTCCGCCCTGCGGACGATGTCCTCCGCTTGCTCCTCCCTGCGCCTGCGGACCCGCGCCCGGTACTCCCGCATCCGCTGGGCTGGGGCCGCGGCCGGCGGAGGCGCCGCGCGCGGGGGCTGCCCTGTGGAAATGGGCGGGTGGGTCAGTGCAGGGCCCTGTCCCCTAGCGGGGTCGGGTCCCGGGGCCCCCTGCCCCCCCTCCCCCACTGAGGCCGGAGGCCCCCCTGGGCTGGCGCCCGGGGGGCCCTCCCGCCATCCCAGCCCTCCCGCCTTACCTGGGTCCGGCACCTGCTCTCCTGTGCCCTCCGCGGGGGCCTGCACCGTCTCGCTGGCCCGGTCCTGGGGCTCCCCATGTCCTGCGGGCGGGAGAGGGGGGAGCGGGTGAAGGGGGCTGGTTGTGGCCCCTGCAGCAGGGCCCGGACCCCCGCCCCTGCCACCGGCCCCCTGGTCGTGCCCCCCCCTGCCCTGGGGGCCCGCTTACCCTCTATGTCCGTCTCCGAGCCTTCGGAGCCCGGCGCCTCACCCTGGGAGTGCTCCCCCTGGGACCACTGGCTGAGGGTGGTGAAGGTGCCGACCTCCGACTCCGCCTGGCCGGCCCGGCGTTGGGATGTCTCCGGGCTGCTGCTGGGGGGGGGCCTTGGGGCTTCTGCGGGTCCCGGGTGGTCCTCCTGGGGGTGGGGGTCCCCTGAGCTCGTGTCTACCGGGCGGGCGGCGAGGGGAGGGGGTACCTCGGCCCGCTCCCTGCCCTGGACCACAGCGCTGCCCACCAGGCGTGGGGCAACTATGGAGCCCTTCATGTGAAGGATGCGGTCCAGGGCATCGTAGTAGGGGGCGGTGCGGGCCCCGTGGCCGGAGCGGCTGTTATTGTCCTTGAGGGCCTTGTACCCCCTCTTGAGCTCCTTGGCCTTTGAGCGACACTGGTTGACAGTGCGCTCGTGCCCCGCCGCCTCCATGTCGCGCACGATGTCCCGGTAGACATGCTCGTTGCGCTGGTTGATTGCGAGCTCCAGCTGGTACTCTAGGGTCCCCCATATCCGTATGAAGTCCCGGGTCTCCTGGAGGCCCCACTGTCCCCCTCTGTGGTAGGCCTTCCTCCGGCTGGGCCCCTGCTGTTCCTCCTCCTGGTCCAGCTCTTGCTGCACCTGCCTCTGCTCCTCCTCCACCTCCTCCTGGGGGTGCGCCTCCGGGCGCCCGGGGCCGGGCTCCTCCTGGGGCTCGTCCGCCCGGGCCGACTTTCGTGTCTGGGGGGGGGAAAGGGGGTGGTTGGTTGCTGGGTGAGGGTGTGGCCCCTCTCGGGGGCCCCCTGCCCCCCTGCCCTCCGCCCGGGGTCCCCCCGGCCCCCCCCGGGGTGGGGGAGGGTGGTTGCTGGGTGGGGGTGTGGCCCCTCTCGGGGGCCCCCTGCCCCCCTGCCTTCCGCCCGGGGTCCCCCCGGCCCCCCCCACAGGGGGTTCACCCGTGCCCCCTGTTCCCCTCCAGTTGGGTGCCCTTACCCTTTTCCTGGGTGCCTCCTGTGGGCCCGTTCCGGCCGCTGTCCCCGGGGCGGCGCGACCCGGCTTCAGCTGTGGGTGTTGTTCCCGGGGCGCCTCCCTGGTCGGGTGCTCCCGTGTGCGCCCTTCCTGCGCCTGTGCCTCCTCCGCCTGCATCGCTGGGCCTGGCTGCACCTCCTCCGCCTCCTGTCCCGCCGCTGTCGCTGTCTGTGCCTCCGCTCTCTTCCGCTTCCCTCCTCGCTCCATCCCGCCACGCTTGCTTGCTGCTGCTCTCGCTTTAAATCTCCCTCCGGTGTTTGTGTTGATGCTGGTTGCCTGGCAGCGACGCTGCGTGCCTCGTCCCCGGCTGGGGCTCTTTTTTTTTGGTTCCGCTGGGGGATTGGCGTCCAGACGTTACTTTTGCTTGGTTCCCTGTGGGGGTTCGTTTGACCACGCTTCCCGGGACCTTCCCCCGGCTAGCCCGGGAAGCGTGGTTGAAACTGACCCCATGTGGGTATTGAGCGTGATGAACATCTGGCGCGCGCCGTTCAGACGTTAAGGGCCCTTTGGCCCCACGGGGGGGTTCAGCGTGGTTCAGTGTGGTTCAGCGTGATCTCGTAACGTCTGAAATCACCCATAGAGGTATAGTAATGCAGTACAATCAAAACATTATAACAACCACCAATATGAAAGACTGCTATATGTATCCCAAGCAATAGGTGGTAATAAAAAACAGAAGATATCAACAATAGTCTTAACAGAAATGAAATTATTGAAAAGATGTTTGTCAAACAAACATAAAATCCAACAGTCATAAACAAAGGGAGCAAGGAAAAATGAGTTGAATACAGAACAATGTGGAACAAAAAGAACTATAAAGCCCAGCAGAGGCCCAATGACCCAACGTTTCACCATGTGAAGTTAGCTTCTTCAGGGGTTTCTTTCTTTTTTTTTTTTTAATGCTTTTATTGTATCATTATTAATCATACATCCACAACATCCAGACAAAATATCTCAGTATAAACCAAACAGAACATTGAAAATCCAATACAAATTCCACACAGCAGCATTTAAGAGTTCCTCTCTCAGTCCACTTGAAAAAGATCGGTGTTCTCTTTCAGGGCTAGTATTTGAAAAGTTGATCAATGACTCTGCTCCTGACATGCTTGTCTTCCAGAATGCAGATGACAGGGAGCCAGATGTCTTCAAATATCTTCTCTTTGCCATGAACCCTCGCGTGCAGCTTTTCTAGGCTAAACAGATACCAGATTCTTTGCTTCCACATATCAAGTGAAAGATCTTTATTTGCTTTCCAATTTCTTATGATAATGTTTATCGCTGCCAAGAACAGCACTTTGCAAGATTTCTGATATCTGCTCACCTGTTTGACCTCCGGGAAAAGTCCCAACAGACATATCTCAGGCTTAAATGGTACCACCTCCCCCATCATTTTTTCTGCAATCGTCCAGACTTTACTCCAAAATACCTTGACTATATCACACTCCCACCAGCAGTGAATATAAGTCCCTTCTTTTCCACAGCCCCTCCAACATAGGCCTTTGTCAATCTTATCTCCAAATTTAAAACGGTCGGGTGTCAGATAAAATCTGGTGGTAAGTTTGATCTGAACCTCTTTCACCTCCATAGAGTATGCACAGGTGTTCATATGGTGCCAGATTCTTTTTTCGTCCTTTTCCTCTAGAGGAATAGCTAAGTCCCTTCTCCACTTTTCCATATATAAAATCCGGTTGCAATAAAAGATTCTTTTAAGTTCTTTATAAATTTTTCCCAGCCTTCCTGCAGATTTATTTTTCTCATAAAGAATCTTCTCTATCTTAAGAGGTTCTCTACCAAATTCCTTCTTATTTGGCCCTGCCGAGCTAGCACTCCTTAATTGTAAAAACTGAAAACTATCCACTTTACATTTCATCATTGTTTCTAATTTTTCCAAACTTAAAAATTTCCCTTGCACAAAAAGCTGTTTCATCTTACATAGCCCCCCCTCTTTCAACATGATTCTTAGGTCCTTTGCTAAATTATTCTGTACCATATAATTTGAGTCTATAGGGGTGTAAGGTGAGATTCCTACCTGAGTCCCCATTTTTGGGGGGGTCTCAACCCAGTGTTTCAGTAGGACACCTATAAATGGGTGATCCCTAATGTGGTCCTTTACTATTAAACCTTTATCCGCTATTATATTCCTTAAAGACTGTACATGCACCATTTCTTTTTCTAGAGTCACCCATTCAGGCGCCTCCACTTCCTCATACCACTCAGGAATGACCCTTCTTCAGGGGTTTCTCAAAATTCTTTTAATATTGCTTCTGCAGTGTTGCTCCTGTCATGTGTCCAGGTTCCAAGGGACCCAAATGGGTAGCTTATTGTTTTCTTCTTTTATCAAAAATCACTTCTGTTGCTAATAAGAGATAACTGCCCCCCATTTAAAGGAAGGATCTCCTATAGAATGACCTCTGAAGAGCAAACTAGTTTAACAAAGGTGCTCCCTTGTGATTTTATGTTTTGTTATGTTATGTTGTTCACAAATAAGTCCACAAATAAGTCACAGCAAGCATTAGATGACTCTAACGCCAGCCGGAGGGAGGTTGGACTGACCAGCTACCTCACCAGCCAGAAAAGCTCCACTGGATGTGACTTAGCAGATGCAATGATGGCAGGAAAAAAGCCTGATTAGTCTGATCATTCTGATGGAACATAGAATGTATTGTATTCTGGTCTGTGTTATGGTGGATTGATCGAAATGTCTTCCATTTCCATTTAAAATTGAATCCAAGCTGAAATTTTGTTTCAGCCCTAATCAACGGTCTAATGCATGTTATATGATGAAAGGCTGACAAGACTGGATGTATGAGATGAGAGAAGATAGAAAGAAACTGAGGGAGGTCATATTGACAGTTTTTCAAATCTCTAAAAGGATGCAATGAAAAATATGTAGAATATTTGCCACTCAGTACATAATAAGAAGCAATGGTTTTAAATTTCAGGAAGGTAGGTTTTGGTTAGGACTGAATGATCCCAATTTTTTTCTTGCAAGTAAAACTCGCAGATTCAAGTATTGGAACTGAGATCTCACAGTATGAGTTCTCAGAGAGAAACAAACAAATTAAAAATCACTGCACATGCATAATTATCCAAAATTGCAGTGATGATAGTGCTGCAATTTTGGTTAAGGGTGTTGGCCATTTAGTGAAGTGCAGATTTTTTTTTTCTCGTCAGAAACTTGGCTAATCAATCCCATTTCTCAGTTTGTCCTGGAATTAACCAAGACCTGAGATTTTGCTATGAATGTTCAACTCTGCAAGCTCTTGTTTCAGCCCTAGTTTATTTGGGATAAATATTACAAAAAGAACTGCTAATTGTTAGAATAGTTTAATGGTGAGAAAATCCACCTAAGGAGGTTGTGGATTCTATTTTACTGGATGTTTTAAAGAACTTGTTGGAAAAGCATCTGCCCGAGATGCTCGAGGAATAGGCTATCCTGCTTCAGGGCAAGATTACACTAATGGATCCTTGAGGTTCCCTTCCAGTTCTCCATTTATATGACTCTATTTGGGTTCATATAGCCAAAGGAAAAGAAAAGGAGCCCTTTAGCATTCCACTTTCTTCACTCTGAGTAAATTAGAATGACAAAGAAGTATTTTATTGTGGTTAACAGAAGAAGTTTCAAAGTTCAGAGGAAAACCCAGACCTTGAAATCTCCCAGTTGTAGTGTGATGCTATGGATTTTTTTCGCCATTGCTATTGGAACGGGTAGCCAATATGCTACCTGTGGGTAATACCCACATGTTTGAGTATTGTGTTGGGTATTCGATGGGCTACCTGATTACCAATCAAGTACACAACTACTTGGAAAATCAGTAATTACTGGTACCAACTTTTCTATTACCTATTGGTGTATCAGGATGGAACCCACACACCCCTTCCCATTGGAACCAAAAGTTGACATTCTGGGACCAGAAGTTGACATTCCTGGACCATAAATTGACATTCTGGGTCATTGGTATTGACATTGGGTCCAAATAGGGTACCAATCGGGACCTGATGGTGTCAGGTCGATTTAAATACTGGAAATTTGATGGGTAAGATCATTTGTGCAGGGACTCATTTGAGCTCTAGTAGGAACACCCTTCTTTAGCAAGACATCCAAGTTGGAAATGGCCAATGGCCAATAGCAATGGATCCAGCCACAGACAGTTTAATAAGGGAGGTATGTTACCCCAGTGAAACAGCCTGGCAGTCTGCACTACCTGCTAGAACAACCAAACTGGTGGCCTAGGATTTTGGATTGGCTAGGAAAGACCACTGTAGCTCCAGTGGCCCCATCAGACTTCAGTCCAGGGCTACAGTATCTCTTACCCCACAGTACACCTTGCTTACCTGTTGGCCTAAGCAAACTAACTCACCTACTTCCTGCCATGGGATTCCTGGATGATGATGTTCCCAGGTCTAGAGAACCACCTTACAGGTCTAGATGGGCAATGGGACCATTTGCTGCCATGTCCTCTTATGGAGGTCCTGCTGTGAGACTCTCCTAGAACTGAAATGAGTACCCACAAAAAACAGTAAGACTCATTAAAATTGCAGTACTCAACTTGACAATACTGGGTACTAATCAGCACTCGATAATCAAAGTTAATGACCAAAGTTAATTAAAATGTATTGTGCTATAGCAAATTGCCTTACAACACAGTCAAATACAGTAAATCCAAGACAATAGTAAAAGAAATAAGACTAAGATAAAATTACAGAATGTCACTAGGACATGTGACAAAAAGCAAAACAGATTAAGCATGGGACTTCTGAACTTCCAAGGCTACTGCCAAGAATTTTGCCATCTACAGTTTAATAGTGGTATCAAAATCCTGAGCAGCAAAACCACTATTTGGCCTCGGGAACATTTAGTCAACAAGCTTAAAGTGGGGGACGCACTCAATAATCAGTACTCGATTATAGCCCAATGGGCTACCCAATGTACCAAAATACTAGTTTTGTCCTGATTTTTCAACTTCTGATACTAATTTTCCATCTTCTGATAGAGATTTTTTGACTTACCGCTCCGATTCCTAACTTGGTAACAGTAAGATGCGGGATTTTCATGTAATCAGGTGCCCAACTGGTACTTGATTTACATGTTGGACACCGGACATGGTACTTGAAATTTCAGGCAATACCAATGGGTACCAAATGAGTTGTCTGTATTATCATCTTTAGTCTCCCCTTTGAGTACTAAATCTAAGGAAGGATATTCCTTGACTCAGGAAATTGAGAAAGAGAGGTCTTCAGTTGCCTCCTCTCTCATTACATCTCTTGTACTTCATAGTCCGTATCCCATTCATACAGCTTAATTGCCCCATATGTACACTATTTGGGATGGGAAACACAACAGTACAGGATTATAATACAATTCACCAGGTTACTGGTTACAAATCGATGACAATAGAAAGCATACACCCACCTCCACATGTTAGATTATCCAATTGTATCCTAAAAATTAAGGATCTGCTACAAAGCTGATACTACTGAAAATTATTACATTGTGGTACTTTCTCTATCAGAGTCTTCCGAAAGAACCACTTTTCAGTTTATGAAAATACTTATTTTTAACCAAAACATACCATCTATCTATGGAATTGGAATTAATTTGTTGCATTTTATATTAATATAGGCCCTAAAGACTATCTTCATCTATTGTATTCTGGGATGGAAAATGTGACCGAGTCCACAATGTGAACTATTGTGAAAATTAGTGACCATATAGGAATTGTGGGTGGAGATGTTTAAGTGATGTGTTCAGGATGAGGAAAAAGGAGACAGTTCAGGAAAAAGTTCAAAAAAAGGAGTTCAGGAAAAATAACAGTTCAGGAAAGTTCAGCAAAAGTTCAGGAAAGTTCAGGAAAAAGGACAGTTCAGGAAAAAGGAGGTAGTTCAGAATGAGGAAAAAGGATGAAGAAAAAGGAGATCATAGATCCATGCCATCCGCTATTCTTGAGTTAATTCCCTTATTTCTTATCCCTTCCCATGAGCTCACTATTAGAGTTTGGGAGCAGTGAGTGGATTCATGGGCCTGATCCAGGAAAGAGAATTTCAGTTTTGGATAGAACCAAAATGGCTCCAAAATAATTGTTTCGGTTTTAAAACTGTAAACCAAAATTGTGGTTCTTTTTCAGTTCTGGTGTTTTTGGTTTTTGGCATTTGTTTTTTTCTGGTTTGTTCTCATTGACCGTAATCCTATGTGTTTTCAGATTCTTTGTTTGTTTTTATTATTTCTGTTCAATTATTTTTGTCATTTCAGCATTTTGGTTACTTAATTTGGCTATCAAACCCTGCACAATAGCACCAACCAAAACACAAAAAAGATCGAACCAAAATAATCGGAAAACCAAACTGAAATATTTGAAATGAAGCAGATCTGGAGAAATAGGATGGAACATGCACTTAGTTGGATCTCAACTGAAGTAGAAGAATTAATCAGATTCAACAGGGATGGGAACCACACACTCCACACACACTCCAGGAGCCGGATCCTAACCTCAACAGAGATCTGCAGGCCAATGCGTCTAGTGGGGTGTGGGGGTCATGTAACCTTTCACATAGGTGATCTGACCCTCTAAGTAAGGGGTTACATTGCCTATGTAGGAGGTGTAGGCACCCACATAAGGGGTCACATCGTGTACACAGGTGGGGTGTCACCAGTGGATTGTGGAGTGCAGAAGTCAGCCTACACTAAATGGGGCATGGGGGAACCTCTAGGAGTCATTTGGTTGGTGACTTCAGAACATCTGTTCCCCACCCCCAAGATACAGTATTTGCCGAAGATATTCATTTCACCTCTCACGTTCACACTTCCTTCAAAAGGGCTGTTTAAAATTTTTAAAAGTATGACACTCATCGGGGAAACAAATGATATTATAAATTCTGTTGCTTCCGAGAACTGGTGGTTTGAACCCCAATGCTGCTGATTATGTTCAACATAGAAATGATAGTAGCTCGCTACAAGTTTTTTTTTTTTTTGCTGTGAACACAATAAGAAAATGAGAATGGTGTTGGCAGATAAATCTTCAGAATGGCCATCCTTTGGGGAAAATAATAGAAATATAGCAGTCTTTCCATATTTATCTAACTTATGCCACAGATTAATGGCTGATGCTAGTAGGGCTTTGCTGCAGAGAATTAGCACAGTTTCACTACATCGACTGTTTGATTAGTGTACAAGGTCTCATCTATAAAACACCGAGGAGGAAAAAAATGTAACAAATGTGCTGCTTATATAATTGTAAATACATAAAGTTAACCATTTTCATTTTTTTTCTTTTAAAGTTATATATAGATGTCTGTGAAAATGATTATTGTGCACCTATTGCCACATAAATGAATCTGGATCTTATTTGGAACCCAACAGCAGTTGAATAATCCATTGTAACAATAAATAATGGGTGTTTCTTCTTTTACTTTGCAAATAAAACAAGGAAGAAGTTCATGTTGACAGGTATATCTTATAGTTTATATCCACATTATTTAACTTGACTGCATTACCATCATATCAGGATATTTCTCAAACTCTAAATATATTTAACCTCTCAAGATGCTTTGGAAATACATAAACATTCTCATTATTTTGTTATGAAAGAGCAGTGTAAAGACTAGATTACTTTCCTACGGTCATATAAGTTGTATGTTGCAACACAGATAATGTAGCCCAGGTTTTTTCAATCTCAGATTTAACATCTTATCCATGGGACCATCCATCATCTCTCTTTTCTGCCAATGTTGCATATGAATTCCAGTGCACACTAGAGTTAAAATGGGTAGGTACCTGATTTAGAATCCATGGGTAATATCTACATTTTTTAGTACTGTGCCAGGTACTAGGGATGGGTGAACGTGATTCGGAAGTTCGGAGTTCAGACTGAACTCAGTCTGTTCAGTTGACTGAACTGAACTTCTGAACCGAACTCAAATTTCAAACCAAACCGAACCGAATTTCTGAACTCTGTTCTGTTCGCCCATCCCTAGTGGCAACACACACCAAAAAAACCTGGTTTCGAATAACTGAACTTGGTTCGGAAGTTTGGGATTCGACCAAACTTGGTCTGTTCAGTTGACTGAACCGAACTTCCGAACCAAACTCGAATTTCAAACCAAACCCAACCGAATTTCCAAAATTGAATTTCAAACCGAACCGAACCGAACCAAATTTCCGAACTCCGTTCTGTTCACCCATCCCTACCAGGTACCAAATGGACTGCCTAAACATTAAATGGGAACCTGATTATTAAAAAAAATGATAATTACCATTACTGATTTACAGATACTGGTTGGTACTAAATAGGGTTGGAAATAAAAAATTGGGCCAGAAACACAAAAAATTGGGAACAGAAGTCAAGATTCTAGGAACAGAAGGTAGTATTCCAGGACATTATTATTATTATTATTATTATTATTATTATTATTATTATTATTAACAAACACTTATATAGCGCCAGCAGTGTACCTGGCACTTTACAAAGTAATAAAATGGACACGGTCTCTGCCCCTAGGGCTTACAATCTCAGAGACAGGAGCTGGGGGAGAGACATAGGAAGGGGAACAGAGGGAGAGACACGGGGTCTAACATTCATGAAGATGCGAGGTCTCAAGTGCACGTACTTGGCTTGGTTACGATGAGAATGACAGCAGGCAGGTCCATGTGGCAAGGATAAGGGTAAACAGACCATAGGTATAGGAAATAGTGGCTCAGCAGGATAAAGAGTCAGACAGAGCAGAGCGAAAGAGGTGAGTTTTAAGGAGAGATTTGAAGGTATGAAGGGAGGGGGCAAGGCGGATGTGGACAGGGAGGGAGTTCCAGGCATGGGGGGCAGCAAGTGAGAAGGGACGAAGGCGCTTAGGGGAGCAGGGAAGGCGTGGAAGGGTGAGAGAAGGGACAGAGGAGGAGCGAAGTGCACGGGCTGGAGTATGGAGGGCGATAAGTGCAGAGAGGTAGGGGGGAGCAAGGTTGTGAAGAGCTTTATAGGTGAAGACTAGGAGCTTGTGCAGGATTCGTTCAGGAAGGGGAAGCCAGTGAAGCGAAGAGAGGAGGGGCTGCACATGGTCGAAGCGACTGGCGAGGTAGATGACCCTGGCAGCAGAGTTTTGGACAGAGATGAGGGGAGAAAGGTGAGACCGGGGAAGGCCAGTGAGAAGGAGGTTACAGTAATCGAGGCGAGAGATGACCAGAGCATGAACAAGAGTTTTGGCAGACGAGACAGAGAGAAAAGGGCGAATCTTAGCAATGTTATGGAGGGAGAAGCGACAGGATTTAGCAACAGAGTCAATGTAGGGTTTAAAAGAAAGGGCTGAGTCAAAGATGAAGCCTAGGCTACGGGCTTGGGGGACAGGCAGGATGGTGACTCCATCAATAGTTATTGACAGTGAGGAAGGAGAGGAAGGATGAGGGGGGAAGATAAGGAGTTCAGTTTTAGCCATGTTGAGTTTGAGTTGACGTTGAGACATCCAGGTAGAGATGTCAGAGAGACAGTTGATGCGACGAGCTTGAACAGAGGGAGAGAGAGAGGGAGTAGAGAGATAGAGTTGAGTGTCATCAGCGTAGAGGTGGTATTGGAAGCCATGGGAGCCAATGTAAAAAAAATAAAGAAATGGAACATTGAGCAACCCATTTTGGAACTAACTGGGTACTGATTAGAACCCAAAACTGTCAGGTCAATTTGAGTACAAGAAATTCAATTGGTATACCTCTTTTTAGTGGAATCTAGTACACACATAATCCCTGTTCATCCAGTTTCAAAGACTACACAAGAAGTTACAACACAATGACCCCACCTCTGCTCTGCCTCACCGCCAGGTGGCCCATCCGTCTAAAGGCAGCCTGCCAGATGTGGCAGACAGAGTAGAGGCAGAGTAGGCTGTGCCTGCTCCAGGCCCAGGGCAGCACCACCACTGGTGCCCCAAAATATCCCGGAGCAATGCTGGTGGCGCGTGCCAGCTAAACCCAGGACGCTGGTCCATGGCGGAACAGCGGTCTGTCTGATGCGCAGACTGACACTGCTGCTATGCCTCCATCTGCCATAACATTGAAGATGCTCTAGGCTGGAACTCTGTGTGTGTGTTGTGGGGGAGGACAGCAGGTTGGGGATCCAGCTGGGTCCATTCAAACCTAACCCAGGAGGGTCTGGAGATGGGGAAGATGCAGGGGTGCACCTCTGGAGCAGCTCTAGAGGTGGCCAGCTTTGTGTCTGTCTGAAAACCTCTAATATTTCAAACTCTGATTTAGGTTAACGTATACAACTGATACGGTGCATTCAATTTAAAGGGTTAATAGTTCATGGGAACCATGCTACATTAATCATTTAATCCCTTTTTAAAGTTAAGGCGGGGGGCAGGAACTAAGGCAGAAGATGGAGAGCTGGGAGCATTATTTAGAATTAGTAGATTTATTTGCCGTGAAACGGTGTTCTGCCGTGAAATGGTGTTCTGTCTTTAAGACAGAGCAGTTCTTTGCAGCCACCCACTTAGGCAGGTGGTCAAAAAGGCCCATTAGAGACCAGTGGAATCTGAGTGAAGTTAAAGGGGTTTATATAGGCACCTTGGCTTTGCTGACAACTAGGGGTGGTATTTCACCCCAAAAAAACGATACCGGTTTTACCGCATACTGGTTCCCGAAAATCCAGTTTACCGGATTAGAACCGGTATACCGGTACCGGTATTTTCCCATTGATTTCAATGGGGAACAGTCCCCATTGAAATAAATGGGGGGAAAACAAAAAAACTTTCACCCCCCCACCAACCCTGCCCAGCCTGGATATTTAAAAAACATTTTTTTAGCCGAAGTCCCTGCTAGTGTGGGCTTCGGGCCGCTGCTATGTTGGCGGCAGCAGTCCAAAATTCATACGAGTAGGTACTAGGGTGATCCCTGGGGTGGGGGGTGCTTTAACACCCCCCAACCCAGGGATCATCCTACCCCCCCACCCAGAGATCACCTACCTTTTGTGTTCTGGACGGTGGCGACGGCAGATGCACGGCGGTCCGGAGGCTTCAGCGCTGGCTGGCTTCAGCACTTGACTAGGCCTTCTGGGGAAACCCGGAAGTTCCCCGGAAGTTCCCCGGAAGGCCTAGTCAAGCGCTGAAGCCAGCCAGCGCTGAAGCCGCCGGACCACAGTGCAGCCGCCGCCACCCGGAGCGCAAAAGGTAGGTGATCTCTGAGTGGGGGGGTAGGTTGATCCCTGGGATGGGGGGGTGTTAAACCACCCCCCACCCCAAGGATCACCCTAGTACCTGCTGGTGCGAGCTTCGAGTCGCCGCCGCCAGCACGGCGGTGGCCCAGAGCCCGCACTAGCAGGGACTTGGGTAAAAAAAATTCTTTAAAAATCCAGGCTGGGCAGGGTGGGTGGGGGGTGTCCCCCCTTCCACCCATGCAGCCTGGATGGGGGGAGGGAAATTTTTTTTCTTCCTTTCTTTCTTTTACATTGCGGCCATTAATTTAAACAAATCCGGCACGGAGGAACTGGCACCGGTACCCCCAATAACCGGATTAATCTGATACTGCCGGTACAGCAAAATACCGACAGTATCGGATACCGGGGGAACCGAACTTCCCACCCCTACCGACAATACACTCCTAGGAAGTGTATTCTCATGGGAAGCCCACCAGAAAAATGGGGGCTCTGAGTTAAAAGATCCCACTGAGTTAAAAGATCCCACTGAAAGAAATTAGGGATGTGCGAAGAGAACCGAGTTCGAAAATTCGCCTGGGTTCAGTTCGAAAATCAAGTTCGGTCGAATATCGAACTTCCGAACCAAGTTCATACATTCAAAACCAGGGTTTTTTTTGGCTTCTGAACTGGTTTGAATTAGACTGAACAGTTCACTCGAATTCGAGTTCTGTCCAAAAGTTCGGTTCAGTCAACCAAAGTATTTGAGTTCGGTCCGAACTTCTGAACCACGTTCGCACATCCCTAGAAGAAATGGCTCTTGGCACAGGACTGAAGAAGTGAGCAGAGGCCCATCACTATTCAACCAGGCACTGTGAGTCACAGACAAGTCATCATTTTTAGTGGCTGGAAAGGAATTTCTCCTCTGGTTGGATTTGGCTACTAGTCAATGGTTGTTTTTACACACACCATAAAGTGCTGGTCTTTTAAGTCCTCTGGATTCCAAGTCCACAAGTCAGCTCCTGGATATTGCACACACACACACACACACACACACACACACACACACACTGCCCTAAATCAGCCTTCTGTAGTGGCGCTGGAGACCCCAGATGTAGAGAAAAGGGGTTGTCATGCAAATGACATGACCATGGCTGCCAGGAGCAAAGCAGTTTACTAGGAGAACATTTTACACACACAAGTTCTGGGAGATACCCGGATGTTAGAGGATCCAGATTTGAAAAACCACAGAGATCAAGGACTTCTTAAATCCACGACAATGGGCATTTTTACACACACCTTAAAGTTCTGGTCTTTCAATCTGCTGTGTTTACAAGTCCACAAATAAGTTCCAGATGCATTCTTCACACACACACTGCCCGGAGGCAGTTCCTGGATGCATTCTTCACACAAACACGTCCCTGAGGGAGCCTAAAGTAGTCGTAGCTGTAGACATGAGGGACTGCCATGGGAATCAAGTGACCACAGCTGCCTGGAGCAAAGCAGTTTACCAGGAGAACTTTTTACACACAAACGTTCTGGGAGACGTTCAATGCAGAAGGTCAAAGAACCAGATGTTTAAGATCTGGGTGAGTAATTTAGACAAACAAAGTTCAGGATATAACAGCAAACACGCAGGAAAAATGGGGGGGGGGCATTTTTACACACATGTTAAAGTTCCAGATTTTTCAATTTTCTGGGTTTACAAGTTCACAAGTAAGTTTCGAATACATTTTTCACACACACACACACACACACACACACACACACACACACACACACACTGCCCTGAGGCAATTCCTGGATGCATTCTTTATACAAACACTGCCCTGAGGCAGCCTAAAGTAGTTGCATATGTAGACATGAGGGGCTGCCATGGAAACCAAGTGACCACAGCTGCCTGGAGCAAAGCAGTTTACCAGGAGAACCTTCTACACACAAAAGTTCTGGGAGAAGGTCTATGCAGAAATTCAAAGTTCCAGATGTTTAACCCTTACCTTCTGCCATTGGGTTGTTTTCCATCCCCCGGTGGAAAAAAACATGAAAAATATGGTAATCTGTGGCTCTACAAGTTTAAGAATTTAGGACATTGTCAGCAGCACCTCTGGGCATAACATACTCAAATTTCATCCAGATATCACTTACTGTTTGTCTTCTATAATAAAAACACTTTAAAAAAAGGTCTGGGGTGGAAAAATAACCCCAGCGTCAATGGCGTTTTCCTGCTGGGGTGGAATTGCAACCCCAGCCAATGCATTTTAATTTGGGTGGATTTCCACCCCAGCTTAAAAGCAGCCAAATCAACATTTTTAAAGGCCAATTCAGACTGCAAGATGACATGGAAGGCAAGGTCACCTTAGACTGGCAGCAGCAATGAAAATTAACCCCTTCATTGCCACAAACCTCTCTCAATGTTTCCACTAGTGTCTAATAGAAAAAAGTAGGTATGAAAGATTTTTCATTTGCTCACTCCATCTGCAAAGCTTCCTTTCTCATCCAGCCTCCTAGGTTTCAGTCTCTTAGTCTGTTAGATAGATTGTATCTCCCTTCCCATAGGTTCCATTTCTCCAGCAAGCCAGAAGTGCCCTCATTGTCCTCACAAACTGACCATAGAAATGGAACAAAGAAAAGCTTATGGGCCATTAGCAGGTGATAGCCACATCGGGGCAGAGTGGCCATTCTTCCTCCCTGGAAGATTTTGTGTGGTGTGGTCACTGGCTGGGGGCTTGCAGGAGGGGAATGAAGGATGGCAGGGCACAGGGCACAGGGGATGGCAGGCATGCAGGGATGGCAGGCATGCAGGGGATGGCAGGCATGCAGGGGATGGCAGGGATTCAGGGATGCAGGGGATGGCAGGTGTGCAGGGATGCAGAGAATGGCAGGGGATGGCAGGCATGCAGGGGTGGCAGGCAAGCAGGGGTGCAGGAATGCAGGGGATGGCAGGCACAGGGGTGAATGGAGGCACTGAGGGGCTGGCTGGCTGGCTGGAAGAGCTTGCACTGGGGGATAGAACTGAGGCAGTGGGGGGCTGGCTCTTGGGGGGCACTACTTTACTTATATAGATAGCTAAAGTTCATAAAAAACATTTTCTGTAGTTTGAATAAAAATAATGCTTTTTGCAAAGAAAAACGAGTAGTGTTGGTTGTTATTTATTCATGTGTGGAGCTGGTATTTCTCATAAAACAGACTCTATAATGTCTGTGTGTGTGTGCTGGGCATAGATTGTGTGGCTACTGTTAAAAAAAGTTACATTTTATTGCACACTTTCAATCCCCAGGCCAAAATCAGCTTGGGGTTGAAATCCACCCCATGAAAACTCGAGTGCAGTTTTTTTCTTGACAAAAGGTAAGGGATAAGATCTGGGTGAGTGATTTAGACACACAGAAAGTTGGGGTTGTAGCAGCAAACATGCAGGAGAAAGGTGTGTGTAAAAACATTCAGTGGTTGTGTGTACAGAGGGGGGAGGCGGTATGCTATCCCGCAGTGTCTTCTCCCTTTGTTCTTTTCAGTTAGCAACCAATGGGGTGCCTTTAAGCTCTGAGGCTGGTGTAGTTAATAGGTTAACTAGTTGTAGCAACCTGGAAGCCAGCCCAGTGATTAAATTGGGGTGCAGTAGAGCAGAACATATTTGTCCCTTTGTGATGAAGGGAGTGGGTGAACAGCAGGTTTCATCTAGGTGATACCTCCTCCTGGAATACCCCTCCTGGTTGCCCTTGGAATGGGGGCATCCCCTTTTTCCCCTACCCTTCTTCCCCATTTGGAGCAGGAGGTGGCAGCCCTGGGGAGCAATAGGCCTACAGGGGTAGTAGGTGGGGTCATCAAACATACTCTGGGCTGGGAATGTTGCCTGGGCAAGTCTGGTAGAGATGATGACTAGGGGTGGGCGAACGCGGTTCGGTAGTTCGTAGTTCGGCCCGAACTCGGCCTGTTTGGATGACCGAACTTGAACCCGAACATACCGAACAAACCAAACACCGAACGGTGAAATGGCCGAACAGTTCGGTCAGTTCGGATCACGTTCGGGTGAGTTCGGGTGGCAAAAAAGGTTCACTGGAAGGTCAAACATGACAGGGAGGTGTCAGTCACTGAGGAGCAGACTTCCAGGCACCAGAGGTGGAGAGGCTTGCAAGAAATGAAGCTAATTATCTGCCTCCCCCCTTCCCAACACCTTCTGAGCTAGTCACTGTTCCTGAACAGCAGGCGTTGAGTAAAATGTTTAGATTCATTTTAGTTTTGTACTGAAATGAAACTTAAACCATAAACTGAAACCTTTTGTTATGTGCTGTACAGATTCATTGAGTATGTATGTATTTCACTACAGACTCTTCTTATGTTTGTGATTCCCCCCATCCCATATATATGGGATGTATATATATCCATATGGATATATGTATATATATACATATATATAGAGAGAGAGAGATAGAGAGAGAGAGAGAGAGAGAGAGAGAGAGATGGATATGGATATGGATATGGATATGGATATGGATATGGATATGGATATGGGATGGGGGATAGATAGATAGATAGATAGATAGATAGATAGATAGATAGATAGATAGATAGATGTAGGAGATAGCGTTAGTGATTTAGTTTTAGTGTTTGTAGGAGTAGGTCTGTGTACTTGTTAGATAATCCATTTAGTTCATAGCATTTAGAATAGTTAATAGCAGTTTGATTTAGTGTAGATATATATATATAATATTAGATAATTAGATAAAATAAATAAATAAAAAACCCATATAAAAACAAAAAAAACAAATAAAAAACAAAAGAAAACCATATAAAACCCAATAAAAAAGCAAAAAATCATATAAAAAACCAAAAAAACCCATAACATTTCCCGAACGGCCGAACCGAACAGCTGAACAGCCTAACTGAATGGACTGTTCGGATGACCGAACCGAACAGCCGAACCTGAACTCGGCGAACTAGCCGAACTGCCTAACCGACCGGACAAACCGAACGCAGCCGAACCGAACAGCCGAACCGAACGGACGAACCGAACGGACGAACCGAACGCAGCCGAACCAAATGGCCGAACCCGAACTGCGATCTGTTCGCCCATCCCTAATGATGACTCGTGTGCTACTGGACCTTTCTGCTTTAGGATAACTGTTGTAATAAAAAAAACAATAGCTGCCTTTTCTATTGCCAAATCTCTGTCTTGCCCCATTTATCTTGCCAGTGTGGATGCAAATGACGATTCCTTTTCTCTCTAAATGCATGTGGCATTTTGATTGCTGCATCCAGAAGGGTTTCTGAAAACCAAGCCTGGGTTGAAATTTGTAATTTCTATGTTACGTACTTACATTAAGCCCAACATGGTCAGATCTTGTAGTTTAATCACAAAATCATGAGAGTGAGTATATAAGTTTACATTTAAAAAAACAAAAAAAGTACAGTTTAAACCCTTTTTGGGTAAGGACAAAAGCTTGAGAGTGTCTAAAGATTCAGAAAGTAAAAGGAAAATAAAAGGAAGCACATTATTTTTATTTTTGTAATTGATTTCTAAGCCATTTTCCGGGATTATTTTGAGGACTGGCTGGCTGTGCTCAAGCCTTAGGGATCAGAAACCTTCTTCATTTCTGTACAGTAACTGTGAGGTTCCCTGGATAATGAGAGCAGAAGCCGCTTGCTGGTTTCTCATTTCCAGTCTTGCACAATAAAGCCAAAAACATGAAACTAGTCAAATCAGCCAAGTGTAGCCTAGAACATTTGTACCTCTGGGGTGCAATCCTCACCCATTTAGGTCAATAGGAGTTTTGTCACTGACTTTAATGGGTTTTGGATTACTGCCCCTGAGCTCCACTTTAGTTGATTCTCTTTGCCTGCACGTATATAGGTATGCATGCGTGGGAGAGATAGCAAGCAGCCTTTTCCCTTTCTTTATTAGCAGAAGGTAGCAGTATTTATATGCACTGAGGATAGGATGCTTGCTGCTTGGAAAACAAATGGTAGAAGTTATGCAGTCTTCTACCACTGAAAGGTGGTGGACAGTAGAAACACTCATAGACAAGAGTCAGAAGAATGGGAATCCAATATAGCCTACTTGGTCTACAAGGAATGTAACCAGGAGTGGCTAGTCAATCCAATTTCACAAATAAATTTGGCATTTTTAATTCAAATATGGAATTTTGTACATGAATTTTAGGCCTAATCAAATTATTCTCACAAAATTTCAGTTGAGCCAAAAACGTCATGCTCACTTGAACTAAAAATCAGTACTTCAATTTTGGTGTCGGAATGTTGACACCCACCCTGCATTCTTTATATTGGCTGCCAGAGTGAAGGATTGAATTTAAGGCCTCCCACGACCTTGTGTGACCTCCCTTGGTCACTCTGGTTTACAGCCTTGGGGTGCTCTCAGATTCACTGCTGTGTCTGGATTGTCAAATTGTGGTCGAGGCCAGTACCGCTTTTTACCAACTTCCTCTGGCAAGGAGGTTGTGACCTTTTCTATCAGATTTGGATCAGGCCACCATCATCCATGCCTTCATAACCTTGAGGCTAGACCACTGCACTGAGCTCTTCATGGGGCTGCCCTTGAAGACTATTCGGAAACTGTAGTTGGTGTAGAACATGGTGGCCCGCCTTCTGTTGGGGGTGGGTCACCAGGAGCACATTATACTGGTGCTCTGGAGTCTGCACTGGCTGCCAATAGTTTTCTGGGCACAATTCAAGGTGCTGATTTTAACCTATAAAGCCCTAAACAGCTTGGTCCTCAGTTATCTGAGGGTATTTTCAGATGTGATGGGCCCGGAGGCCCGCCACGCTGAACCCTGGATTGGGCTCTCTCTCAGATCCCGGTCCATGATCCTTCAGTTGTGCCTGCTCCATCACTGTGGGGAATTGGGGAGGGGGCAGGGTTGTGCGGTGCAACATTCGGCTGCACGCCCCCCCCGCACTCCCTCGGCCGCCCACCCTTGGAGAGACAGGCGGGAGCAGAGGCCAATGCGGCCACTGTGGCTGATCCCATAGCGCGGTTGAGGCCACGATCCGAGATGGGCCAAAGGTAACACATGTTACATTTGGCCCATCCCAGATCTTGGCCAATCTAACCATGGTTCTCGACCTCCAGCCAGCTGGAGGTCGAGAACCATGGTCAAGCTTGATCCCAGCCAGGGGTTCCCTGTGGTGAACATCTGGTCAGAACCAAACAGATGTTCCTCGAAATGCCACCACCACAGGGAATCCACTGGGGTTCACTGTAGTGAAAGGTGTTTTTGTAACATCTGAAATTACTCTGAAAGACTGCCTCTTCTCCTATGTCCCGACATGGCCTCTGAGATCAGCTGAGAGCACCTTCCTACAACTGACAAGAACCCATGAAGTTGTTATGATGAGGGCATACTGGGAGGCATTCTCGGTTGCTGCTCCACAATTATGGAACTCCCTCCCCTTGGAGGTCCACCTAAGCCTGTCTGCTCATCTTCCAGAAGAGATGTAAGACATTTTTGTTTGACCAGGCATTTCGCAGGCAGGAATGGGGTTGGGGACAGATTGGGTGGAGGGGTTTGGAGAGAAGGACTGGTGGTTGTGTAGCAGATTCACTGCCCATAGACGTATAGAATACCTGGCTAGAGCCAGCAAGAAGCCAGAAAACTGCCTAAAGTCCTGCAGGAGACAATGGGTGTTTTTAGACACACATTTCTCCTGAATGTTTGCTGTAACATCCAGAACTTTCTGTGTGTCTAAATCACTCATCCAGATCTTAAACATCCAGATCTTTGAACTTCTGTGTGAAACTTCTCCCAGAACTTTTGTGTGTAAAAGGTTCTCCTGGTAAACGGCTTTGCTTTAGGCAACTGTGGTCACTTGGTTTCCATGGCAGCCTGTCACGTTTACAGCTGCGGCTACTTTAGGCTGCCTCGGGGCATTGTTTGTATGAAGAATGCATCCAGGAACTGCTTCAGGGCAGTGTGTGTGTGAAAAATGCTTCCAGAACTGACTTGTCGACTTGTAAACCCAGAAGATTGAAACATCCGGAACTTTAACGTGTGTCTAAAAATGCCCAATGAATTAGGTTACAGAGAGCTAATCAAGCTGGAAGCCTAATTGGGACCAGGTGGTTAATGAAGAAGCAGCTAGTCAGTCAGGAAGGCAAACTAGGTCCAGTCAAATGTAGGAGAAAGGAGGAACTATAAAAGGCCAGCCTGGTCATTTGGGCTCGGGAGCTGGGGTAGGAAGTTGCTGGCTTTGTTGCTAAGTCATGCTAGCAAACCCTGCTTAGAAAGGTTTTGTTAGAGGGAGTGATCCTCTAACCCCCTGGCCAAGGGGAATCAGCCAAGAAGCCTGTGATGGAGACAAGCCTGGAAGGAAGCAATCATCTGCCCCCCTGGACCAAGGCTACTCAGGCAGCGTGGGAGACAAATGTGAAACCCTGAGAAAGCTGGGACTCTTGTGTTTACTAGCAAGGTTCAGAGAAGAGCCAAGACTTTGTTGACAACAGAGCCAGGAAGCACCCAGGGCCTGGAGCCTGGGCTAAAGACTTGGAGGGCCTATGAGACTATAAACAAGACTATATTTAAACCCAGAACGGAAGGACTTTAAGTTGTTAAATTTATGTTTGGGGACCCACTTATTGGGAGAAGCCGTATAACCCTGGTGGAATGGGCTCAGCTATTAAGGGGAGAAGTGGATGCTGGGAGGTCATTAAAGCCCTTGTCTGGGGTGCTAGACCTCGAGGCAAATAAATTAACCCTTAGTGATCGATTTTTTATTTCAGCTGACAGCCTATTAATAAGGACTCTTGCTAATAGGGACGTGATACACCACTCTTGAGATTCCTATCAAAGTGAATGGGTGGTTTTACAAACACATTTCTCCTGCATGTTTACTATTACATCCTGAAATTTCTGTGTGTCTAAATCACTCACCCAGATCTTAAACATCCAGCTCTTTGAACCTTTGCATAGAACTTCTCCCAGAACTTTTGTGTGTAAAAAGTTCTCCTGGTAAACTGCTTTGCTCCAGGCAGCTGTGGTCACTTGGTTCCCATGGCAGCCCTTCATGTCTACAGCTGCGGCTACTTTAGGCTGCCTCAGGGCAGTGTGTGTGTGAAGAATGCATCCGGAACTTACTTGTGGACTTGTAAATCCAGAAGACTGAAAAATCTGGAACTTTAAGGTGTGTGTAAAAATGCCCAATATGTTATGCCCCCTGCAAGGACTATTTGATGTGGATCAGGGTTGAATTAATTCCCACTTGACTCCTCCTGAGCTGGAGAGCTGACCTGTCCACAGAGCAATCGGCTGTTTTTAAATGAGCATGTCTGGGGATGGGGGGGGGCGGGGGNGCTGCCAATAGTTTTCTGGGCACAATTCAAGGTGCTGATTTTAACCTATAAAGCCCTAAACAGCTTGGTCCTCAGTTATCTGAGGGTATTTTCAGATGTGATGGGCCCGGAGGCCCGCCACGCTGAACCCTGGATTGGGCTCTCTCTCAGATCCCGGTCCATGATCCTTCAGTTGTGCCTGCTCCATCACTGTGGGGAATTGGGGAGGGGGCAGGGTTGTGCGGTGCAACATTCGGCTGCACGCCCCCCCCGCACTCCCTCGGCCGCCCACCCTTGGAGAGACAGGCGGGAGCAGAGGCCAATGCGGCCACTGTGGCTGATCCCATAGCGCGGTTGAGGCCACGATCCGAGATGGGCCAAAGGTAACACATGTTACATTTGGCCCATCCCAGATCTTGGCCAATCTAACCATGGTTCTCGACCTCCAGCCAGCTGGAGGTCGAGAACCATGGTCAAGCTTGATCCCAGCCAGGGGTTCCCTGTGGTGAACATCTGGTCAGAACCAAACAGATGTTCCTCGAAATGCCACCACCACAGGGAATCCACTGGGGTTCACTGTAGTGAAAGGTGTTTTTGTAACATCTGAAATTACTCTGAAAGACTGCCTCTTCTCCTATGTCCCGACATGGCCTCTGAGATCAGCTGAGAGCACCTTCCTACAACTGACAAGAACCCATGAAGTTGTTATGATGAGGGCATACTGGGAGGCATTCTCGGTTGCTGCTCCACAATTATGGAACTCCCTCCCCTTGGAGGTCCACCTAAGCCTGTCTGCTCATCTTCCAGAAGAGATGTAAGACATTTTTGTTTGACCAGGCATTTCGCAGGCAGGAATGGGGTTGGGGACAGATTGGGTGGAGGGGTTTGGAGAGAAGGACTGGTGGTTGTGTAGCAGATTCACTGCCCATAGACGTATAGAATACCTGGCTAGAGCCAGCAAGAAGCCAGAAAACTGCCTAAAGTCCTGCAGGAGACAATGGGTGTTTTTAGACACACATTTCTCCTGAATGTTTGCTGTAACATCCAGAACTTTCTGTGTGTCTAAATCACTCATCCAGATCTTAAACATCCAGATCTTTGAACTTCTGTGTGAAACTTCTCCCAGAACTTTTGTGTGTAAAAGGTTCTCCTGGTAAACGGCTTTGCTTTAGGCAACTGTGGTCACTTGGTTTCCATGGCAGCCTGTCACGTTTACAGCTGCGGCTACTTTAGGCTGCCTCGGGGCATTGTTTGTATGAAGAATGCATCCAGGAACTGCTTCAGGGCAGTGTGTGTGTGAAAAATGCTTCCAGAACTGACTTGTCGACTTGTAAACCCAGAAGATTGAAACATCCGGAACTTTAACGTGTGTCTAAAAATGCCCAATGAATTAGGTTACAGAGAGCTAATCAAGCTGGAAGCCTAATTGGGACCAGGTGGTTAATGAAGAAGCAGCTAGTCAGTCAGGAAGGCAAACTAGGTCCAGTCAAATGTAGGAGAAAGGAGGAACTATAAAAGGCCAGCCTGGTCATTTGGGCTCGGGAGCTGGGGTAGGAAGTTGCTGGCTTTGTTGCTAAGTCATGCTAGCAAACCCTGCTTAGAAAGGTTTTGTTAGAGGGAGTGATCCTCTAACCCCCTGGCCAAGGGGAATCAGCCAAGAAGCCTGTGATGGAGACAAGCCTGGAAGGAAGCAATCATCTGCCCCCCTGGACCAAGGCTACTCAGGCAGCGTGGGAGACAAATGTGAAACCCTGAGAAAGCTGGGACTCTTGTGTTTACTAGCAAGGTTCAGAGAAGAGCCAAGACTTTGTTGACAACAGAGCCAGGAAGCACCCAGGGCCTGGAGCCTGGGCTAAAGACTTGGAGGGCCTATGAGACTATAAACAAGACTATATTTAAACCCAGAACGGAAGGACTTTAAGTTGTTAAATTTATGTTTGGGGACCCACTTATTGGGAGAAGCCGTATAACCCTGGTGGAATGGGCTCAGCTATTAAGGGGAGAAGTGGATGCTGGGAGGTCATTAAAGCCCTTGTCTGGGGTGCTAGACCTCGAGGCAAATAAATTAACCCTTAGTGATCGATTTTTTATTTCAGCTGACAGCCTATTAATAAGGACTCTTGCTAATAGGGACGTGATACACCACTCTTGAGATTCCTATCAAAGTGAATGGGTGGTTTTACAAACACATTTCTCCTGCATGTTTACTATTACATCCTGAAATTTCTGTGTGTCTAAATCACTCACCCAGATCTTAAACATCCAGCTCTTTGAACCTTTGCATAGAACTTCTCCCAGAACTTTTGTGTGTAAAAAGTTCTCCTGGTAAACTGCTTTGCTCCAGGCAGCTGTGGTCACTTGGTTCCTCCTGAGCTGGAGAGCTGACCTGTCCACAGAGCAATCGGCTGTTTTTAAATGAGCATGTCTGGGGATGGGGGGGGGCGGGGGTCTGTGTCCGCTGAAGCACCCACTCAGGGGGAGTGCATGGGGAGGGATTTTAATGGGCGGCTCCCTGATTGACCATCACGCCCAATCAGGCAGGCGCCACACACGGTCCCCACCACAGACCAGCTGTGCAAACAATTCATATGAGCAGCTGTTTCCCCTCCCCCCNGCGGGGGGTCTGTGTCCGCTGAAGCACCCACTCAGGGGGAGTGCATGGGGAGGGATTTTAATGGGCGGCTCCCTGATTGACCATCACGCCCAATCAGGCAGGCGCCACACACGGTCCCCACCACAGACCAGCTGTGCAAACAATTCATATGAGCAGCTGTTTCCCCTCCCCCCACCTGCCGACACTCCCCACCCCAAGTCCCACTCAGCTGCTTGTTCTCTGTCATGAGACACAGGGTACTTTCAGACATGATGCTAACCACCCTTTAACCACCCTTGGTGGTTATTTATGCATTTTGCAGGGCTGTATTGGTGCCCTATGCAGCCCTGCAACATGCATAAATAACCACCAAAGGTGGTTAAAGGGTGGTTAGCGTCATGTCTGAAAGTACCCACAGTCAGGGACACCATAGAAACATGAACATACAGCAGCCAGTAATCCCTTCTTGTCCAGGAGCTGGTGCAGCTGCTGGAGTTGCTGACTGTTCCAGGCTACAATGGAGGTGCATTCTGGATGGGACATGTAGGAAGCTGCTCTCCGAGTAGCTGTCCTCCATGGCTTTGGCACGTCTCTCATGCATCATGAGGGGGGCTTGTTGTGCTTTGAGTCAAAGCAGTGTTGTATTTCACACATGACTGTTAAGAGCTCCCCAGAGAGTTCCTGGCTGAGCTGTGGCTGGGACTGGGGAGGTGGCTGTCTTGGGACCTGTCCCCTGACATGGGTGTGCACTCCGATTCACATGGGCACCTCTCCCCATTCACTTTTTTGCCTTCCCCTCTACAGGACACTCTGGCTTTTTCTCTGATGTCCTGTGAGTGGCCATGAGTGGGGGCTGCATGGGCCACTGGAGTGCACATTCCCCGAGCATTTGGATGCATGATTCATGGGTGGACCTGCATGGTTGTTGTGTCTCATCTAAAAATGGCCATTATTGGAAATAGAGGGGGCTGGGGTGTTTGGGATGATGTTTTAAGAGATCTTAATTGTATTTTGTGCTTCTGATATTGTAAATAAATACAAAAATAAATGGGGTAGAAATGTAAATAAATAAACAAATAAATAAATGAAATAAGATTGCACTGCTTCTTTTTTATGGCACTGAACTGTATGATCATGGCTATGTTTGAAACTGCTTCTGGAGCCTCATGCCCATGATTACCTGAGCTCAGAAACTACCTGCGCTTTGGGGATTCCACCATCATGACTTAAGTCAGCGGGTGATCAGGCCTTTTGTTGTGGTGGGCCCCTTGCTGTGGAACTTGTTCCCTCCAGATGTCCTTGCCACTTTCTCTCGCCTCACCTTTAAAAGCAACTGAAAACTCATTATCTAGATGCTTTTAAGTAGAGATGAAATGAAAAATCTCTGGGTGCTGTTTCCAATGGAAATATTATTATTATTATTATTATTTGCCTTCATTCACACAAAGAAGAAATCTACCTAAATTTTTGACATTTTGTATGATATCCTGCTATTTTCTGCCATTTTGGTCATTTATTCATGTATTTATGATTTATTTATTTTAATAATTTAATACCCCACCCAACTCCACCTCAGGCGGCTCGTGGTGGCTTACAATAAAATCATATAAATATAACAACATCATGATTTACAATGAAATCATATACATATGAAACAACATTCCCACCCAGCTTAGAAATATAAAAAACACCAAACCCTCCCATACCTCCCTCCCCCCAATCCCCACCACATAACCACCCTCGCCTGTCCCTTCCACCAAACACCTGACAAAACAGCCAGGTCTGACTTACATAAGCGAGAAAAGGTCAACAGGGCCAGGGTGAGATGAGCCTCCTCCTGGAGGGAGTTCCACAGTCAAGGTGTGGCTACCGAGAATGCCCTCTTCATAGTGCCCCCCTGATTGACATGGGGGACCTTCAGGAAGGCACCCCCAGCAGACCACAAGGGGTGATTCAGGACCCAGGGAGTGAGGCGATCCCACAGATAGGTTGGGCCAAGGCCATGTAGAGTTTTAAAGGCAGGAACCAACCCATTGAATTGAGCCCAGAGAAAAATAGGCAGCCAGTGTAGAAGACAGAGCACAGGTGTAATGTGATCCCTGTGACCCGACCCGGTAAGGAGACGGGCCGCCACATTCTGCACCAGCTATAACCTCCGGACCATCACCAAGGGTAGCCCCACATACAGCACGTTGCAGTAGTCCAGGCTTGAGGTAATAAAAGCATGAATGATGGTGGCCAAGTCAGAGTCTGAGAGGTAAGGCCAAAGCCGCCGAACCAAATGTAACTGTTGGAAGCCCCCCCCCCTCGCCACCGCCTCCACCTGGACATTCAAGAGGAGCCAGGAATCAAGGAGCACCCACAGACTCCGCACCTGGGAGAACAGCAGAGGACAAACCCCATCAATGACCAGAGATGTCACACCCACTGCTCTCCCCACCAGCATTACCTCCATCTTGTAAAGATTCAGCTTCAGTCGGCTCTGCCTCATTCATTCCCCCACAGCTGCCAAACACCAAGAAAGCACAGAGACTGCCGGGCCTGGGTCTGAAGAAAATGAGAGGTACAGCTGAGTGTCATCAGCATATTGATGGCAACTCACTCCACACTGTCTCACAACCTCACCCAATGGCTGCATGTACATGTTGAACAGAAGTGGGGACAGAATGAAACCTTGCGGGACACCACATGAGAGGTCGCAAGGAGAAGACTTATCTCAAGCAAGGTAGGAATGGAACCATTGTAGAATTGTTACACCTAATCCTGTCTGGTCTCAAAAAGTGAGTCACCAACAACTTGTGATCAACCGTGTCAAAAGCTGCCTAGCAATGTAATAGGACCAGTAGAGTTGAATGTCCCTGATCCAACTCCCGGTGGAGGTCATCAACTAAGGGCACAAGTACAGTCTCCATACCATATCCTGGGTGAAAGCTAGACTGGGAGGGATCTAGAAAGCTGCAGCTATCGAGGTGCACCTGGAGCTGCTGGGCCACCACCTGCTCAATATCCTTTCCTAAAAAGGGAAGGTTAGAGACTGGCTGATAGCTGGTGAGTGAGTCAACGTCAAGTGATGGTTTATTGAGCAGAGGCTGCACCACTGCCTCCTTCAAACATTCCAGGCTTCTGCCCTCTCAAAGGGAGGCGCTGATCACCCCTACCAGCAGTGGTCGTAATATCTCCCAGCACGCTTTCACCAACCAGGATGGGCACAGATCCAGTTTACAACAGGTGGCCCTAACAGACCCAAGAACATCCTCTGCCTACCACAAATTTCTGGTAATTTGTGGTCATTTTCTGTAATTTCTGGTATTATTGGTGGGTTTTGGTAATTTTCGGTATTATTGGTAATACCAGAAGCTACCAGATATTACCGAAATGGCAGAAAATAGCAGAAAATCACAGAAAATGTCAAAAAAGTGGGTAGATTTCCTCCTTGCTCCGAAAAGGTCAGTATTTCCCGACAGCATCTGCTCTCACTTTAGGTCTAATTTTAGGTTCCACAACTGGTTCTCTTTACCTTCCTATTTTAAATTGTTTTAAATTTATTTTATATGCTTGTATATTATTTTATGTTTTTATAATTGTAAAGCGCTCCAAGTGCTATTTAAAGGTAGGGGAGCACTATAAACGTATTAATTATTATTATTATTATTATTATTATTATTATACAGACATATTAACTTACCTAAGCCAACAAAAAAATTTAAAATGTCAAAATGCCCAGAAACAATATTTCAGACAATGGATCCCCAACATAAAACATTTCTTCCCAGCATCTCACTCACTTCAGAATCTTGTTGAAATATTCATACCTGGAAATGAGAAACTGATGATGGTTTGACCCACACCGCATTAATCAATTCCCTTACACTGTAGGGCACTGACTCCATTGCATTTGTACTTAATGCACATTCATACTATATTCATTCTGTAAATAGAATATGCATTCTATTTACAAAACAAGTCATAATTCGGCAAGTTAATCCATTTGAGTGGACACTGATACCATGTTTATTTTCAAGGAATTTGGTGCTAGGGTAGTAAGTGAAACTTGTCAACAGGGACCAACCAGCCCAACATCATTAAGATGGATGACAGATGAATAAGGCTGCCACTGGGTATAAACAAATGTGATGTTGGCCTGCACTGACCTGCTGTGGGCTGGGACTCACCTGCATGTGTGGTCCTGAACCACCAGATGTTGGCCTGGAACTGCCCGGGGGTGCATAGGCAGCTGGCTCAGGCTGCATTGTTGGAAAATCTCCGAGACACAGCCCAAGCCAAGGGCTACCAATGTGGGACAACATGAGCCCGCACGTTTGTTCAGCCCCACCATTCCCACCTCAGGTCAGAGACCACCATGGTTGTGCTGGTCACCATAGCTGTCCGTCATGGCGGGGTGTGTGGTGCTGGGAGTGGGGCAGGGCTGGCTGCCCACATGTTTGTTGCGTTCCATGCCCTATTCAGGGTGTGTAGCTGGCAGAATGGCTCTCCAGCCATGAGTACATTTGTTTGGTGCCCCTCCCTGACCAGGGGAGGGGTGGCTGCCATTTCCCACCCCAGGCTGGGGAGTTGCCACACCACCTTCATGTCTATATTTTACCCAATGTTGAATTTTGGAAACCAAAGGAATTATTATTTTTTTGCTACTGTGATCCCACTTTGAGACCAGTATAATCCTGTGACCTCCACACCCCTCTCGCAGGAAGTAACAAAGAAATGTAGTCAGGATCACTACTCCATCCATAGAGATGGAGTGACATCCAACACCATTGGAGGTCACAACCCTTAGACTTTGGTAATCTGTGGTAATAGACACATTTCCTATACTTCTGTTCACCTCATATACTATAATTTCTGTGCTTTCTACAGGTCTGATCCGTAATCCTCTATGCTTTGGATTTGTCTCTACAATATGTTATTTACCTTTTGTATGAAAATCCCCTGCCTCTAATAAAAAATAATTATCTCAATGCATTATTTAAAGAGTCATGCCACTCCGGCTAATCATCTCAGTGAAAGGTTATCTTGATGATTTATTCTATCAGCCAGTTTTTATGGCAGCACTGGAATTTACAGATGTTTTGCAAATATTTGATTGCAGCAATCTGTTAAAGGAAAAGAAGTTTTTTTAAATATATATATACAATTGCTGTCAGAAGATATAGAGAAAGACTTTTTCTACTTGAAGGTTTGATGGACTACTTTGCAGCTGTATGCTTCATCTCTTACGTTATTAGCAGGTAGGATGCTGCCTCCTAGGTCTTTCCTCATTATGATTAAGACCATGATTTCATCTAGAAGACTAGATTGTGATATGTACTGTTGCACCCAAAAATTACAAACCTAAAATGAAAGGGTGTTAAACAGACTGATTATTTGCTTATTGTATTCAACCAGTTCTCTGGTCTCCTACACTTTAAGTCCAATATAAAACTGTCTAACAGGAGAGGATCGAGTTAAATCGTGCTGCTGAGATAATGATCAGAGATAGCTGCAGATGAATTTATTTATTTATATGATGCACTTCCCATCAAGGCTCAAGGCATCTTACAATCAATAAAAACAACTAAAAGTTCCATTGTCCCCGCCAAACCCTTCCTCTAACCCCCACCACCCAAACTCACCCAACCTTATCTTTGCTAGCCAAATGCTTGGCCAAATAAAAAAGGCCTTACAATGCTTCTGGAAGATAAACAGGTTTGGGCATAAAGGAACCTCCAAAGGGAGGGAATTCCATAATCATGGGGCAGCAGTGGATCAAAGATCACACCAAGGCTGTGAACCTGTGTGACCAAAGGAGGCTGGACGATAATAAGGACCCTATATCTCCCAGGTCACAAGGCCAGACGACCATTATCACTTCGGTCTTGTCTAGATTCAACTTTAATCGACTTGCCCACATTCAGTTCCCAATGGCAGCCAGGCCATTGAGCAAGCACTGAGACAACATGATCTGGGTCAAATGAAAAAGAGAAACTGAGTTGGGTGTCATCAGCATAGTGAAGACACTTCACTCCAAATCTCCATTCATCCTGACTCAGGGGCTTCAGATACACATTGAACAGGAATGAAGACAATATAGAACCTTGTGGGACCCACTCAAGAGCAATGCTATGAACCCCTGACAGGTCTCACAGTCATGCCAACAACACCCCATGATCACTTTTATCAAAGGCTGCTGAAAGATCTAACAAAATAAACAGGATACAATTGCCCTTGTCAATTGTCAAATGGAGGTTGTCAACCGAGGCCACAAGCACAGTCCCAGTGTCATGCTCAAGATGAAATCCTGACTGACATGGGTCCAGGAATCCAATAGCACTGAGATATACCTGAAGCTTTGAGGCAACCACCCATTCAATAGCCTTCCCGAAAAAGGGAAGATTGGAGATAGGGCAATAGCTCAACTTCAAGCTTGGGGGCTTGGGGGTGGGGGCTGGGGGGGTTCAGCAGGAGTTGGACAACCACAGTTTTGAGGCAGTCAGGCACCTTTCCCTCCCTATGGGAGGCACTGACAAGCTCAGCCAGCAACACCCCCAAGTCTCCCAGCTAGCTTTCACCAGCCAGGATGGGCATGGATCTAATTCACAACTGGTTGACCACATCACTTCAAACACACCCTCTGCATTGGTAGGTGAAACCAACTGAGGCCAATCCAGACAAACTATACAAGACCAAGCCTCCTCAACCCCAAACTCTAACTCTGCATCTAAACCAGCATTTCCCAAGTTGAGCCAAATGTGAGCAACTTTATCTGCAATGTCGGTGGCAAACATATCTCAGAGTTAGGACCCTGGGTGGTCTATTCTGGTGGTGAGGTGCTACAGACATCTTTACCTCAGATGCTTTGATGGTTGGCTTTACTCGGGCATTCATAGTTAGGAAGGAATTATCCCCAAGTAAGATTGCCAAGGAAGGATTTTCCTCCAACTCAGATTGGCAGACTGGCACTGGAATTTTTTTCAAGTCAGATTCACCCCAATTCACAATGAATAAACCAAGTCTTCTGAGTGGCCCCATTGAGGCTCTAAGAATGCATGTTTGAGCCTCCAGAGGTAGTTTGGAGTAGAAAAGGGAGTTGCTGCTTCAGCCCTAGGCAGCAATAAAACAAAGTAACCAAAATGCCAAATGTCAGAACCAAAATATCTGAAACAGGTATTTGGCAAAGTGTAGGCAATTATACACATAATCAGATCTGACCTGAAGCAGATCAACTCTTTGGATATAGTTTCAGCATGGATACTCTACACAGTCTGGGTACCTGAGAGATTGCCCCACCTCAAAAAACCATCGTTGGACGTAGACGCGCTCGCCAGCTACCGACCTGTCTCTAACCTTCCCTTTTTAGGGAAGGTTATTGAGCGGGCAGTGGCGCTCCAGCTCCAGGGTCATCTAGATAATATCGGGCTCCT
>QEPC01001581.1:165755-185157 GCA_003113815.1 Sphenodon punctatus
TGTCAGGTGGGAGGGGGTAGGAAGGGGGGAAGCGCCACCCACTCACACCGTTTGCACACGAGGGAGCTCTGTTAGCGTAATGCGAGGAAAGGAGGCCCGTCAGGATAGTGTTTGGGTCTGTTCGTGTGCTTACGCACTCTGAACCTTGACCCCTATCATCATAGGGCACAGAGCTGGGGAATAAGGAAGGGGTCCCAGCTTCACCACTTGCACTCGTCAGGGAATTGGCAAGGAAGGGTTGTGAGGGAAGTGCCAGGTCCACAGGGGAAAGGGTCCCAAGGTCCACAGTTAAGGTTCACGGGGTTTACACACTCTCAAGAGGCAGGGAAGGGATGATCCCAGGGAAGAGGGAAAGGCCCAAGCGCGCGAGCCCACAGGCTCTCACTCTCTCACTCACCTCTCTCAATTGACCTGGGGCAAGGGGCAGAGGAATACACAGATACACAAGCAACTCAGGAGCGGAAAGCACACACTCTACTTGCTGCAACAGAAAAGACACAAAGATAGGGGACACACACGGCAATATTTGCACTCAAAACAGTCAAGTTCAACACTTAGCTTCAGGGGGGGCCAGTCTCTCCAGGGGCTGTCGCTCTGTTTACCGGCACTGCTACCTTTGCAGTGCCGGCCTTTGTACTGGTGGCTCCGCGGCTCCCACCCCTCCAGAGGCTTTTCCCCAGCCGCTTTCACCCCGGGCGCCTTCGGCTGGGGGCGCCTGGGCTGGAGGTGGCGTGACGCTGCTAGACCCGGTAAGGGGTTTCTTGTGACCTGGGAGGGGCCGCCGCACCGGGCAGCGGCAGCGGCGACTGACAGGCCTTCACCACCACCTCCACCTGTCGATCCAGGAAGAGATCTGCATCCAATATCACCCCCAGACTCTGAACCTGCTGAACTATAAGAGGGCGACCCCCCTCCAATCAGGATGGCCGACACCTCCCTCGCTCTCCTCACCACCATCACCTCTGTTTTATCAAGGTTGAGCTTCAGTCTGCTCTGCCACCTCTATTCCGCCACAACCTCCAGACACTGGGATAGCAATGAGACAGCAGGGTCTTGGTCAGCTGACAAAGAGAGGTACAGCTGAGTATCATCAGCATATTGGTGACATCATATCCCGAACACTCTCACAACCTCCCCCAGGGGCTACACCTTCGGGGAACCTGCGGGGAAAACAAGACTCTGTGAGCGTCGGGCGGGCATGGGGGAGCGAAGAAGCCGGTCACGTGGGCCGGCTTGTCCCCTCCCCTCCCCAGAAGCAGCTGGGGGATACTTATCCCAGGTGCCAGCAGCCCCGCATGTGGCTCGCGGCACTTAGGGGCACTTCAGAGCTGCAGGGGACTCAGGGGGGCTTTTTGGCAGGTAGAGGTATTGTTTTTTCAGGGTTTAGGAGTGAGGGTGGGGGAGTGTAGGAGGGGTGGTTAGGGGATAGGGTGGGTGAGGGAAGGGATGTCCCAGAACAGAACCCTGGTGGCAGCAGGGGGAGGCGCAGGGTAGTCACTTGATGGTAGTGGGGGAAACCCAACTCCCTGTGAGAGAGGAAAGCCGGGGGGGGTAATATCTTCTGCCAGCCCCTGGTGGCATCAGGATGTCTGGGTGGACTGGGGGGGCTGGGGGGGGGGTTGGTGAGGAGGGTGTGGGGCCATTGGGCAAACAGCCAGGTTTAGGGGACCAGGATTGGGTGGACAGGGGGGAGGCATGGCTATAGGGGGTGGTTGTTGGCCGTGCATGGTATGGTCCATGGGGTTTGATGACCCGCACCCTGAGGGGACCTAGGTGACTGCAGGAGGTGTGGCAGGCCATCCCCCCTTGGGGTGGAGGTAGGAGGTAGGTCCAAGGTCCACCTGTGGAGGGCTGTTGCTGCTAAACACGAGGTTCATTGTCAACAAGGACCCAATTGTCCGAGATTTAATCTCGGATGGGGCTGTGGACTTCGCGTGTGTTACGGAGACCTGGCTGGACGAGATGGCTGGACCAACATTAGCGGATCTCGTTCTGGCCGGGTATTCCGTGCAGCACCAGCCCCACACAGGTGGCCGGGAAGGTGGCGTATCAATTATTTTTCGAGAAGACTGGCCTGTTAGGAGATATCCAGTTCAGGAGATTGCAGGTGTTGAGGCCTTCCACGTGGTGTTTGATTTGGCTTGGGGCAAGTTAGGGGTGCTGCTGGTATACCGGGCCCCTTCCTGTCCGGCGGCATCCCTTGCTGCTCTAGCAGAGTTTGCCTCAGAGGTGGTGTTGGGCTCCTCCAGTACTTTGGTCCTGGGAGACATCAACGTCCATGCAAATGCCGGCCATTTAGGAGCAGAGCGACAATTCATGGCCGCCATGGCAACCATGGATTTCTCCCAAATGGTCAACTGCCCAACCCATATGGGGGGGCATATCCTCGACCTGATCTTTAGTTCTGGCCTTGAGGTGGGTGGTCCAGTAGTGGGGGAGGTTAGGGCTTTGCCCTTGTCATGGACAGACNATATCCTCGACCTGATCTTTAGTTCTGGCCTTGAGGTGGGTGGTCCAGTAGTGGGGGAGGTTAGGGCTTTGCCCTTGTCATGGACAGACAATTATCTCCTTCAGACCAACCTCTCAGTGTGCCACCTCCAGAAGGTGATGGAACCAGTTAGATTGGTCTACCCTCAGACACTCAAGGAATCCCAGCAGTTCCAGGAGGTCCTGAGGGAATTAACCTTGGACCTGGACGGCCACTCGGTTGATGACCTAGTCCAGCATTGGAACAGCTTGCTGGAGGAGGCCATTGACAGGGTGGCTCTGAGACGCTCCCTACCTCTGTCTCATCACCACAGGGCCCCTTTGGTTACTGAGGGTCTGCGGTGTATGAAACAAGCAGGCAGGAGGCTGGAGTGACGCTGGCGTCGGAGTCGATCTGACTCTGACCAACTTCTCCATAGGGCCCATTTGCGGTCCTATGTTGAGGCTATGAGGAGATCAAGGAAGGAGTTCCTTGCTGCCCTCATAGCGTCTGCAAAGTCACACCCGGTGGAGCTGTTTGGGTGCTGTGGGGGGTGGTCAGTCTGGCATCCCTCCGCCTGGACGGGGACTTGTCTCAGACCCGCTGTGAGGAGTTTGTCACCTACTTCGCAGACAAGATCGCTCGGATTCAGAGCGACTTTAACGCTGGGTTGGGGGCAGTAGATGGAGAGTGCAAGGTGATGGAGGCCCCGTCTGGTCCAACTTTGTGGGGGGAGTTTCAGGAAGTGACGCCAGCTGATGCAGCGGATGTCTTGGGGTCTGTAAGAGCCACCAGTTGTGAACTTGATCCGTGCCTGTCCTGGTTGGTGAAAGCCTCAAGGGAGACATTGGGGATGGTGCTGGCAAGGGTGGTTAATGCACCTCTGCAGCAGGGGAGGTTGTCACCTAGCCTCAAGTAGACTGTGGTGTGCCCCCTGCTGAAGAAACCATCATTGGATGTGGACGCACTCGCCAGCTACTGAACTGTCTCTAACCATTCCTTTTTAGATTATTGAGTGGGCAGTGGCAAGCGGTGCCAATCCAGTTCCAGGCGCATCTAGATAGCATTGGTTTCCTGGACCCTTTTCAATCTGGGTTCCATCCCGGCAATGGCACTGAGACAGAGTTGGTGGCCTTGGTTGACGATCTCTGCCGGGAGATGGACGCAGGATGTTTGACATTTCTTTTCCTGCTAGATCCCTTGACCACGGTCTGCTGTTGAGATGGCTGTGTGAACTGGGGGGTCTCGATGGGACTGTTCTTGAATGGTTCTGTTCATTCCTCTCAGGGAGAAGCCAGCAGGTAGTGTTGGGGGCTAAAACATCTTGCCCCCGCGGTTTATCCTGCGGCATTCCGCAGGATTCCATTCTCTCTCCATTATTATTTAATGTATATATGCAGCCCCTGGGGGAGGTCGTGAGAGGGTTCGGGGTGTGATGTCACCAATATGCTGATGATACTCAGCTGTACCTCTCTTTTTCAGCTGACCCAGACCCTGCTATTGCTATCCCAGCGCCTGGAGGCCGTGGCGGAGTGGATGTGGCAGGGAAGACTGAAGCTCAACCCTGATAATATGGAGGTGATGGTGGTGAGGAGAGTTAGGGAGGTGTCGCCCCCCCTAATTGGGGGGGGTTCGCCCTCCTATAGCTCAGCAGGTTCGGAGTCTGGGGGTGATATAGGGTGCAGATCTCCACATGGATGGACAGGTGGAGGTGGTGGTGAAGGCTGCTTTCTGCCAGTTATATCTGGTGTGGAGGCTGCACCCGTATGTCTCCATCCTGGACCTGGCCTCCCTCATCCATGCCTTCATCACATCAAGGCTGGACTACTGGTATGCGCTCTATGTGGGGCTGCCCTTGTTCCTGGTTTGGAGATGGCAGCTAGTGCAGAATGTACTTTTAATGTTTTTTAAATTGTTAGCCACCCCGAGCTGTTTTCTGGAGGGGCGGGATATAAATTGATAAAATAAATAAATAAATAAATCTCTAGCATGTACACATTGAACAAGAGTTGAACAAGTATTAAAGTTGGTTTGCTCCCTTCTCTGATTATGTGTGTTCTCCTTCCCTGTGTGCTGTTCTCTTGGGTGGGCACTTCATGGGGATTGTGCCCGGTTGCCTGGCAGGTGCAAGGTATGTGGAGCTCCCCCCCCACCTAGTGGCTGTGCTGCAGCTCTGTTGGATCCTTGGTTGCTGACCCTGGGTTCACTGTCCCAGGGGTTGTGGCCACTCAGCTGCCTGTCTTGCCCTTCAAATGTCCCCCTCCGGCTCTGTCTTGATGTCCCCCTTTCCCTGTGGTCCCTTGGTCTGGGTGTCCATCCCCTTGGCTGTTCTCCAGGTGCCTTGCCCCCTCCCTGCCTTGGTGTTGCTCTCCCCCTTCGGCCATATGCATCCGTTGTTGGAGTTTGGAGAGCTGCAGTGGCTTTGCTGATGGTTGGTGTATTCTGGGTTTCCCCCCCCCCGCCATCGCCTGTGAACCCAGCTGTGGTGTGCACTTCCCACCCTGCCGCTGTGACCACCTGTGTACCATTCCTGACTCATTCAATGGGGGTCTTGGGATTGTATGTGTGGGGACTTCGCCGTGGGAGTTGAGTGTTTGTGTTGGGGGCCCCTGCTGCTTTGGGTCTCTGACTTTCTCCCCTGTGCCCCTTCCAGCCCCCCAGTTCCCACACTGGCATCCATCTGCCTCCTTGGCCATGCAGACCTTCCCTGTCTGATAGTGTTTACGGTTGTGTGTGGGCGGGTTCTGGTTTGTAGGGGGTCCATGGCACTTGGCTGTCTGGCCTCTGTCACGGGGCTGGCCGGGGGTTGCTACTTTGTCTTCTGTCATCCCTCATCCCTCCTCCCCCACCCACACAGGGTCTGGCATTTCAGAGGTGGAGCTGCGTGACACAGCTTCTTTGCCCTCAGTCAGCCATGTTGTCACGTCGCTGTGCTGGGCGGGGATTCCCCGCCATTCGCTGTCTCGGCTGTCCGTTTAAATGTCATGTGTGTTTGATCAGTGTTTCCTGAGGTGGGTGTTTGCCCAATGGGTGTGTTCCGGCCCCTCCCTTTCTGTCCCACAACCACCTGTGGCACTGTCCATGTAAATGTCTCCTGACTTGGCACTGCTGGGTGTTCGCTGGGTGTGCTCACCCACCCATCTCCATGCATCTCCACCCATCTCCACCCACTGGGCCGGTGGTGGCGTCTGTGTAAAAAAGGCCTAGACAATTGGACTCATGAAAGGAATGCGAATGGCCAATAAATCTGTTATTAATAACCTTCCCAAGCATCTTAGAGCTTTAAAAAAACTCAAGGAATGGACTTACTAAGAAAATCACTTTCAATGCTTTGATAAGAGTCTTACTATGGAGTTTAATAGACACGCTTCCGTTTTCCAACCTCTTGAAATGGGCTTACATTTGCAACACTTTTAAAATGATAGGAATAGATTAAAGCCAAGAAAGAAACAAAATATTTTAAAATAAATCTAAAATATGCACTGAGTCAGCCACACAATACATTTTGTCTAGCTTAAGAACTGAAACGAGTTAACTAATAGATGAATTTAAATAATAATAAAAATGAAATTTAAGAGATAAAAGTAATCGTTACACTCTCATTTGTATCAAGGAGTGAGTAACTTTGAAGTCTGCATTTATGAACCACACAAAGAAGTGAAACATGGAACTACTCTGGTTAGTTTGTTACATATAGGAAGCCTTCTGTTATATATATGTAGCCTTCTGGTTAAATGGTAGTACAACAGAACAAGAGGTTTACAGATTGTTGTATAATTAATGGGTGAATAACAATGTGTGTTTTTACACATACATTTCTCCTGCATGTTTGCTGTTAAATCCTGAACATTCTGTTTGTCTATGGGTATTTTCAGACGTGATGGGGCCGATTGGCCCTAGCACGGAAACAACCCTTTGATTCCCCACCGGGGCCACCGCATCACGGCTAACAGATGCAGTGGCCAATCCTGGTGGGGAATCCGGGGAGGGGGCGGGGCTGCATGGCAAAACGTGCAGCTGCACAGTCCCGCCCCCCACGCTGCCCCGGCCACCTGATCTCCAGGAGATGGGCGGGTGCCCCCCCCCCGGGATTGACTATGGTCCAGAATCCCACCGCGGATTCCGGGCCGTGCTCAGGGGACAGATGTTACTTTTCCCTTCATCACGGGGAGGGGGGAATCTCATTCACCACGCGATCGGGGATGGTCCAGGCAGGACCTTTGATTGCGTGGTGAATCTGATTTCCCCCCCATGATTCACAGGGGTGAACATCTGCGGGGGAACTTCCGTTCCCCGCATCTGATGTTATGGGATCACTTTCACCCTGTTCAGATTCACTGTGGTTGACTGTGATCTCGTAACGTCTGAAAATATCCTAAATCACTCACCCAGATCTTAAACACCCGGATCTTTGAACTTCTGCATAGAACTTCTCCCAGAACCTTTGTGTGTAAAAAGTTCTCCTGGTAAACTGCTTTGCTCCAGGCAGCTGTGATCACTTGGTTTCCATGGCAGCCTGTTCTAGGGCAGTGTTTGTGTGAAGAATGCATCCAGGAACTGCCTCAGGGCAGCGTGTGTGTGAAAAATGAATCTGGAACTAACACCGCTTTTAAACGAGGAGCGCTGAAGCGCCTCCTGAATGCCGCATTAAAGCAAAGCCGCCGGAAGTGACATTCTCCCCGTTGCCGGCGGCGGCAGTAGCTGGAGACATGGGGCTTTGGAGTGGCGCATTCTTAAGACTTCAATTATCAGGCTTTCAGAACACGCTGCTCCAAAGTCCCGTGTTGCCAGTCGCCGCCGCCGCTGGCAACTGGGAGAACGTCACTTCCGGCGGCTTTGCTTTAATGCGGCATTCAGGAGGCGCTTCAGCGGCCCTCGTTTAAAAGCAGCCTTACATGTGGACTTGTAAACCCAGAAAACTGAAAAATCCAGAACTTTAATATTTGTGTAATATATATAAAAAGCTTTTGGAACTGACATAGGCAACTTACCCGCCAGGTGGTGGACGCTGACACTTCAGCTGGGATCCGTACCAGCTGCAGAACTAACAGCAGCTGGGATGGGGAGGTGCTGGGAAGACACATGGACATGCATCTTCCTGGCCACAGCCCCGTGCTTCACGCAGCAGCCCCCTCCAATGACTGCTTGGCAGCTATGGCAGCCAATGACGCCTGTTATGGTGCCCGGCCCCACCACCACTCCAGACCTTGGTGAGTAAAGAGGGCTTTCAAATGTAAAAGCCCGCTTTACTTTTGGTCCCGTGGCTGGATACCTAGTTACAGCCTGGGCTAACCCTCACCATGGCTGGTAGCCAGGCTGGGGAAATATATTGAGGGCACCTTTCAACATGACAGTGGCCCCCTGGTTTAAACCACTCTAAAGTACGTTAAGCCAGACCACCATCACATTTGTAAACACCCATAGTTTTGTTTTCTTCATTTGTGCCATGTAGTCTGATCCTGCTTCCATAAAATTCAGTGGAAAAAATCCCAATGACTTAATTGGGGATGAACTACAACAGCTGTGGATCTAAATCTTCCGCTGAGCCTCTAGTGCTTTTCCATACAAGGCACTGGAGCGCAGTCAGGATCAGGTCCTCAATGTGGGTAGAAAGATTCAGCTTCATATTTTCTCTGTATTTTGAAGTACATTTGTATTCACTCCTTGTGACTAATTTTGAGCCACATTTCCCCCCCCCCCAATATAACTAAATTAAATAACATTTCTTGCTGAACTCTAAATATATCAGGATCATATCGTATTCTCTATAAACACGAACACAATCAAACTAATTAAACATTGACAATAGGTAGCAAGCATAGCCTAATGAGATCCCTTTCTCTCCCCAGACATTCTGTTTTGTTACTTGCATACGGTTCTCGCAGTGTCCTCACTAAATGGACCTTGAAGTGCGGAGGATACAGCCACAGGGTCACAGTTTAGAAATTACACCTTTTTCAAACACCACCTTACTCTTGGTTAATGAAATAGTAACAAAACAAGGGGGATTGTTTTCTTCCTTTCTAGTATGTATACAAGTGTAATTAGCTATCACAGTGAACATATTCAAGCTGAATGGGATTAAGAAGCTGGGGTGGCAGGTTCTGAGGACAAAAAGGGGTGGCACTGTCTTTCCCTCCCCTGGGCTCTCCAGCCTTGCTACTGCCGCCAATGCCCTACATTGCCTGAAAGCAGGTGCATGCACAGAAGGCTGCTCTGTTATTCTGTGCCTTCTTTCATTGAGCGCAGACAGCAGCAATGGGGATCGGGGCAGATGCCTCCTGTGGACTGTACTGTATCTGCAAGGCTGTTGGGGCACCAAGAAAATTGCCCGCCCACAAGTTCAGTGCAGGGGAGGGTCTGGAGGTGGGGACTAGGGGACTCCTTTAGTCCCCAATGGCATCGTCCAGCCAATCAGTTTGACTGGAGGGTTGATGGAGCCAGCACCCCCAGCCAATAACAAAAAAGAACAGCAGCAGGAGGGGGCTGGAGCTATGCCTTCCTCCTACCCCTCCTACAGCTGAGCAGAGCAAGATGGTAGCTAAAAGAATGGCCAGGTGAGCCCCTATATCTCCCCTGTTTCAGTTCCCCCGCTTTTCTTCCCCTCTCCCATTTGGCCTCCCTTTCTCCTTTCCCTCTGTTCTAACCTTCCACCTTCTATTTGAGCTTCCCTTTCTCCCTCCTCTAACCCCCTCCTTTTTGGCTCCCTTTCCCCTTTGGGTTCATCTTCTCCCCAGCCCCTCCAATACCTGTCTGGGCTTCCTTTCCCTACCTTCTAACCCCTCCCCCATCTGTTTGGGCTCCATTCCTCACCGACAGCCTCCCTCTCTTTCCATCACTTCTAACAACCACCACCACCTATTCGGCCTCCTCTTCCTTTTTTGCTCCCTTCTAGCCCCTCCTTTTGGACTCCTCTTTCTCTCTTCTCCTCTTCCTCTTTGCCCTGCTCCCCTTCTCCTAATGGTGGGGAAGTTCCAGACTATGGATCTTTCCCCTGTGCTTGTGTGCACACCTTAATCTCTGCTCCCTTATTCGGAGTTCATTCTATCAGTGTGGTCTTTGACTAATTTTTATTCTGGTGCCTTTACATTTTGTGGATCTGTCCCCTCAATCCAGTTCCTATCCCCAAGCACTGTGAAACTGAACTCAGACTAAAGGTGTCTTTAGACATAACAAAGATTGGGTGTCAATCCTCCTAAGCATGTGTTTGGCTGTTGTCTGTAAGCACCATAACAATGCTAACACCAATTTGGCCACTCGTTAAACATGAGATGTGAACACCATTGCATCATAAGGATAATTTGCATATTCCAGCTGAACACGTGGCCAACATTGTGTCTAATGATATCACATGATGTGTTATCAGGTACAACATGGGAAACGAGACAGCAGCGCTTGTGTGCTGAGATCAGGTGGCGAGCAAAATACCAATTTGGGCTGAGATAGTCTGTGTATCTAAGCAGTGCCACATGGTGAACACAGGGTCAAAGTCGTGTTCATATCGAGATCAAAACACACATTCAGACACCCATTGAGGTTATGTGTAAACACACCCTAAGAGAGCTGAGATGAGGGCATGCACACAAGGGCAGGGGACAGATCAATAATCTGGACACTTCTCTAACTGTACACAGTTCTGTGGTGAGAGGAATGGGTGGCAGGAGGGGATGGGAGGAAAGAAGTCAGTGGAAGTAATAATTTGACTCTATTCAGCACTGGTCAGACCTCACCTGGAGTACTGTGTCCAGTTTGGGCCACCTCATTTTAAGAAGAACATTTACAAACTGGAGTGAGTTGAGAGGAGGGCAACTAAGATAATAAAGGGCCTCAATTAAGTCTTATGAGGAAAGGTTGAAGGACGTGGGTATGTTTAAACTGGCAAAGAGAAGGCTGAGGAAAGACATGATAGCAAACATCTAAAGGACTGGCACAAAGAAGTTGTCAAGGGACAGTTCTTCATTGCTAATATTTGCTATGGAGGGCACAAGTAGAAATAATGGGTTAAAGCTACAGGATGGTAGCATCCAGTTAAGTATCCAGAAAACTTCCTTATAGTAAAAGATGTGCAACTTTGGAACAAGTTGCCTAGGGAGGTGGTAGAATCACCATCACGGAGGTTTTCCAAAAGAGGCTGAACAATCAAATCACTTTTTGAAAAGTTCCAGAGATAGCGAGATGATGGATATTGTAGCTGTAGCCATCCTGAGAGTCATCTAGGATGTGTTGGATTAGATGACACTTGAGCTCCCTTTACAATTCTATGCAGGTGCGGTGCTACCCCAGAGCACCAGGGGCACTGCCCCTACTGGCCTCCTGTGCCCTGAAAACTGCATTTACCTTGTCCCCACTGGGGTCTCGGTGCGGTGGACACGTTCAGGGTCCGGCGCAGCTGTGTCAAGCCGCTCCGGTGCTCCAAAATTCCTGGTAGTAGCGCGCTTCAAGACAGCACATGCACGAGCATGTTCCTTTGCTCTGCACATGCGCAAACTGAAAAGCACCAATGCCTCCCTTGGGCCAGGTCACGGGGGGGGGGAGGCAGGGAAGGGGGACTCAGCTCACAGTACAAGCAAGGAGGAGGAGACAGTGGAAAGGGAGAACTATAAGAGTCAAAACTTTGCAGATCGTGCTTTGGGCAGCTAGGGAGTGCCATCCACCACAGGTGCATAGCAAAGAGCAACTCATTGCCAGGATCGCTTGAAGCAGCATTTCATGAAGCTCTATGGAGAGGCAACCAGCAGCAATAGTAATGTTATATGGGCAGGCACCCTTGCCGCCCTGTGGGTAGGAGAGGGGGAAGGAGGGGGAGCAATGGATGTGTGTGTGTGTGTGTGTGTGTGTGTGTGTGACAGTTGTGACGTGTGTGTGTGCTATTGGCCTGTGGAACAGCAACTGCGGTGGGGGGGGGGGGAAGTGGAGAATGCTTTGTGTGGTTTTTGGTGTATGTTTTATTCAATGTCTCACTCAGCATGGGCTTTTTCTCTCACATAGTGTTTGGGTGGGGGCTGCTTGCTGCTCCAGAGACCAGAGCACATATAAAGGTGACTTCACAGGCACCATTTAAGCTTTCTTTCAGTTCTTGAGAGAGAGAGTTTGCAGTTGACCAGCCAGCTGGCAGTCAGACTGAAACTTTTTCATTCAAATTACGGATCACTCTTAGATTATATTTATTTGTATATAATATTTTATTAATAATAATCATCTCAAGGATGCAAGTTAGGTAGTGCTGTACTGAGTCAGACCAAGGGTCCATCATCAAGCCCAGAATCCTGTTCTCCAGTGGAGGAGACACTGCCGAGCTCAGCCTGCTCTGTCTGGGCTTGGGCCTGCTGGGTGAGTACATTGGGGACCTGGCTGGGGCTTGGCCTTGGCTTTTATGGGGGCCCCCAGGGGCTGGGGAACTTGTTTTGAGAGGAGGGGGGAAGGAGGAGCCATGAGGGGGGAGGTTATACTAAATAGTGATTATTAAAGGATGATATCACATATGGTTATTACATACAGATTGATTCTGTCCTTTTAGTATATATTTAGCATTTTTAGGATATTTTAAATTGATTTTTAAATTGTAAGTATTAGTATGTTTTATTTATGAATTGTAATTGTTGTTTGTGTCTGCTGTAAGCTGCCCCGAGCTGCTCTATGAGCAAGAGGGTGCGGGATAAAATTGAAATAAATAAATCAATCTGATTGTGCTGCCAGCTGCCTCAAGACATTAATTCTTAATTTTGAATTGAGTAAAGTTGAACTAGCTGCTGTGTGGTGTACTCTAACTTGAAGGAATAGACTTAAAAACCACAACTACGTCTACTACTAGAAGTAGCAGAAGTAGCTTTTCAGCCATTTCCATTAGGTAATGCAATAGTGGTTTCCAAGTGCTAAAAATATCCTATGTTCACACTAGTAGCAGTATCTCTGCACTGCAATAACCTTTAATAAAGTAAAGGCTATTGCTCTAGAGATCGGGTGTATTCAGACATGACACTAACACCAGTTTAACCAAACTTCAACATTTCTTATGCATGTTTCAGGGCTGCATAGGGCACTAATACAGCCCTGCAACATGCATAAGAAATGTTCACGTGTGGTTAAACTGGGGTTAGCATCATGTCTGAAAAAACCCATAGATACTACTACTAGTGTGAACAACTTGGATTTTTCTTTCTCACTTAGAAACCACTATTGCATTTTCCTAATTAAGATTGATGTGTCTTATGTCTAAGGGTTGTTTGAAGCCAAATATTGAGCTACTGACCTAGAATATCAAGTAGATGTTCTGAGGTGAGCAGCTGAATATTTGGCCTCTAGCTTGGTATGATCTCTGCTAGTTGAAACGCATGCTGCAAGGGATGTACTACCGGTTTCCCTCCTTTGCTCTACAAAGCCCAAAGCATGTGTAAAAAAGACAGTGACCATTTTGTGGAGCTGGAATTCCCACAAAATGGTTTGTTGAAGTCAGTGGTGTTCCCTTTCTTTGCTGTTTTCCAGCCTAAACTGTCTGCTTTCTCTGTGTTCGGTGGGGGGATCTAGGGGCTTTGATGGAAAAGATTCCCAATCTTTGCTGCAATATTATCTGCATTTGAAATTGGCCTTGCCCTGCCCTTTTGAAGTCTAGGCATGGGATGTTGCAGGCTTGTCTGTGAGAAGGTCATGCCACACGTAGGTTCACTAATTAGTAGTCCTTTCAGGAAGGTTTGTTGTAGAAGTTCAGACACCTTTTACATTGCAACAGAACTTGTAGCATGTTTTCTGTTTTGGGACAAGTGTAACTTCATGCTGCTGTTTTCATGATGTGCAGTGTTAAGAACTTCACGTAATACTGTTGGGTCAATAGCCTAAGATCTGATTTCTGGTTTGTTTTGCTTGCTCTGTGCTTGCATGATACACTGCTGCTTTTCTTCTCCTCCCAAGCATGAGTAGAGAGGCCATTTTGTGAATTTGTGGGTCCACTGGTAATGACTACTCTTGTTTAAAATGGTTCCTTTGCTGTTTCACTGCTGTCCCCTGCTGGAAAGTAGTTTCTTGCCTCTCTGCTTGTGACTGCTTTTGAGAATTTTGTTTGCCGGTTTCGTGGAGAAACAGAAATGCATCGTTTAAATTTGGTTTTTCAGCCCCATGTGTTTGGTTGCTATACAGGCCTATCAGCACAAACGTCTACACACACACATCCCGTGTGCTTGTCAGGATGGAAGGGGGTGTTATAAACATAGGAACCAAAGCAAGACAGAGGGTGTTATCCTACTGGTTAAAGATTAGGGCACCTTCCCCGATGCAAATTCCTAAAAGAATATATCTGGAAATGCTGGAATTCTCGAAGGGACAAAAAACATGGGTCGAAGAAGTAAAAGAGGAAATAGAAAGAATACGGTGGGGCTTTCTTTGTGAAGCTTCAGATTACATACCTATATCAACAGACAACGCTCTTAGTACAAACCATCTGGCTGATATTTCTTTGCAGGAGGATATGGCAAAGGTGGAAAAACTGAAATACATACTTCTAAATCAATGCAGTTTCCACTCAGTAGCTCCTGCACAGTATTTGGAAATCCCACAATATTATCTGAGACAAGTAATTACTAAAATCAGGTTCTCACAGTTAGAATCCAAGATGTAGGAAGAAAGATGGGCTAAGTTACCACTGTCTCAAAGGTGGTGCCCTTGCAAGCTCCAAAGAGTAGAGGATATTGCCCATATATTATGGGAGTGTCCTTTTTACAACGAACTGAGGAGGAAGTGGCTGTCCCTTCTGGAAAAGGTAAAAGATGGGAGCTTGCACAGGAGAAAACAGCCAATGTTCTGTGCGATACATCAATGTCCACAGTAACTGTACGGGCTAGATTTCCCTGTGCTGAGCAGCAGAAGAGAAGGAGAGTTGTTGCTGATAGGAAAAAGTATTAGGCCCAGAGTGCGAGTGTGGGGAGTACGCAGTTGAAGAAATGAATATTATATATAATTCAGATAACCAACCTGTCTGTATCTCTGTAATGAATTGGACTAGGTTACAAGCAGAGCTTATATATTTTTGCTGGTTAAAAACTCATTGGATGGTTTGTCCAACTAGCAAATGGAAAGCATTTAACCATTCACCCTCAAGTAGGAATCAAACTCGGCTGAAACAACTCTCAGAAAGAGCAAGGCACCACTGATGTTTAGGGAGTGGTAGCTGGGTTTTGGTTAAGTCATAACTATTGTTGAGGTAAAGTTATATGGATTATTATTTTGTTTTTGTTTTTAATGAAGACAATCAAGTTTTAGAAAATGATTGCTATATTTTTATATTGTTTTGTTGTCTCTAAATATGGTTATTTGTTATTAGTTTGTATGTTTATATATTAATTTTGGCTATAGACATAAATAAATAAATAAATAAATTACTTACTATACAGTGCTTTTCAGTTTGCGCATGTGCAGAGCAAAGGAACCTGCAACTGGACGGACTTTTCAAAAAAGGCCTGGTTACCTGGACAGACGTTTGGCTGCTGGGGATAGGGTGTAACTACTAGGGATGCTGATCTGGATGGGCCTGGTTTGCTTGCAGTGCAGCCCTGCAACTGACCAGACTTTTACAAAAGGTCCTGTTTTCTTGGACAGGCATTTGGCTGTCACAGATAAGGTGTAGCTACTAGGGATGGTGGTCTGAATGGGCCTGTTTTGCTTTCAGTGCCGCCGTGCAACAGGGAAAACCATTTTTTTTAAAGGCCTGCTTGCTTGGACAGACATTTGGCTTTCGGGGATAGGGTGTAGCTACTAGGGATACTGGTTTGGATGGGCCAGTTTTGCTTTTAGTGCAGTCCTACAACTAGTCAAGACTTTTTTAAAAGGACCTATTTGCTTGGACAGGTGTTTGGCTGTCTGGGGACTGGGAGTCTACCCTAGAAAACTGCAGGCTGCCAAGGAGAGCATGAAAATGAAGAGGGTTCTGGATAATGGTAAGTGATGGCAAGGGGTTTGGGAGGGTCTTGGACCTATTCTTTGGGGGAGAGGTCCACAAAGAAGCAAAATTAAAAATGTCATTCAAAATGCAAATATCTAAAGTAATTTCTTTCTGTTTTCTATCCAGTTTGTCTGAGATCTGGCATAATTCCACACCTCGCCTTGCTTTCTTTGTGAATAGAGGAGAAAGTAGGTAGGAGCGCAGCAGAAGAGAAGGCTGCAGACAACAAGGAAACCCTTTCCCCCCTGTCCCCCACTGAACTCATCTCTTCCCCTTCCTCTTCTCGTGCTCCAAAACCAAACCCTTTCCCTCCTACTTCTCCTCTTTCCTGTTCTTCTCTTCCCTTTCTTTCTTTTCTGATTCAGCTTGTTGCAGAACAGGGAGCTAACTCAGTCCTCCCAGTTCTCCAAGCCAGAAGGAAGGCGTGTCCCACTGCCTACACCTTCAGAAGACTACAGGTGGCCATGGATGCCATGAAAATTGAGGATTCGAGGGTTCAGGCTAAAGGTAGGTGATAGCAACGTGATCTATTTTTTAACCTACTATGGTTAATTTGGACCCGGTGTGAAAGAGAGTGGACGGGATCTCAGTAAGAGGGCTCTCTATCCCCCAGTGGCAGTGCTTCACACAGCAGCATTCCCAGCATTAATGAATGTAATGTCCATCCATTGTTTACCCTGGGAACTCTTTGCTGTTGGGTTATGCCACGACACTTGCCTACTGTTGCCCTGGATCCACCTACCATTGCTCTGGCTCCGCCCCTAGGCCCGCCAGCCATGGGGCAGGTTCAAGCTGCCCACTGTCCACCAGCCTCCAAGCCCACCAGCTGCCATTGTATGAGGGGCATGTCTCGCCTTCTCTGTGTCCCCTTGTGCTCCCTTCTCTGGGAACCCCACCCACTGCTTTTTGTTTACTATTATTGAATGTTATTATTGAATTGCCTACTGCAGCTTCCTTGTTCAGTGACTGAGATGAGCCGGGATGATTTAAATTTTGCATTCTGGCATGTGAACTCCTCCCCGCCCCCACCACCATTTTGAATGGTGCTGTGCAAGCTTGTTTCTCCCCAAATCTATGCTAATCTCTCTCCATAATTTCCAGTTACACCATGGCTCAAATATATTTTGAGTGACCTGATCTTGCACACCATTTTGGAACAGTTCAAGCTAGGGCATTTCCAGGGTCAGATGGCACTAGGCTGGGTTGGCTTGTTGAGCCCATGAAGGGTTCTACTTTGACACAAAAGGTGTATTCACATGGACAGCTGCCCCACCAATCCCCTGGGTGTGCCGTCTGTTTACAGATGGTCCACCAAACGGGGAGGTGGATCAGAGGCGGTGCAGGCAGGCTGTCCCTGCTCTGGGACTGCCCAGGAACAACCCAGAGCACTGCCAGCAGGGCAGGAAACTCAACCCCAGAGGTAGGGCTGCCATCTGTCTGTACGGCGGAGAGCCACTGCAGCCCCACTTTCGACCTGGCAATACCCCAGCAAACCAATAGCATTTCAGGCAATCTGCCTTCAGCACTATAGTATGAGAAAGGGGTGCTGCATGGGTGGACTGTGGACCCTGGCAGCTTCTAGGCCCTTTTAAAATGGACCCAGGCACGGCTACAAGTGGGCAGATTCAGGGCTGCACCCCTGTGCTTGCTCTGGTGTGCACACCCCCGTGTCCATGTGAAAATACCCAAAGAGTCTCCAGACGTATGAACAAGGCTAACTCTAAGCTGTACATAACATTAAACATCTGACTGTAGCCTTATTGACTGCCTATGTGAATCCATCCAGACAGATATAATGTTAATTAATTTGCTTCATATGCCTGCTGTGGAAGGAGGATAGTGAAGCAGAAGGCACAGAGACTAAATATGAAACTCCATCCTCAGTTTTATTTGGAATTTATCAGATATTCTGTTTCCCCATTCTGAATTTCTGAGTATCAATGTACCAAATACCAGGAAAACTTCAGAAACTTCTATTGGGTAATAGAAACACCCAATAGTCTTCTGGGCCCAATTCAAGGTGTTGGTGTTGACCTTTAAAGCCCTAAACATCCTGGGCCCAACCTACCTACAGGACCGCCTCACCCTCCGGGTCCTGGATTGGCCCCTGCAGTCGGCCGAGGTGCCCTCTTCGAGGTCCCCCGGGTTTCCCAGGTGTCGACCTCAAGGAGGGTGGTTTTTTCCTGTGGCTGCACTGCAGCTATGGAACTCTCTCCCACTGGAGGTCTGCTTGACCATCGACTTCCCCTCTTTCTGTAGGCAATGGGAGACCTGGCTGTTCCACTGGGCCTTTACCGAGGGAGATGGGGTGGGTGGGTTGGGTTAGGGAGGGATTGGGCATGGATTGTTTTAATTTGGGGGGTTAAGGTTGTTTTAATTGTATTTTGGTTTGTTGTCTATTTTAATATGTATTTTAAAATTTTCTTAGCTGCTCCAAGATGCTTTTAGCAGGAGGGGGAAGCGTATTAATTTTATTAATAAATAAATTATGAACATGGCCAGACCATCTCAGGACCTCTGTTCTAAAGCCCTCTAATTATATTTTATTTTATATTTGTATTCTTACCCCACCCCTCTCACATCAAACAACTCAGGTCAGCTTAAAAAATATTTATTTATTTGTTTGTTTGTTTGTTTGTTTATTTTTTAAAAATTCTATCCCACCCATCTTGCCATAGGCAGATTATCAGATTATAAGCAGGGACCAAGCTTCTCTGTTATTAACCTCACATTTAGGGAAAGTACAATGAGAAATCTCATCAAAAATATAACAAATAAACTTTCTCCTTCCTTAAAGAGATGAACATCTGAAAGGACAGATTGTAAAAACTGTGTTCGCAGGTTGAAGGGCAACGTGCACAATATCTTTTCAGTTCACGGTGATGACCCAAACATTCAATAACTCAGCTCCAGTGTTTACTGTTTTGTTTTCCTATTGTTGATACTATTACTGAATTTCCAGTTTTCTGTTACTGTCAACTTGTTTTGCGCCACTTACCAAGACAGAAAAATTGTTAGGTACATTCAGAAAAAATGAAAAGGGTAAGTCAGATAAAATCAGCAAATTGGAAAATTGGCAATTTGACAATGGTAATACCTGGTCTTTCAGACACTTGGGTACCCATTTTGGTAATTAGGTACTGATCGAACACCCAAAAGACTACTTGAAAATTCAGGTATTACCTGCAGATACACAATGTGCTACCCATATCAGTTCTAAATGTGTTATGTATATAATACTTGCCTCTCTCTAGTGGCTACCTCTCCACTTACCCGTCCAGCCAGCTTCTGGGTACATGCTTTATTCTGAATCATTTATGTTACTGGAACTAGAAAATCTTCTAAGGTTCAGTCATCTCTGATACGACTTTTCTGGACTCTGCTAGTTTGATTTTATTGTTCAGCCCTTTTGTTGGCTACCTTCCCCAGTCGTGTCTCTCTAGCACTTAAGAGAAAAGGAGTTCCATATTGGCTCCTCCAACCGATGGTCCATCCAGCCCAGCATCGTGTCTCCTACAGTGGCTACATTTGGGCATTTCAGAGGAGTACACAAAAGGTCATAATGGAAAGATGCATCCCCTACAATTTACTCACAGATACTGATAGTCAGTCATTATGGCCCCAAATCCCTTCTACCCCGACCAACTTGACTAACAGACTTTTATGAACCTATCTTCTAAGAACTCATCCAGTCCTTGTCTTAAACCCGCTTCACAGATTCCTTCTTTCAAATTGTTGGGTGTTAACCCATGGGACTGGAGGGAGCTGGAACCTGAGTCCAATCCGTGGAGTGCCCACGCCACTGCCACCCTATGGGCAGCATTCAGAGCCCTTCCAATGGGAAGTCCCTTGCCCACAGTTCATGGGCTTGCACCAGCCACCACAAATGGCTGGGGGAGTTTCCCATGGACCTTGACACCCGCTCTGTCAATGATCTCGTAGCCTTCTGGAACACCTTGTTGGCTGAGACCAGTGACAGAGTGGCTCCCAGGCGTCTGCTGCCCTCT
>QEPC01001581.1:195301-216870 GCA_003113815.1 Sphenodon punctatus
CACACACACACACACACACACACACACACACACACACACACACCTTCCCCTAAGGCTGAGCCACTCTGTTCCCCATTAATATTTCATTTTTTTTTCAATTGGAGGTAGGAGGGAAACTACTGCTGCTTGTCGGGCAAGGTCAGAATGGCTTTGGGGGTGCCAAGAGAATAAAGCTGTTGCCCTTTCACTTTGTGTAATTTTTGTTCCAATTCTAAGTAGGCATAGTTTCATTACTTATTTAAATTTATTATTCTGCTCTATTCTCAGGATGGGTTACATCATGTACAATCATAAATAAGCATAAATAATAACCAAATAAAATCCTTTATTCTAACCCCCAAACCCTATCCCTGGTTGCCAAATGACTGGCCAAATAGAAAAGTCTTAGATTCCTTCTAGAAGAAGGGAACTTGAGCAAGCCTCAGAAACAAAGACCCTGGGCATGCTCACTGAGGGTTCAGCCTGTATTCTGAGACTAAGGCCATTTTCAGACATGTCCCCCCCTGAACATATTTGGGCTGAAGGGAGGGGGAATGCACATCCCAAATATGCTTGGGGCATGTCTGAATGTGGCCTAAGTCCATATAGACATGCTCAGATGTGCATGTGCAAGGCTTATATAAGCCTGCAGTCCAATTGGCTTGGTGTGGCCATAGGAGAAGGTTCTCCTGAGAAGGCCAGTGGGACACACTTGGCAGGAAGACAGATCTACAAAAGCAATCAGGAGGCAGTGGGAGTAACTTCAAGGGATCTGCAGTTACCTACACCAAGGTGGGACCTGTCCTGATATTATAGAGATTGTGGGCTTTTATAAGGTCCCCAGGACTTAAAAGAGTTTTAACCCCATTCGACTATTGCACTACTGGTAGTGATAGGCCTGACTTGAGCGGAGGCTGGAGACTAGGACCAAACTCACCTAGTGAGCTTGGGTATGCAGTAAGCAAATACCCCAGGATTGGGTCTATATCCTGATCAGACACTGGGGTAGCGTGGTGTTCTGTACCATGATGTGTGCAGGGAGTGGGGGATAAAAGCTAATTCCCCATAGACTGGCCAGCATCACCCCACCCCACCCCAGGGGCTTTGGAGAACTGCCCTGTCACAGGCAGTCTTTGTGCTGCCTTATAAATACAGTGGTCCTTAAACATTTGTCTGTGACCCACTTTTCAGAGATAAACATAATCTCAACAAAGATTAATATCTTGAACAAGAAAAATATCTTGAATATCATTTGGGATCATGATCTCCTCCAGTAAGGGTGTCACCCTACTTAGGGGTTTCAGCTCTCAGTTTGAGAAGCTCTGCTGCAGAGACTAGTGTAATTAGATATCAGCAAAAAAGGGTAAACAATCAGCCCAGAGACATTGTAGGAAGAATCAAATCAGTAACTATTTAGTACATGTGCAGCTCTGTCATTTGCATTGTTGGCAAGTCATCAACTTAAAATTGAAGAATGGAGATAATGAAATGCTGACCAAAGTGAACCAAAATATACTAGTTGACATCATTGTCCCCTTTCTACAAACTCTTGAAAATACTAAGGAAAAGCACAGTGTCAGCACCAGCTGTAACCCAATTAAACTGAATAGTCCCTGGTGTTTACATCAAAACACTCACTCACAATTACCCAAACAAATCTATTCACTTAAAAACCCAAGGGACTTTAAAACAACATGCACTTCCCTCTAGGACCTTTCAAGCCATTTTTATCACTGTTCAAATTTTCTACACCAGCAACTCCACATGAGAAACACATGGAAAACACTAACCAACCATCAGTTCCCTTGCTTTCCTCAGTTTCTTTTCTCTAGTCCAATTTAGGTGGTCCTTACAGATAGGTAAAGGGAATGCCTTATAGGGAGTTTGTGTCTGTCTGTTGGCTCGTACGTCACGGACAACTTCATGCTCATTGTGATACGGCTGGGCAGGGACTAAGCACTATGGCCTTTGGTCACCGGGCAACAGTGACAGGGACCAGTAATGCCTGCATCTGTACAGCAGGTATGGAGGAGGTCAGAGGGAAGGTGATGACCGGTAAAGAGGGGAAGAGTCAGGGAAGGGGGAAATGTAAAGATTGCCTATGGTTTGCAAGTATGGATGCCCTGGGCATGCATCTTACTTCACTTGTTTTTCTTTTTAATAGCCAATCTGCATTACTTGATATGAATGTTCATAAAAAGTTGGTCACAAACATTCTCTGTTTTCAGAATCTGTCTTCCCAGTTCTCACACATATTGGATAATTTTAGACATGATGGGCCCAGAAGCCAGCCATGCTCAATCGGAGCCCAGTCGGGAATCAGGCCAGCTGTCCTTTAGACGTGTCAGCCTGATTCCAGAGGGGGATTGGGGAGAGGGCGGGCTACACAGCGTGACGTGCGGCCACACTGCCCTGCCCCCCTCGTGCTCCCCCCAGTCTCCCACCTTCCGGTAGATGGGTGGGCGCAGCGGCCAATCCAGCTGCTGCACCTGATCCCATATCGCGGTCTGGGTCATGATCCGGGATGGGTGAAAGGTAACACACATTACGTTTGGTCCTTCCTGGATCTTGGACAATCTAACCACGGCTCTTGACCTCCAGCCGGCCAGAGGTTGAGAACCGTGGTGGAGCTTGATCCCGGCCGGGGGTTCACCATGGTGAAAATCTGTCCGGGACCAAACAGACATTCCCAGAAATGCCACCACCCACAGGGAATCCACTGGGGTTCACTGTGGTTAAAGGTGTTTTTATAACATCTGAAATTACCCATTATTTGGATATTTAGTACACTACCCAAAGCTATGACTTATATTTATGAATAATAATTTTAAAATAACAACTATTGATTTCAGCTCTGTTTCATACACTGATTATCTGGTACATTGTAGAATCAGAACCATCAAGATCTTTAATCTCAGTTTCTATGAATATCTGGATAATCTCCTGGTCGAATGAATGAATTGCTCCTATTCTGCAAGCTCACATGTGGCCTTCCTTCAATGGAACTGGCACATGGAAAGGAATTGTAACACACGTCTAACATTTGTGCAGAAGTCAAGAAGCTCTAGGAATCCTAAGTATAGTGATTTTCACATGTGAAGAGAGGCAGTCAACCACTCTTGGAAGAACAGCCATGCAAAGCGACTCTGCACAAATGGCCGAGTTCTACTGTAATTAAACGACTAAACACAGGGATGGAAATTCCAAATCCCTTATACTCAATGATAAAAATCTCACTTATGTAAATAGGGCCAAAATCTCACCCAAGAAATGTGTTCAATTCCATGCTTATTATTTTATTTTACTTCATTTTATTTAATTCTTTATTAAAAAATAAATAAGCTCAGGGCGACTCACAATAAATAAATAAAAAATACACATTCAAATATAAAATACATAATTTAAAAAACAACAACATACAAACTAAAAACATTCCTCTTCCCAATCTATCCTTGCCCATTGAATGATTGGCCAAATAAAAAGGACTTACACTGCCTCCAGAAGATATTCAAACTACGGCTTATGCAAACCTCCAAGAGAAAGGAGTTCCAAAGGTGGGAAGCAGCCAGCCACTGAGAATGCCTCTCTGCGAGCCTCAATCATATGAAACTCGGCCAATGATGGAACCTGCAAGAGGGCACCCTCGGCAGATCATAAAGGCCGTGAACTGACATAAGGAGAGAGGCTATCCTTCATATATGAAGGTCCTAAGCCCTACATTGATGAGGTCTACACCCTACAGTGATTATTGAGGATCGGTGAGGTCAATTTCAGGCTTATAATGTTGTGGTTCAGTAAAAGAGGACTGCATTTCAAATCAACTTGACTGGACTTCAATGATATGAAACACTGAATTTCTTTGTTGGAGAATCTTGTGAATTACTGGGCTCAGGTTTGAAACTCTTGGGTTTAGTATCATCCAGTCATCTCTTTTCTAATTTTCTCTCTGTTCTGTCATTCTCTTCAGTATTCCTTTATCACTTTTCCATCATAGAATAACAGAATCATAGAACTGTAGGAATGGAAGTAGGGAAGTAGGGAACTGTAGGGATGGAAGTAGAGCTGAAATGGGTAGCATTTTTGGTACCCATGACTACCTTCAGTAGTCTGGAAGGTGCCTGATTAGTACCTACATGCTGAGCCGGGCACCTGATTACTCAAAAATACCAGATAGTGACTTCAGTCTCATGCTCTGCAAATCCCCAGGCACAAGCTACATGCTTGCATGCCTGTAGTTTGCATGCGACACAATCTGCCAGCAATCTGGATGTGCACAGGGTACATGTTGCTGTGGGTAATTTCAGACATTACACGCTCCTGGGTAACCACAGTGGATCCCCAACCATGGCGAGCTGGCAAACCCCCTCCCATCATCCAGGAAAGCCCTGAACAGACATGACGGGAGCGAGACCACGGCAAGGAAATGGACGGACAGAACATGACCCAGGGCAGCGCAACAGACATTACGCCAATCCCGGACCATGGTCAGAACACCCAGAAGACACTGGGACAGGGCGGGAGCCAGACATGGCCGACTGAGGACAAAGGAAGCCAAAAGCACCAAAAGGCAACGCCCACACAAGGGAAACAGGAAAGAAGTGGGAGGAGAGCTGCAGAGGTGGCACACACAACAGGCACAGGGAAGTTAAGGACACAGCAGAAAACAAACCACACACACACGTCCGGACGCAAACACACCTCAACGGGAAAGGAAGGAAGGGGGGAGTACACTGGGAAGGTCAACACACACAGCACCACAGATATGGGGTGGGAGGAGCCCCAGGCCAAGGCAGCGGAGGGAACCGGGCTGGGAACAGTCCAGGACACAGTGAAAGACAGCCAGAACCTCACTGACACCACAGGGAGTATGGGCCACTCAACAGCAATACAGACAGTCCAGTAGCGGTGGGCCGCATAGGGAAGGAGGGGAAATGCCCCTCCCAGGACTCCCCTGACCAGCCGAGTACAAAAAGAAAAAAAAAGTGGTCACGCACGCCGTGGTGAATATTCGGAGCCACCTCGAAGAACCTGGTTTAGAGCAGTAACCTTCTGAAGCTTACTGCTCTAAACCAGGTTCTTTGAGGTGGCTCCAAACATTCTCACTAGTTGTGTGTGCGAATGTGCACACAACCAATGACTCACCCCCCCAAAGGAAGCCTTCCTAAGGAAAGCCTTTCAGGGTCAAACGGGAGGTGTTTCTCCCTTTATGAAGAATGGGTGGCTAGAAACACTGTCCATTCTGCATAAAGAGACTCTGCAATGGAATGGTGGCGCAGGGGGCACTGTTCCATTACAGGTGCCAGGCAGGGGGAAAGTTCATACCAGGGCACTGCATATAGGTGCCCTGATATGAACTTCCCAATGTCCTGCCTGTGCAGGGAGTGGGGGCTGGGAGCTCCTGCCACGCACGTAACTCCCAGACCACCCTCCCTGAGCCCCTTCCTCCCTTCTCCCTCTCTGTCGAGTCATACTGACTCGACTCTGGGAGGGAAGAGGGGAACTTGGGGAAGCCCAGCTGTGTGGCAGCTCCCAGGCCCAACTGAACAGTTCGGGCCTGGTGGGGGCTCCCGCACAGCCATCAGACAGAGAACTGGATGGAGCGGAGAGGACGTCAGAGCTGAGCTGCTGCCGGTGAGTAAATTGCAGGGTCGGGAGGGAGTGGGAGGTACGGGTGGGTTAGAGTAGGGGGGCTTGGATTTGGGGTGGGCCTGGGAACAGGCAGGAGTTCCAGAAGCCGGATGACAGCATGGGCACCCTCCACCATGGACATGGTCCAGAGGGCCACATGTTACACATTCCAGGACCTAACCGCGGAGTGGCACCGGCAGCACACAGACCTCCAGCGTCTTGACACCAAACTGCTCCACCTGGCTGCCCACATCAGGGGGTGCCTTGCCAGGACTTCTGTGGCTGCCCAGCACACTCAACACCGGCGCTCCCAGGCCAGGCTCAGGACCCAGTGGGCATCTGGGGCGTACCAACTGTCCCTGAGCCTCGCCTGCGATCACTCTGCTCTACTTCAAGAGGCAGCCGCCTGACACAACTGGCACCTGGTGGCCATGGGGAGCATGGTACAGCTTGCCATGCCCATGCAGAGGCAGCTCTGGGTAATGCACCAGGCACAGGAATGGTGGGCCGGGGCCCTGGCATGGTGGGACAATGCAGCATGGAGGGCACACTTCCGCATGGACACGCGGTCCCTATTGAAGCTCGCAGAGCTGACTGGTCCCTGGCTGGAGAGGCTGTGCACCCCCATGCGCACCCCCATACCAGTTGTCCAGCACATGGCTATAGCTGTCTGGGCACTGACAACACCGGATTCCTGCCGGTCCATGGCACAGCACTTCGGTGTGGGAGTGAGCACCATCACAGGCATCCTCTGGAACTTCTGCAAGGCCATGGCGGCCGTACTACTCAACCAAGTGATCCAGCTGGTGGACCAGGAGGTCGTGGTAGCAGGCTTCAGTGCTGGAGGGTTCACCAACTGTCTGGGTGCTGTGGATGATACCCACATCGAGATCCCAATGGGGATGCTGGAGAGTACATAAACAGGCACGGGTACCATTCCTTGCAGCTCCAGGTGGTCGTGGACCACCAGGGCTGGTTCATAGACATCTTCACCAGTCACTCCGGTCACATCCATGATGCCCGGATTCTCGCCATCTCACCGCTCTATGCCCAGATGTTCTGGGGGGAGACTTTAGAGACATGGCGATGAGCAGGATCGAAGGGGTGCTGATGCCTCCTTGCATCCTGGGGGACCCGGCCTACCTGCTCCTTTGCTGGCTCATGTAGGCATACCTGGTCCCCAGGAACCCTGTGGAGGCACTGTTCAACTCCCGGCTGTGCGCCTCGAGGGTCATGGTTGATAGGGCCTTCGGTGTCCTCAAGCAGCGCTGGAGGTGCCTTGCTGGCTGCCTCGACTTCACTGTGGAGACCTCAGCCCTCGTGATCGGTGCCTGCTGTGTCCTTAACATCTATGAGAATGATGGGTCTGCCCTAGCATTCCCTGTGCCCCAGTGGCCACCAGGATCCGTGCAGCTATATGTGAACATGGAGAACCCTCAGGAATACCGCTATGCTAAGCAGATCCGCACTGGCCTGGTGAGGCGTATAGCCAGTGAGCCCAGGGCCTGAGCATACTGAGCCGGCCCCGGGGCCCCCTGTGGGCTGCCACAGGCCACGCCCGGTCTCCGGGGCCCCACCCTATCTACACAGACAGGTCACATCACCAGCCGTCCCGGCACCTGTGCCCACCCACAGCTGTATGGGGGCCTCCCCACGGCAGGTCCCACCTGTCTCTGGCACGCAGCCGATCCGATCCCCTGCCCCCTTCCTGTTACTATGAAGCAGACAATAAAACTGTTGTTGTAGCTACACCTTGTGTTTATTGTCCATACAGTGCCCCCTGTGCCCTACCCCCTTCCCCCCCTTCCCTGTCTCTTATACACATCTAGATGTGTATAAGAGACAGGGCCTGCCCTACCTCCCCGTCCCTTGCCCCCCGACCCTGCTGCTCCTCCGCCCCTCCCCCTCCTCCCCCCTTCCTCGCTCGCCCTCCGCTCTCCTCTCCCTTCCAAATAGCTCCATCCCACCATATTCCCCTGCTGCTGTGTGCCCTTTAAATCTCCCTCCCCGGTCTGTGTGTTGCGCGTTGCCTGGCAGTGACGCTGCATGCTCTCGCCACCGCTGGGGATAATTTGTTATGATTCCACCGGGTGGGTTGGGGTTCAGTCATTACATTTGGCGGTTTCCCAGTGGGGATCACTTTCACCATGCTTCCGGGGATGGTCCTATCCTGACCTCCGGAAACATGGTTGATTTTGGCCCCTACCGGTGTTTGACCATGGCGAACATCTGGATGCCGCTGATCAGATGTTCACAACTCTTTGGCCACACCGTGGGATTGAACGAGGTTCACAGCAGTTGACTGTGGTATCATCATGTCTGAAATTATCCTGTGCGCGCACATGGCTCCGCACACGATCTGCAGAGCATGAGATCAGAGCCACCACCATTACCAAGGTGCTGATTTACTGATCAGACAACTGGAAATTGGTATAGGAAACAGAAAATTGGTACCAAATGGCAAATAATGGGTAAATCAGGTAAACCATTGGGCACCAATTGGGGACCAATTAGTACATGATGCTACCTACCAGGTCAGATTGTGCACTGCAATTTTGACAAATATAACTATTTTGCAGGTACTAATTGAATCTCTAGTTGGAAGAGACATCTAGTTCAGTTCCCTGCTCTAAGGTAGAATCAGTGGACTCTTATCTTATTCTGACTCCCTCAGTAAGAGAACGGTACCTTTGCAATTGATACGAAACTTGTGTTGCAGCAAAGTCTGAATGTGGATCATAGCAGATGCCAATTCAGTTCTACTGGGCTTCTTTTGCTCTGTGCATGAGTTATATGCTGTGCTCCATAAATAGAGAGCGTCAGTACAGTTGTAGAAAGGAGAAGTAGAGTGGCAGAACAGAACAGGCAATGCATCTATGGCTTCCCAAGCATTATGTTTAGTGGTGGCAGAGAATATGCAAACACAATAACTGAGTCACCTTTTTAAGACCCCACTTCAAAACTGATAAATGCACATATTGCTATTTTCATCACTAGGGATGCTCTTTAACATGGTTGATTCCTAGGAGCTGTCCCTCTTTGCATACCTATTAAAGGTCAGCCATAATCGAGTATAATTAATCCTAGCTCTTATGGCATATACCACTTCATATTTCCAAAGTGCTGTTCAAATATTAATAATAATTGATCATCATACTTATTTCCCATTGTAGAATTGAGAAAAACAGGATGTAGGGATACAACATTAGCTGGAAGCATGGCGGAATTTCTGTCCTGGATTGCTATTCTGTGGAACTGAGGAATAACTGGCTCCCAACTCAGTGCTCAACATACTAGACCTTACCAGGGCCAATTCCATGCCCCATGCATGCAGCCACACACACATGCGCAACCACATGTTTTGTGCACACTCTGCGAGCCCCATGGTGGGGGTGCGCACCGTTTGCATGCACGTATGAGCATGCATATCACATGTGCCGCACATGCTGGTCCATGGGGTATGGGATTGGTCCCATTGTCTCTCAGGACAGTGTAGGCTGCAATTAAACAGCATATGACACTTTAAAAAACAAGTTATGGTCATCACATTCAGCAGCCTGGTGGGTCAGCAATTATCCATGTGTCACTACAAGTCCCACAGGAGCAGTGTAGTGTTTCCAGTCAGAGGGATATGGGTGTCCTAATAAGTCAGGGACCAGCTCTAGGGGTTTTTAATTGGTCACTGCTTCCGCTACAACATTTCATAAGAAACCTTTCCATAAGATCTTCCAGTTTCAACCCTGAAGTTCATTGCAATAAAAATCCAAGGCTAAATTCCACTCTCATTTGCATAAATGCAATCCCAATGGCTTCATTTGCCAGTATAAATAATACCATTAAATGTCTTGGAATTTGGCCATGGTAGCGTTGCCTAGGAACTGAGAAACACACAACTACCCACGTCCAGAAGATGCTAGCAAGGCACGACTCAGGCTGATTGCTCTAGTATTTTTTACAGCTTTTAGATTACAGGTTGCAATCAAATCACTGGACTGCACAGTGTCCCAAAGATGTTTGCTGTAGTCTGATGGGTACCAGTTTAGTTTGGAGCAAAGTTTAAAAAATCTACCTTTCACTAGCTCTCTGTACTTAGTTCCAACAATGCAGCCATTTCAGTCTCCCAGACATTGAACATCAGATAAAGTTTTAATACCTCTCAAGTCAAATGCCTGACTCCTTTTCCATACTTTCCTGTGTCCTTTTGTCCTTTAGAAAAACACCTGAGATCCTATAAAACCAGGATATTTTTTTTTCATGTTCAATATTTCCAGTACGTTTGTTTCCACTGAGCTATCACTGATGTCCATTTCTGTTGCAATTGCAGCCGCTGTAGCTTGTCTGCTTTCTAATATCAAATATTCAACTGCAACACATATTATTTGGGATTTCATCAAAGTTTCCCTCAGCAGGATCTTTGTGCTTTAAGTGTTGCAAGAGGCACATGTTTCTCTGTGCCTCTGTCTTCAGATCTGGAGTGGGAAGCGTTGTGGTATTTCACATATGAGCATTAGTCCAATTTCATGAAAAAACTCTAAAGAATACTGATGCAGTTAATGTTTCCATCTTGATTTTTTTAAAAAAAAATCTCCTAATCAATCTCAGTGGGTAAGGCAACATGAAACATTATCCTGCATTAGCCTATATGGGCCTACATTACCCTAGATTCAGCGGACTGTCTGGCCAGTGTCCTCCAAATTTTCAGCGACTCTTGCCTCAGGGCAGGTGTCCGGATGCCACACGATGCGTCAGGCAAAGAAGGCTAGTGATACATTGTGGGCCACTGCTACCTCAGCTAGGCTAATGTGGGATAGCGGGACACCTCCCATCTGTTCAGCTTTGTGGTCCTACCGCAAAGCGAGGTCTGAGAAGCAAGCCCACAGAATCCCAGAGATGAAGGATCACGTCCCAGCGCTCAACGCTATCATTTTAGGTCTGAAAAATTCAGCTAAGTAATAAACTCACAAATTTCTATGTGACCTAGCACCATTGCTATTGGGACACAGAGTGCCACAACTTCTGTATAGGATACACAAGTATATCATGGAGAGTGTTTTCCTGGGCCAGGGATCTGGACAGTCTGATAATATATTGACCAAGCAGCAAACAGAGAAAGTAAAATTTAGTATTTCAATAAGAATGTTGCTTCCATATGAACAACCCAGAATTATTTCTCTCAGCAGGAAGGAGCAGTACTCACCCGTAATAGTAGTTTTGGCTATTTTACCTTTTAAGGATCCCCCCCCCACACACACCATTTGAAAGTGTTTTTAAATTTGCCAGATTTTAGTTTCTTTCTAGGATAGACCTAATTCTCTTGCTTCTCTGTGAAAAGATATAAATGGTCACTCCTTTTTCAGCTCCTTTTTGTCCTCTTACACAGAAAAGTGTTTCCCTCCCCATTGTACCTACTGCCTTTTATTTTTCCAGTAAGAAAGGTTTACAAGTGACACACAAAACTGAAATAAATAGAGTCAGATGTTTCACAAGAAATGTGTCTCACCAATAAGTGGTCCCACTGGTTCTGTATTCTTTGAAGGCAGTAGAGTTCTTATTATGCTGGGAGGTTGAAACCTTGTCAATATCTTATAAATTGGGGGGACAAACCAAAACACTACCGGTGGGTGGGAGTTGGTAATGGGAGAGAGAAGATTTAACCTCTAGCTCACTGGTTTATATCTGCCTCAAGGAAGTGGAGACTGAAAAGTCCTTGCCATTTAAAGAATGTTGGGGGACCCTTAGCTATAGAAAAAATAAATGGGTATGTTGCAGTTCTTTCCGTTATTTTGCTGTTGCATTTTGATGGTGGTCATAGTAGAAAGGCTATCTGTAAATCTGCCACCTCCTGTTTGTTGCTAATAGTGTTCCATTCAGGTCCATTGCTAAAGTAATATAGGAGATAAAGAAAGCAATTTAATGGCCGACGTATGCCGATTGTGGGTGCTGTGCTCCAGACAGTACGCACACACTAGGAGTGCATGCGTGCCGTACTCACAGCACAACCTCCCAGGACTCTGCTGCACGCATAGCATGCGTGAGTGCGTGAGCACGCACGTCCTGGTTGTGTACTGTGCATGGGGGTCAGTGTATGTCAGCTTTTGGATTGCTCTCAAAGTGTATAAATAGATGGATGGCAGCTCTGGGGGTTGCTGTGTCAGCCCACTACACCCCTGTGCTGGCCGGTCCATCTGAATCATTCTGCCAGATGTTGAAGTGAATCAGGAGGAAGCTCTGCTGTTGCTGCTCCAGAACATCCCAGAGTGCTGCCAGGAAAGCTAGCCAGCAAACCCAGGGCATCGGCCCTGAGTGGAGCTGCTATTTGCCTGCTCAGTGGACCCATGTTGCAGCTTCACTCCTCTCCAGAAATTGTCCTGGCAACACCATAGAGGTACAGGTGCCAGCCAAGAGCATCGAACGATCACCCACAACTCTATGGTGTGTGGGGGGGGGGGGGGGGCACACCACATGAGAAGATCATGGCCAGGGGAATCTGCTGCATCCATCTAAGGAACTTGAGAAGGCTGGAAGTGGCCGGTCAGAGGAGTGCACCCCAGAGCAGCTCTTGAGGTGGGCTGCCTCTGCATCTGTTTAAAAACACCCAAAGTGTTGGGAGGAATGACTGCTGCATGTGGCATGCCTTTCCTGGCAAAGAACTTTAAGGCCCAGGTGTGTAATTATAATAGGTGCATCAGGTGTAGCCACACTGGGACCCACGTGCCTGAGGAGTCCACACACAGGAAGAATGCATGTACACACTGAGGTGGATTGTCCCAGCAGTGGGCCCATTTCATGTGATGTACCAGGGTCCATACTCACCTAGCTACATCCCTGCTAGGACCTGATCCAAAGACCATTAAAAATGTAGGGCTGAAACGAGAATCAGTTTCTTTGTCACTAAAATCTTGTGAGAATTAAGAACCATTACCAAAAATCTCTGGATAATCTCAATAACGGTTTGATATCTCAGTCAACAATTTTTCTCGATATACCATTTACCATTACAGTTTACCGTTTACTGTTACCATTTACCGTTACTGTTTACCATATAACGTGTACTCCCCGGCAATGCACATGCACAAAATGGCCACAATGACTGTGGTGCATGTGCATTACTGGTATGAATATGGTAAAGAGTAAATGGTAACAGTAAACACAGTAATGGTAAAGGTAAATGGTAATGGTAAATGGTATATCAAGAAAAAGTCTCGACCGAAAAATTGTCAAGAACAAGGTTTTCTCGATTATCGTCTAACGCAAAAATGAGCCAAGAACTGAGATCCTTGGTGAGAATCACAAGAAAATAGAGATCAAGTTTTAGCCCTAAAAATAGATGGAGGTTTTTCAGACAACAGTTTACAGATCAGACTCATAGTCAAGAATTAGTTACTTTTCATTAATTTGACTGAGGTAGTTACATTTCTCCCATTATTTGTACATCCAAATACGTATAAATGTTATGGCCTCCCCTGATTACTCAAGTTTCTCAGCCTTATGGTTTTCCTGGATCCTGCGCTGCTCTGAAACAACAGAACACGACCATGGATAGGAGTGCCTAACACCACCTTGTGAGCTGTTACCTTTTCTTGTAGATGTGAATCTGGCCACAGTCATCCATGACTTCATTGCCTCAAGGCTAGACTACTGCAATGTACTCTATGTAGGTTTGCTTTGAAGAATATTCAGGGGTGGCAGCTGAGAGTGCTCTCTTGAAAGTTACAGCATTGCACATCATTGCATCAGATGCACCAGCGCACAATTAACTTGTGGAACTTACTGCCAGAGGAAGTGGTCACAGCTGGTTGTGTAGCTAGTTTTAAAAAGGGATTGGATAAGTTCTTGGTGGATATGTCAATTAATGGCTATTAGTCAAGTAGGTTTTGGGAACGTAACCTCGGAGAGTTGGGGGATGGAACAACAGGAATGGGTTGCCCATTGTGACCTGTCAGGTGCTTCTCCCAGGAGAAAGAGATTGATCACTGTTGGAGACAGGATTCTGGGCTTGATGGACCTTTGGTCTGACCCAATAGGACACTACTTATGTTCTCATGTTCTTATGCAATACAAGCATTCAAAGAGGGGTTCTTAGTGGCTGCTCCACAACTCTGGAACTCCCATCCCTTGGAGGTTTGCCAAAGTCTAATCTGAACATGCCCTCAGCCTTTGGGGTAGAGTGGGTAAAAATTAAACTAAAGGTGATTTCAGAAGTGACGTGGTGAATGTCCACCACAGTCAACCTCAGTCAAACGCGGGGGTGGTGAAAGCGCCATGCATGTCTGTTTGCTCGCATCCAGATGTTCACCACAGTCAAACGCGGCCTGGGGTGAAGCTAACCACGCTTCGTGAGGTCGGGGTGGGAGGAGGTCCAGAAGTGTGGTGAATGGTCACCACGGCAGCAGTGAATGAAAAGTAACTTCTGAACGGAAACCCGCAGCCACTGTGGAAGGAATTGACCCCAGCCACGGTGCATTCTGGGGCTCAAACCACGGTCCACGTCTCCACTGCATGTCTGTTGTGTTCCCCCGGCCCATGTTTTCTATGATTGCCCCCGGGTGGTGGTCACGATCCTGTCACTTCTGTTGGGGCCACATGGGTCACCACAGCCCACGGTGAATCCATTCACACTGGGGTGGGATTCACTGTGGTGAATTGGAACGTGTCACTTCTGAAATCACCCTTGGTAACTAAATAAATAGTGTATGTTTCCACAAAATACACTTGTCCTATTATTCCAAAAAGATGGGGAGCTAAGTTCCAGGGAGACTCAGAACAATCTCCTCCATCGATGTCAATAGAAGTTTTGCCATTGACTTCAATGGGTTGAGGATTATGCCTTAATTAGTAGTTTACTCAAGAGCAAAGCTGACACTTTGGCCCTATATTCCTATTAGCTTTCAATGGAATTTAGGCAGATGTGTTGTTTTTGTTTTTGAAAACATACTTCAAATTGACTTGTCAACGGTAATAAATTAAGCTTTGCTAAGCCTAGATACTTAAGTCATTTTTACACAGAAGCCCCATCTTTGCACATGCGTGAAGGTGGGGTGCCCGTGTGAGTGCCGTGGTGAATGCGCAGGAATGGGTGGGCACTGTGGAAACACCATTGGTTGTGGGTGGAGGTGGGTGTGTAGCCACTCCCACAGGCGCACACCCATCTCTACCCACCTCCACCCATCCCCCATGCATGGAGCAATGGTAGCCAATGCTGGTTGCCCCATGCGTGAAGATGGGTGAAGATGCATGGAGATGGGTGTGCACCTGTGGGAGTGGCCACACACCCAACTCCACCCATCGTTGGTGCACACCCATTCCCCCACCCACCGCGTCCTGTGTGAAAAGGGCCTTAGACACTTAAGTTGCAATCCTGCTGCCAATTTATGATGGCGGCAGGTGAAGTGGTAATTTTGGTGGTGGGAGCTCAGGTGCACATATGCCCCGCGTGCAGCGAGCAGCACGGGGCAATGGTGTGACCCACACGCCTGCAACCCCATAGCCCCCACACCCTGCAGCCTGGGGGATGAAGCAGGGACCATTCATTCACCATCCCCTGGGCTGCGGGGTGTGTGGGCTCAGGGGATTGCATTGGATGGGGTGCGCCATTTCCCCATGCAGCTTGCTGTGCTGGCGGGTACAGTTGAAACGAGAGGAGGTTTAAAGATCGCGAAAGCTCGTCTGAAATATGAGACACTCAGTCGAGCTCTCACCTGCATCCTGTTTGTGTGTCGAGCTCTTGCCAAGAGACTCAAAATATTGCGCATGTGCATTGTTTCCCCTTCTGTCTTTTCTGCGCATGGTGTATTGCTTACAAAATGGTGCCAGCTCTCCCTCTCCGCCTCCAAGCAAAAAATCAGGAGTCAGGTTGGGAGTCAAGACTCGGGACTGTGAGCCATGCCATGCCAGTATCACATTTACTAAGCCTGCCCTGCACCATCCTGGTGTGATGGGAAACACCCGGAATTCCCCCTTCACACTGGGTGGGTGCAACTGCAGCCTCAGTTTTTAAATTTTTTTTTACAGAGCTGCACTGTGCTTTACTGAGTGCTTATGTTTAATACTGTATATGTGTTGTATTTACTAACTGCCATGCTTACTGAGCCGCAGGTGGTGAGGGAACCCGGAACCCAGCTCATATTACACTAAAAACATGACATTTTTTCTAGTCGTGATGGGGCTTCTTTCTTTCTTAGGTGTGTCCTAGATTTGTTTGTTTTTTAAATAATATTTTTTTGTCACACCAGCAAAAAAAACCTGAGATCCAATGGCCTATACTATCCCCTCCCATTAGCTAGGCTCGTCCCCCTGACCTTTGAATTTCAGAGTTAGAAACAATCAAGGGTCATCTAGGTCAACCTGCTTCAATGACAAGATCCTCTTTCAAATGTTGCATTGTTGACACATGTCAATTCCCCCCCCCTCCTCATTTTCTTATTCTGAAGATATCTGCCAATCCCATGCCGTACCAATGTCCTAGGTATGGTCCTGTGTCCAGGCTGCACTAGACTATGGCCATTTTTATATGAGCTGTGGGAGCGTGGGGGGAGGGTTTGTGTGCTGCAGCGTGGGCAGCATGTGGGTGCTAGTGCACCCCACATGCATTCATATGCATGGGATGCTCCGTGAGTGAGGATGCATGGGGGGTGAATGGAGATGCGTGGATTGCGGGAGTGTACATGCACCCCCACTCACCAGCCTTTGACTCACCGTGGTCGAATCCAAACCAGTTCGGAAGGCCAAAAAACCCGGTTTTGAATGTACGAACTCGGTTTGGAAGTTTGGTATTTGACCGAACTTGAATAGTTTAGTTGACCGAACTGAACTTTTGAACCGAACTCGATTTTTGAATTGAACCAAATTTCCAAACTCGGTTCTGTTCGCACATCCCTAGTGCTTACAATAAAAATAAAAATACCTTGAGAGCCTCAAAAGCTGGGGGACAAGGGGCAGACAGTGACACCTCCTTTACTGCCGCTGCTGAGACTGTACAAGCCCGGTGTGATGGGAGAGCACCCAGGAATCCCAGGGGTTCCCCCATGATATCGGGCATTTGCAACTTCAGATCAAAGTTTGCAGAGCGGGGAAGGAGAGGAGGGGGCATCTGATTACATTAGCTTTGGGTGGATGGGAGGGGACTGTGCTGTGCTTATCAAAAAAATATTGTAAGGACACAAACTTCTGGGTACACTGAAAGACAGAGAGAATATCTATTATTGAAAAGTGGTCTTTACTTTTGTTAGGTAAATCTTAGCAATTCTGCCGTTGCTGTGCTGACATACTCATGACAGTTGAAAAAAATGAAATATATAATATTTGAAATTCAAATATTATATATTTCATTTTTTCAATTGTGATGTCCGCAGTCCCTTCCTCATAATTGTCACAGAAAAGGGCCACACCCATGGTAAGTAAATGCTATATCAATAAACGCTAATTTAATTTACCTCACCGGCTTCTAGGTGGTGGATGGTAGATTCTCTAATCTTTAACGAAAGAGCCTTTAATAACCAAGGCATGCACTGCAGAGTATTGTCAAGAATAATTGAATTCCAGTGGCCAGACAATTTTCAATGGCAGTGCGGTGAGGGAAGAAATAGATAACTGCACAGGAAATATAACATAAGCAGATTAATCTGTTAGTAAAACATGCTCTAAATTCTTTAGCACATTTGACGTAACACACGCATACCCCGAATGGCACAGGAAATGGCACAGATGAAGTTTAGGTTTATCATGGTCGGGGAGAGGGGTCACCAGAGTGGGGTTTAATAATTAAAAAAACAGCAGGGGATTGGATATAAGTTTTAATTAATATTTTCCCCAAGGTCCTGGCTAGACCAGTTTTCCTAGTCCCTGGGAAGAGGCATGATTGAATAATTAAAAATTATTATTAGCAAGCATATAACACCAGCAATGTACTTGGTGGTGCTTTACAAACTAAAGTAGATCAGGTGTCCCAACCCCCATTATCCATTCTGGTTCCACTGATGACATCTGCAGCTCAGGGGAAATGGATGGATAAAGGAGAAATTTTGCTATTGGGTGATGACCCATCCCCGGTGGCACAATGACATCATGGCATCAGTCCCGAGGCTCCTAGGTTCCTTAGCTGGAAAATCTCAGGTGGAAGGCTGCTGTTCTGATGCCGATTTCCTTCGTTTTTTGGCCGATTATAGTCTAATTCTACTGCAGGAAACCTGGTTTGTGGAAGATTTTTCCTGTTGGGGGTTTACAGTATTTTGTTTAAATGCTTCCCCCCCGATTCATCTAGGCAGACCTAGCGGTGGATTGGCTCTTTTAGTCCCTATAGCTATGGGAGTCCAGGTTAAGTTATGCAAGTCGATAGGCGCTTATTTTGCCTTATATTATTGCTTATTTTCTTCTGGACTCGAGGTGCCATTAGGGAATGCCTATTTGCCTCCCCCCTCTTCTCCGTTCTTTATCTCAGATTTTGGAGTAGAATTAGCGGGATATTGGCCAGGGGTCGCGATATATATCCGGGAGCCTGNCCGCCTCCAAGCAAAAAATCAGGAGTCAGGTTGGGAGTCAAGACTCGGGACTGTGAGCCATGCCATGCCAGTATCACATTTACTAAGCCTGCCCTGCACCATCCTGGTGTGATGGGAAACACCCGGAATTCCCCCTTCACACTGAGTGGGTGCAACTGCAGCCTCAGTTTTTAATTTTTTTTTTACAGAGCTGCACTATGCTTTACTGAGTGCTTATGTTTAATACTGTATATGTGTTGTGTTTACTAACTGCCATGCTTACTGAGCCGCAGGTGGTGAGGGAACCCAGAACCCAGCTCATATTACACTAAAAACATGACATTTTTTCTAGTCGTGCTGGGGCTTCTTTCTTTCTTAGGTGTGTCCTAGATTTGTTTGTTTTTTAAATAATATTTTTTTGTCACACCAGCAAAAAAAACCTGAGATCCACTGGCCTATACTATCCCCTCCCATTAGCTAGGCTCGTCCCCCTGACCTTTGAATTTCAGAGTTAGAAACAATCAAGGGTCATCTAGGTCAACCTGCTTCAATGACAAGATCCTCTTTCAAATGTTGCATTGTTGACACATGTCAATTCCCCCCCCCTCCTCATTTTCTTATTCTGAAGATATCTGCCAATCCCATGCCGTACCAATGTCCTAGGTATGGTCCTGTGTCCAGGCTGCACTAGACTATGGCCATTTTTATACGAGCTGTGGGGGGAGGGTTTGTGTGCTGCAGCGTGGGCAGCATGTGGGTGCTAGTGCACCCCACATGCATTCATATGAGTGAGGATGCATGGGGGGGTGAATGGAGATGAGTGAGGATGCATGGGGGGGTGAATGGAGATGCGTGGGTTGCGGGAGTGTACATGCACCCCCACTCACCAGCCTTTGACTCACCATGGTCGAATCCAAATCAGTTCGGAAGGCCAAAAAACCCGGTTTTGAATGTACGAACTCGGTTTGGAAGTTTGGTATTTGACCGAACTTGAATAGTTTGGTTGACCGAACTGAACTTTTGAACCGAACTCGATTTTTGAATTGAACCAAATTTCCAAACTCGGTTCTGTTCGCACATCCCTAGTGCTTACAATAAAAATAAAAATACCTTGAGAGCCTCAAAAGCTGGGGGACAAGGGGCAGACAGTGACACCTCCTTTACTGCCGCTGCTGAGACTGTACAAGCCCGGTGTGATGGGAGAGCACCCAGGAATCCCAGGGGTTCCCCCATGATATCGGGCATTTGCAACTTCAGATCAAAGTTTGCAGAGCGGGGAAGGAGAGGAGGGGGCATCTGATTACATTAGCTTTGGGTGGATGGGAGGGGACTGTGCTGTGCTTATCAAAAAAATATTGTAAGGACACAAACTTCTGGGTACACTGAAAGACAGAGAGAATATCTATTATTGAAAAGTGGTCTTTACTTTTGTTAGGTAAATCTTAGCAATTCTGCCATTGCTGTGCTGACATACTCATGACAGTTGAAAAAAATGAAATATATAATATTTGAAATTCAAATATTATATATTTCATTTTTTCAATTGTGATGTCCGCAGTCCCTTCCTCATAATTGTCACAAAAAAGGGCCACACCCATGGTAAGTAAATGCTATATCAATAAACGCTAATTTAATTTACCTCACCGGCTTCTAGGTGGTGGATGGTAGATTCTCTAATCTTTAACGAAAGAGCCTTTAATAACCAAGGCATGCACTGCAGAGTATTGTCAAGAATAATTGAATTCCAGTGGCCAGACAATTTTCAATGGCAGTGCGGTGAGGGAAGAAATAGATAACTGCACAGGAAATATAACATAAGCAGATTAATCTGTTAGTAAAACATGCTCTAAATTCTTTAGCACATTTGACGTAACACACGCATACCCCGAATGGCACAGGAAATGGCACAGATGAAGTTTAGGTTTATCATGGTCGGGGAGAGGGGTCACCAGAGTGGGGTTTAATAATTAAAAAAACAGCAGGGGATTGGATATAAGTTTTAATTAATATTTTCCCCAAGGTCCTGGCTAGACCAGTTTTCCTAGTCCCTGGGAAGAGGCATGATTGAATAATTAAAAATTATTATTAGCAAGCATATAACACCAGCAATGTACTTGGTGGTGCTTTACAAACTAAAGTAGATCAGGTGTCCCAACCCCCATTATCCATTCTGGTTCCACTGATGACATCTGCAGCTCAGGGGAAATGGATGGATAAAGGAGAAATTTTGCTATTGGGTGATGGCCCATCCCCGGTGGCACAATGACATCATGGCATCAGTTCCGAGGCTCCTAGGTTCCTTAGCTGGAAAATCTCAGGTGGAAGGCTGCTGTTCTGATGCCGATTTCCTTCGTTTTTTGGCCGATTATAGTCTAATTCTACTGCAGGAAACCTGGTTTGTGGAAGATTTTTCCTGTTGGGGGTTTACAGTATTTTGTTTAAATGCTTCCCCCACGATTCATCTAGGCAGACCTAGTGGTGGCTTGGCTCTTTTAGTCCCTATAGCTATGGGAGTCCAGGTTAAGTTATGCAAATCGATAGGCGCTTATTTTGCCTTATATTATTGCTTATTTTCTTCTGGACTCGAGGTGCCATTAGGGAATGCCTATTTGCCTCCCCCCTCTTCTCCGTTCTTTATCTCAGATTTTGGAGTAGAATTAGCGGGATATTGGCCAGGGGTCGCGATATATATCCGGGAGCCTGGCTGATAATTGGGGGCGATTTTAACATCAGGTTGGGGATCTTATACCCCAACCAGGTTAGAAGAGTTCGGGACCAGGTTACTCCCGATAAGGTTAGAAGAGTTTGAACTTCCGGGGAGTAACCGTTCCTCTAGGGATATGGTAGTTAGTTTTGGGGCCGACCAACTGAGGGGCTTTATTGAGGAATGGGGAATGCTGGTGATTAACAGCTGTTCTAGGGGTGACCCCGAGGGGGACTTTACCTATCACTCTCCCCAGGGGTCTAGCGTTATAGATTATTTTTTGGTGTCTGAACTCCTTTTTCCTAGTATTTTGGATTTTTTAGTAATCCCAAGGCCTGAATCAAACCATCTGCCAATCGAAATATCTCTTATGGACCCCCAGGGGACTCGAAGTAGGAGGTGGGGGGATGGGGAAGAGGATAGGGGTCTAGTCCGAGTCAAGTGGTCAGAGGATCTTAGATTGGCCTTTGAGGACCTTATCTCCAAGGAGGAGGTGGGGTTGCTTTTGGCTAGGATTATGGACGGGGGGGCGGGGATATTTGACTGCTTTTGAGGATTTGATGGCCCTTTTCCTCCCTCTGATGGTAGCAAGGAGAAGGATGAGCTTTCTAAGACCAAGACATTCTTCCTGGTTTGACCAAGAATGCCGTGATATGCGAGCAAAATTGAGATAGCTGGTGTGTAGACTAAAGAAGGATGCCGCCTGGCCTGTTAGGTTAGCCTTACAGTCTCTGAGGAGAAATTATAGGTCCTTGATATCATCTAAGAGACTGGGTGCGCAA
>QEPC01001581.1:224650-234998 GCA_003113815.1 Sphenodon punctatus
GAACTGAACTTCCGAACTGCGCCAAATTTCCGAACTGAACTGAACCGAACTGAATTTCCGAACTCGGTTCTGTTCACCCATCCCTATTGGGAGGGAGTTCCACAGCCTAGGTGCGGCCACCAAGAATGCCCTCTCCATAGTGGGCTCCCGGATCCCGAGACAGGCGCTCCCGGTGTACTGCAGAGATCGTTCCAGGGCACGGAGAGTGAGGCAATCCAACAGTTAAGTCAGGCCAAGGCTGTATAGGATTTTATAGATAAAGCCAACACCTTGAATTTGAACCAGAAGACTATAGGCAGCTAGTGCAGAGCCCAGAGCACAGTGTACTGTGCTCACGGCCGTCCAATCCCAGAAGGAGACGGGCCGCTACATTCTACACTACCTGCAGTCTTCGAACCGTCACCATGGGTAGCCAATGATCCAATAAAAGATCTCAGCTGAACCACCTTGGCCATTTTCACAAGTATGCCCCCCCTCACACACGTGTATGGTGGTGGGGGCACCTGTGCAAACGCCATGGAGGGTGTGGGGGTTGTTGATGGGCACCTGTGGGAATGCTGAGGGATGTGGGTGGGGATGTGTGGGTGCTCCCGCGTGCCACCCACCAACCATGCAGGGAGCAACGGGTGCCAATGCACAATTGGCTATTCACCATTCACTGGTATGTAGCCAGCATATAAATACAAAATACAACAACAAAACAAAACAAAACAAAACAACAACAACAACAACAACAACAATAATAATAATAATAATAATAAAAACCCCAACTTGGGGAATATATAATATCCTGATGCTCCATGCGTAGAGGTGGGTGGCAGTCTGTGGGAATGCACCCCCACCGCACCATCACCCCACCGTGCCGCCTGCCAATCCCCCCCATGTACTTGTGCCCATTAGAAAAGGGCCTTTGTCTACATCGCTTACATTTGGGATCAACACACACACATTTTATTTCAGTGACTCTTCTTTGTGACTGAGGCCTGTTGTTGATGGGCTGCGCTGAAAGCTCCGTTCTCTGTTGGAGTTTCAGAAGGATATTAAAATCTGCAATGCAAAGCAAACTAGATGGTGAAAATCACCTGACTCCTTTCTAGTATCATTATTTTTTTCCCCTTTAAAACATGGTACAGTTTGATTGTAGCTTTGACATTGCCTGCCTCTACTGCTGTTTGCTATTCCACACAGAAACTTCGGGTATTTTTTTATTATTTTTTTTAATCTTAAGCAATGGTCTAAGCTGTTCATCTGCTAAAAGCTACCCATATTTATCCACCTCTGTTGTTTACTGTCATTAATAGCAATTGCACTTCACTATCTGTCCTTGAAGTGACATCATTTAAATGTATATAAATTCTCTCTCTCTCTCTTCTCTCTCTCTCTCTCTCTCTCTCTCTCTCTCTCATATAAAAAAATAAAAAGGCTATAATTTAATACCACAAAGCTAGGGAGGGAGAAAAGCATTTATCCATTTTTAAATACTTACACAAATATGACTTTTTTAATTGTTTTTTTAAAAATTTTAACTTTTACCAAATAAATCCAATCCCTTTCAATTTCATTTAAAAAAAAATTAATTGAATAGCACAGAGAGTAGCAAAACGTTACTCCCACGGTCAGATCAGAGGCATTATGTGATCACAATGCCTTTCCAGGACAGGAATAATAGAATAAACACTTACAATTCTGTTTTTTAATACTCACCAATGTCGACTTCCCTCACTGAAACATGCTGATGAATTCTTCACGTACACATCTGTGGCTACCCATCTTGAGAACATTTGATACGAAACCTCTCTTGCTAGTTCAATAAAGCAAATACATTTTGATGGAATAGGTTGGGTTACAGCTCATAACTGATTCCCCATTTTTACTCCCCATAAAGAGAGCTTTAGTGATGTTTGGGGGAGAAGGTGGAGACAGGGTTTTAAGCAATATTTCTTCCACCATCTTAGGGCAAAGGTGGCTGCCTTTTGGGGCTGGGTGAGAGTTACTTGTAATACAATTCACACGAAAACCCCTTTCGTGGTGGCTGGTGAACATTTGGGCTGGTGGGGAAGTGGGTGGGGCCACTGGCAGTAGGCGGGGCCACCCAAACTTAGCATTATAAAAATTATTAAAAGACTACAATAAATAATAATTGTATATAGCTCCCCCCTCCGCCCTCCCAATGACACTCAGAACACTTCAGAAAAACATTAAAACATAGTAAAATGAAAGTAAAACACGATGCAAAGCTCTAGGGCTGAAGTATTAAGCAAACAAGCAAACAAAACAAAAAAACCAGCCTAAGTTCCCTTCTGGGTCAGAGCAATAGTCCCTCTAGCCAAGCTGTCTCTATTCCAAAACAACTACATTTCTGCCTCACTTGGGAATAAAAACTAAACCATACTCTTCTGGCCCCAAACCATTTTGCATTGCAGGAGGGGGCGGGATATAAATCTGTAAAATAAATAAATAAATAAAATATTTTTAGGAGTATAACATGGTAAGCCAATAAAAATGCAGCAGCATCAGGGCCCCGAGGCTGGGGACTGAAGCCTAAACCATGCCTTTGTCTTCCAAAAAAGCATGTTACCAACTTTAAAGGGCAAAAATAACCAGGAAAAATCCACCAGCAGTAGGGGACCTTGGGCCCACAGCCCAAGCCAAGCCTGCCCCTCCCCCCCCCGCAATAACCCCCAAACAGTTTACCAACTCTAAAGGGGCAAACAAGACCAGGAAAAATCCAGCAACAGTACAACTGGGGGTCCCATGGCCACCCCAAAAGCATTTTACTACGAATAATTTCTACAGCACTACTTGTCACAGATTATTGGAGACAGATCCCTGCCCAGTGGGCTTATGATCGAAGATGGGCATGGATGAGGGGAACACAGGGAGAGACAAACACACCCTCCCATTTTACAGATGGGGAACTGAGGTGGAGATTTGCCCAAGACGCCAGTGTGTTCATGGCTAGAACAGGATTTGCACCATAGTTTTCCAGAACCAACTCAAGCACTTTCTTCACTGCACCGGCTCGCTAGGCTGAGACATGTCCAATGTCACCCAGTGAGTTTGGACTCCAAGGTCACCCAGTGAGTTCATGGCTAGGGTGCAATTTGAACCATGGCTTCCCAGGTCCAAGTCCAGCACCTAATCTACTACATCTCACTGACTCTAACAACTCTCTTTTACCAACTCTAAAAGGGGCAAAAAGGGCCAGGAAAAATCCAGCAACAGTAGGATTGCCCCCCCATGTCCTGCTCCCCTCCCCCCGGAAGCATTTTACCATCTCTAAGGCCACTTTTAGACGGGCATGAGCTTGCGCCTTGAAATCATGCTGCACGCCTCATCTAAAAGCCGCCTAAAAGAGGCAAGCAAAGTCAGGAAAAATCCAGCAACAGTAGGATTGGACCTCCTCATTCCCTGTCCCCCCACCCAAAGTATGTCTCCAACTCTAAGAGGGACAAAAAAGTCTAGGAAAAATGCAAAAGTAACACCATGCACCACAGAAATCCACATGGATTCCACAGAAATCCACATGGATTCCACAGAAATCCATGAGCTAGCTCCCCAATACCGTCCCCATTCCTACCCCTAGATAGAAGAATGCATGCGCAAGAGATAAAACATGGGCAAAATTGCACACTCCCTCTCTTGCGCATGCCTCCTCACTCACTAACCCAATCTCCCTTCCTGCCCAGCACAGCTCCCCCACCCACCTCCCGGGCTCCAAAACACTCGCCTGCTCTGCACCTCCATTACCAGTTCCCATGGCAACCTTGCACATGGGCACTGCTGCTGGCTGAAGCAGGGAAGCCTTTGAGCACGTGCACAGTATTCCCTCACATTTTGCACATGTGCAAAAGCTTCTTTCTAAAGACACCCATTATCGGTATTCCTTAGGGAAATGCATACAATGCAGCCCATTATTCTAATGATAACCATAGTCTCTATTTCCTCTCATCCCAAAGCAATGGCGGCCTGTCACCACTGACTATGGGGCAATGCCCCACAATGTGCCCTGACCCCTGAATTTTGATCTGTATGGCTGCAGTGCCGTGGCAGAAGCCCCTTCATGCTTAGTGGCTCCCTGCCTCCATTACTGGCTCACCTGGCAGCCTTGCACATACACGCTGCTGCTGGCTGAAGCAGGGAAGGCTTCAGGCATGTGCACAGTGTTCCATCACTGTTTGCACATGCATAAAAGCTTCAAGGGTGCTCTACCATGGACCTGCTCCCGGTGTGCACCCCCAACGTCTGCCCAATTGCCACACCACCTGGGTCCATTTTAAATGGACCTGGCACTGTTTCAGCCCATGGTCCACCCACTCAGTGCCCCCTCCTCCACGCCATAGAGTTGCAAGCAGATCGGCCACCACTCTAGGGTGCCGCCCACAGCTCTATGGTGCTGCCTGGGGCAACCACTGCCGAGGAATAGAGTTGCAGCAGCCATCTGCTGAGTAGATGGACCACCGCTCTGCCTCTGGGGAGTGCCCCACGCTTGGGAAGCCCGCTCTGCTTGCGGTGCTCCGGAATGGTCTGGAGCACTGCAAGCGTGGCTGGAGCAGAGCAGGAAGCACCTGCTCTGCCTCTGTTCCAACTGCATATCTGGTGGGCTGCCTCTAAATGGCCAATCCACCAGGGTGTGAGGTGGAGCAGCACTGTGGGTGCGATCAGCACCCAACGCTGTTCATTGCAGTTAGCAAGTTACATCTTTTCATCTCATATTCAGGCTGTGGTATACAAGGAGCACTACTTTTAACTGCCTAGAAGCCCTCCTCTGCCAGACTTCTCATGGGAGACATACATTTCCCTTACCATAATGAGGCCCATAAACAAGAAAAATGATGGAGCCTAGTATAGATAGGTAGTCATATTACAGTAACTTTTCATCAGAATTAGAGTAGTTAGAGACCACTATATTACAGTTGTGCCTGGTGCCACGGCTACAGTTAAGAGCCAGCTGTCAGCATTTCCATTATAAACCCCATTTTTCAGGGGTTTATAACTCTGCTGGAAAGTTCCACTCAGGGACAGAAGGATTCAGCAAGGGAGTTATTTCTTTAGCAAGTGAGAGTCGGGGTAATGAAGAACTCGCCTATTCCTAGTGGGGCTCCCAGCGTCAGGCGGTTCCCTCCTTTTGTTTTCCATGCTGATGTATTCAAACTAGCAGGAATACTTGTTTTGTTGTAATGGAAATGTTGCCATTTTTGAAATGGTCTTCCTGATGATGATAATGCTCACATTGGAAATATGCACTAGCACAGTGCTTAGTGAAGATGAATTACAGATGTGATTGTACCATAGTGCCACTGGAGCTGCTCAGCCGGTGACTCCCATCTGATTGCAACAAATTCTGGAGAGACCAACGAGTGCCTGGGACTATATTACCTTTCCTTGCTAATTTCTGTTCAGTCACAGTATGAGGCAATGTGCATCCATGCCCCAGGGTGTGTTCTCATAAGCTTCTTCAATCAGTATTCGTTATTCTGGAATGACTAAAACACTTAAACCATGCTTTGGGTGAGTGGGGCAAATCCCATAATGAATCATACTTTAACCACTGCAATTGTGAGAACAAAGACAAATGCCATTTTTGGCTTACTTCACAGATACATTGGCTGCAATCATAAACATCACGCAGATGGAGAGCTGCAAGACTTGCATGGAAAAAGAACTATGTATGAAGTTTCCGCACGTGGTTAGCTCAATGACACAGGAGCAGAAGAATGAGGATATCTGTGGGAGTTCCACATGGTTCCCTTGCACATATTCTTTGTGCCACACATGGCACACATGGGATCTGCAGACCATGGGATCAAGTCCTTTGTATCCAAGACACAGGAAGTGGTGATGCCACTTTACTCGGTGCTGGTGAGAGCTCACCTGGAATACTGATCAATTTTGGTTACCATACTTCAAGAAAGGTGTTGACAGATTGGAGGAGATTCAGAGATCACCTAAGATGATAAAGGGACTGGGAGACAAAACGTATAAGGAAAATATGAAAGAACTGGGTATGTTTAGCCTAAAGAAACAGGACTCAGAGGTGGGTGGGGCATGATATCAGTTTTCAAATATCTAAAATGATACCACATAAAAGATGATAAGCATTTGTTCTCAACAGCTGCAGAACGTAGAACAAGATGGATGGACTTAGGCTGCAGTAATATAGATTTCCATTAAGTATTAGAAAAAACTTCCTAACTGTAAGAACTGTAGGGCAATGAAATGGGTTTCCCAGAGAAGCGATGGAATCTCCTTCTTTAAATATATTCAAAAGCTTTGTGGACATTTACACCACTGAAATGGGTACTTATTTTAGTAGCTGCAGTTTATACCCACATTTTCAGGTACCACATTGAGTACACAATGGGTTACCGAGGTACCGACTGGGTATCCAGAAACCTGTGTAGTTGGTAACTTCTGGTACTGATTTTCTGATATTCTGATTTTCTCATTACCGATTGGTATACTGGGTCTTTCTTAAGCTGAAAAATGGCGACCGAAATTAAAAAAAAAAAATTAGGACCATCGGTCAATTTTCCAGGATAGTAAGTTGACTTTCCAGAATGAAAAATCAACAACTAAAACTGTTTTTAAACAGATGGCGCAGCAGTGCCAATGGGTAGAGATGGGTGTGGATGGCTGGGTGAGCACACCCAGCGAACACATGGCGGCCCCGAGCAGGGAGACAGTTACACGGACAGTGCCGCAGGGGGTTGTGGGTAGGAAAGGGGAGGGGTTATCCCAGTGGCCAAACACCCATACTGGGAACCACCCGGCAAACACCCATGCAAGTACACGGATGGCCGGGACCGGTGGGTAAGCCCCACCCGGAACAGCAACAGCAGAACATGGCCGATTGAGGGAAAATGAAGCAGCGCAATGCAGCCCCGCCCCCTGAGCCGCCAGGACCCGTGTGGGTGGGGTGGAAGGGAGATGGGATGACAGCTGCTACAAAGGGCTGTGCGGAGTCGGCTCTCCACAGCCCCGGCACAGAGCCTGGAGAGCCCGGTGCCAGCCCCCCCCCTCCCAGCAGAGCGGCACACACACAACAGGTACCAGAAGCACACAGGGATGGGCACACACCCATGGGGGCAAAGAGGGGGAAGGCACCCACACAACACAGGCAACACCGCATCACCCCCCGCAGAGACATCCATACAAGGGGAGAGGTCAAAGCAAAGCACAACATAGACACAGCGGGAAGGAACGCCAAAGCCTGTAATGAAAGGGGGAACCAGAAACAGGGGGAAACAACAACAGGGCAGGGCAGAGAAGGGGGATGGGGCACCAGAAGAGAGCAGCACCAGCAGTGCCAGGCCCCGGACAAAACCCAGTCAATAGGGCCAGAGACCCCGCGCCCGGTGCCAGCGCTAAGCCTGCACATGATCCAGGCGGTGCAGCCACTCCAGGACATGCAGGAGGAGCTCCAACAACTCCCCCTGATCCCAGGTCTGCTCCGCAATCATGGCTTGCACTGAATGGGACAGAGGGAGTAGAGACAGTCATCAGAGCCGGCCCCAGGCACCAAGGAACAGAACCCCCCATGGAGGGAAACAGGCACAGGGCCCAGAAAACAGGCAGCACACTCACAGATGCCATCGAACAACCGGCCCGCCACCCACATGTCGCACGCCGCCCACTCCAGCTGCTGCATCATCGTGCCCAGGCGCCCTGAGTTGTTCTCAGGAGGGGCGGGGTATAAATCTAGAAATAATTAAATAATTAAATAAATAAATAAATAAATAAGATCACCAGCAGCATGACAACAGTAGCTGCAGGAGAGAAGGGACAGGGCAATGGGGAACGCTAGCACCTATGGGCCCTGGGAGGGTTGGGGGCAACAACAGCACCAGTGGCATACCCCACACGCTGACAGCCACCACCCAGAAGAGCACCCGGACCCCTGCACAAAGGGGGATTGGAAGGGCCAAAGCCGGGGCCAGCACAACCCCTACTCATGCTCAGCCGCCCAATGCACATGTTGCTTCTGCCCATCCATTGCCACCACCACAGACAGCCTGCACCAACAGGGCATGACAGCAGAAGGGAGGTGTAGGGCCAAACCAATGCACAGGCGAGTCCACGGGGTGCCCGGGCAACTGCCCACCACCAATACCACCCCTTGAGCAAGCCAAGGCAGCAATGCCCAGCAGGGAAGCCACCAGGGGAAAACACACCACACAACTGGAGGGCACAGGTGCGCCCATGGATAGCGAGTGAGGGCACCAGGGAAGCCCCAGTGGGTAGGAGCAGTAATCACTCAGAGAGGGTGATGGGGTCAAGTGAACCATGCGGCATCCAACAGTGAAGCAGACGACAGCGCACAGCCCGATCAGCAGCACAGGGGTGGGTGGGCAGGCAGTGCATCCTCCAGGGCACCAGGGTGGCTGAGACTGGGTGGCAGTGAGGGGAAGCTCTTGGATGGTCCGACGAGTGCTCCCGGGGTGGTGACCCCTGTGCTAGACCCTCCCAGGTGGACAGGCCCCTTCGGAAGCCTCGGGAGCGCATATAAGCATCCAGCAGGAAGCAGGGAAGGAGAAGATCTGCACCGGTGGCTGCAGCCCACACAGCTGGAAGGTCCCTCACCGATAGAAGGGTAGCGAGCTCAACAGCGGAGGGGTCCCCGTTCCGAAGTTGGCCACCAACCTCGGGGGAAAGCAAGCCCTGGTCCCACAGGAGGGCGCCCATGTCACAGGGTGCATGCGGGATGCTGTGGGCATGCAGGTGGATGCCTGTGTACAGGGCAGCAAGAGGGGGACCCTCGGACAGCAAGGCGAGGCCGAACGAGGGGTGCGGGCTGGAAGGGTGGCCCTGCCGGCAGGTCCCATTTCCCTATGTGGGGGAGGGGGACCCTGTGGACCAGGCACGGACTGCTTCTGGGGGAATCACAGGTGGTCGAGGTGCAGGGAGGGGGCACCTGCACGAGTGGGAGGCTGACATGGTGTTCGTCAGCCGCCGACCCTCCTTTTGCAGCATGGCGGGGCCTGTCACGCCGGGGGTTATGCCGCAGGGCCTCCATGGTCTCCCCCATGAGGTCCATGAGCCGTGAGGCCTGACCCTCCAGTCCGTCACAGTTGCGCTGCTGCTCGCGTTGGAGGACGGCAGCCTGGCGCCTGTCCCAGAGGTGCTTGGTGCGGGACCGGGCCATCATAGCAGCCAGATCTCCCAGTCCCTTTCCCCCTCCCCTCTGATGAGCTCCCTTGGGAGAGTGAGCTCCCAGGAGTGCACGGCGGCTAACCATTGTGATTCCTCCAGCAGCTCCCTGCTTAGGACATGCTGCAAAGTCCTACAGCTTAGGACATGCTGTATATAGCTGCTCAGGCAGCTTGGCTAAACAGGGCTCCCCTAGTCACACAGGAGCCACGTTTTTACAACTGGATGCCTGCGAGGTTCTAGTGCCCCGCTCTTGTGCGTGCACACACACTGTGCCTGCGTGTTTTGCGCTTGCATTGCGCATGCAATGTGTGGACAAGCGGCACATGCAGGGCATAGGATTGTGACCTTTATCTCCACTTTTCTTCCAGGGGAGTCTTTTCCCCACCCCAGCTAATCTCCCCACTCAACCTGTATGCACCTTCTTACAGAGGAGCTCTGGCCATTCCCACACTACAAACTGCAATTTAAAACAATAAATAACTAATAAAGAACCCTGGTCTTATTATTTCCCCCTTCCCACATCATGTACCATTTCCTCTTCCATTTTTGTTGTCCTTCTCTGAAACTTTTCTTCTTTATCTTGTTTTGAGACTCACTCTGCTTTTAGATGAGCAGCAATGGAAGTTTGTTCTTCAATGCGCTGATAGGAAAAGCCACACATGGTGTGTTTACATCCACTGGAAGTGGCCGCCCGCCATAGAAATTTGTGGCGCGCCCAGCCTCCTGCGGCCTCTTTGAAGATGCATTCTGGAAACCCCAGTATTGAGGGCACACCACTGATTCCTATGGCGGGCGGCAACTTCCAGTACATGTAAATGCACCCCACGTGGCTTCTCCTAGTAGCACGTTGCAGAACGTGCTTCCCTGGCCACTCGTCTAAAAGCAGCCTGATTGACCAGTACTACACACTGTATTCAAGGCGTGGGTGTAACATGGATTTTTGCTGTGCCGTTATGACTTTGGAAGTCAATTTTAAACTGTGTTGCTTCCTCTGAGTTATGTAGTCCGAGCTATGTATCTCATCATACAGATCAATAATAGCCCTTTGACACATGAGTAATAGCTATCAGCTTAGGGAGATAAATTCATGTTTATAGGGAATTGTGAAGAATCTTGGCAAAAGTAATATTGTAAAATTGGGCAAACAGATGATTCAGACTTCTCATATCTGCTGTATAACGTGTTAGGTACATTG
>QEPC01001581.1:237211-265435 GCA_003113815.1 Sphenodon punctatus
CAAAAAGGTGGCACCCTGCAGTTGGAATGTTGCATGGAGCTCTATTGTGGTTTTAAATCTGTGGTGGATCTCCATGCACCATTCTGAAAATGTGGAGGAAGACCACAAAGCAAAAAGAACTGATTCACTTCAGTACACTAATCAGCTCACCCCTTCCCCCCAAAACCATTTTGGACCCTGGAACTTCTGTTTTCCATCAAAAAAATCCTATGCTGAGACTTGTAACGTGGGTGTGAGCAAGCAATACTGTTTCAGGTACTGTCCAAACACAGAATAAGGCAACATCCTTGTCCCCAGGGTCATAAGTAGACAAGACAGACAAAAATGGTGTTGTTACCCCCATTTTAAAGGAAAATAAAACATAAGACAATTAAATGACTGGCCCAAGATCTTGCAGTAAGTCTGTGTGGCAGCATCAACATCTGAACTCACATCTTCTTAGTTCCATTAAAGTGCCCCATAACCGCAGGACGAGATGGATTGGACCTACTAAGTTCCTTCAGGAGATTATTGGCATCTATAGACATAACAAAGGTTGGGTGTCAAAACCATAAGCATGTGTTTGGCCATCATGTACAAACGCATCATAACAATCCTATCATGAATCTCGCCCCCCCCCCACACACACACACCAGTTGAACATGCAATGTGAACACCATTGTATCACATGGACAATTTGCGTATTTTGGCTGAAGACATGGACAATGTTGTGTCTAATGATATATTGCATGGCATGTTAACAGGTAAAACATGGATAACGAGGCGGCTATGCTTCCATGCTGAGATTGAGTGGTGAACAAAACACCGATTTGCCCCAAGATGGACTGCGTGTCTAAGCAGCGCCACATGGTGAACAAAGGTCCAAAACAGTGTTCATATCAATGTCAAAACACACATTCAGACACCCATTGAAGTTATGTCTAAAGACACTCTAGATGACCCTTGATGTCTCTTGTAATTCAAATCTCTGAAAACCACCTTTGCTGGAATCTGACTGAAACAGACTTTGGAATTGTTGCTGGGGATTATGGGTAAAATTTGCAAAAGCGCCTCTTCGACTTTGCCTTTAAACTTGATACTAATGAGCATGCATACATAATCACAGATGGTAAAAAAGGTAAACTGATTTTAACGCAACCATGGGGAATCATTAGCTCTGTTAGCAAGCAAACATAAATACAGCAACTGATAAAATACAATCTTGTACTCCTGTTTGCAGTGCAAACAGTACAGATCACAAAGCAACAGTATGAGCAGAGTGATCATAATGGTAAATTAAAGAAATATGTTTTAATGATCAAAATATATCCTTTCAGACACTGTGGTGTTTACCGATTAATGGACCGCTGGATAGTTATTTACGAGACCACTGAGGCAACAAATTCAATATCTTTTTATACTAAATGGAAGCAAAATGATTTCTGCTATTAAAGCCTTACATGACCAATTGCCGAGCTCCCAGGCTTTTGCTCAGTAGTGTATAATGACCTCTGCGCAGTACATCAAGTGTGTAATGGCAAATGGTCAAGCAGTATTTTCAAGTTAGATACCGATGCTAAACGACTTCCTGTAGTAGAAACCTTGGTGGAAATAGAAATTGTATCAACGCCAGATAAGAAAACCTAGGAAAGCACAGCAATAAAAGTGAACAACACTATTGTTAAGCACCCAGAGATGTTACTCAGCTATGCTTAAGAGGCTTCATTGTTAATGGTCGCAGAACTAGAGTGACACAGAGATGTAGGATTGCCAGGATGTTGATAAAAAGAAGGTGCAGCAAGAGCCAGAGACCAAGGACAGGTTAATTGCAGTTGCAGCGTGGAGACTGAGTGGTGAAAGGATTAGGTGTGACTGTTGTGATGAATAGTGAAATCTCAGAGACTGGCAACATTGCAAAAAAAAACAGTATGGTCAATTGGGCATATTATTACAAATCATAAGGCTACCTCTGGAAGGATAAACTGGATGAAATGCAATTTTTCTTTTATGAAAAAAGTACACATGCTATTAGATGAAGCCATGCATTTTTTAAAAAATACACAAAGAAAGTGGGGGGAAGACACAATCTCTCAATGTATGTCCATACTTCCCTTTTGTAAAGAAGTTCTCTTGAAGCCTTGTTATATATGCAGGAACCTGTGCTCACTGCATTATCCCCAGTGGGTAAAAATGCAGTGATGACAGATCCCTAGTTATACACATGTAGAGTGCACAGATCTGTTAAATGATCTTGTCCACTTCCTGTATTACTATGATGGCAAGGGAAGCTTCAAATGTATTATGAGACATCAAACATCTTCACCATTACAATGTTCACAAAGACCCTAAAGTAGGACACTCTAAACAGTCTCCTGAACCTGCAAAAGAGAATAATGTAATATGGAAAGGAAGTCTATAATGCCCAAGAAGAAATTTATTCAACAAATCCTCATTTTATGAAGAATGTCAACAAACAGAACTTGATCTCTCCGCTTTGGAAATACTGTGAAAAAGGTTTCATGAATGTTGATTGTTTTGATAGCCATTGGCACTTTTTACATGGGCCTCTCCCACTCATGAACACGCAGAAATCTGTGTGTTCATGAGTGGGTGCAATCCGTGTGAAGAACATGGTAAGGGTGAGCACGGTGAGTGGGCGTGCATGCATGCTCCCACCTAACACGCGTCCCCACTCACCCCCCAGTCATCCCCACTCATGGAGCAACCAAGGAAATGGGAGGTTGCTACAAGAATGGGGATGAATGGGCGGTGAGTGGGGATGTGTGTGTGGCCATTTGCATGCCCCCACCCTACGCACCTCCCACCTGGTGGCGCCTTGGAAAAATTGCCATTGTTTCATAATTGAAATTTAAGTTGTTTGTGATTGGCTGCTTATGTGTCACTCGGTGATATTAGATGGACAGGCTGACCTTGTGCTGGTCCTACCAGCCTGGAGTGGCCTGTCCGTCTAATGGTGGGATGCCAGATGTGGAATAGGAGCAGGTGTTGCCTGCTCTGGACCGGCCCCACTTGCGGTGCTCCAGAACATCTGAGAGCACCACCCGCAGGATGGGCTGGTCAAACCCAGGGCACTGGCCCAAGACACTGCAGCTGTGCTTCCGGCTGTCTGTTCCCCTGGGCAACATCACAGAGTGGTGGAGGGCAGCCTAGAGCGTCAGGCGATCCACCTGCAACTCTATGGTGTGGTGGTGGGGCGCACCATGTGGGTGAACCATGGGACAGGGAACCTGCCTGGGTCCATTTAAACACCACCCAGGTGGGGCTGGATGCACAGGTGTACCCCCAGAGCAGCTTTGGAGGTGGCCAGCCCAGTGCCCGTCTAAAAGCTCCCACTGTTTATCTTTTGCAATTGGATGAGATGGAAATAGTGGAGGCTAGTGGTCTTTGTGGGTGGTGGGGTGGGTGGCAAGGCCACAGCAGGTCAGCAATGCCACTTCCACTCACCCCCCCCCAGCACACATTCACATGCTTTCTCTCATGTACCCCTCTCTCTCACACATATACCCCCTCTTTGACACCCACCCCCACCCACCCTTTCTCTTACATGCCCTGTAGCACATGTATGATCTCTCTCACACACACATCTCTCTCTCACACATGCACCCCCACCCCTTGTCTCTCTCACAGGCACCCAGTCCCCACCATGCACAGACTTCTGCTCTCTCTCACGCACTTCACACCTACCCACTGAGACCCTAGGGGAATTTGGGTCTCCTCTCCTTTCCCCCCACCCCCTGGGAGAGGGGGAGGACACAGAGACAGGACCCAGTTCACTCCTGCGTGAGAAGGGGTAGAGGGGAGGCTGGTTCCTCCCCACACCTGAGGGGAGAATTCAGAAGGGTAGAAGGACCCTGACTCTCCCTCTCCCCCATTCTGGTATTCACAAAGTTAATGAACCCAGAGAATGCTGCACACACCAGAGTGCGGAGGGAGGGAGCCAGATTCAAGAAACCCAGCTCATTCACTGATGTCGGGTTAAGGAACCTGGCTAACTGATTAACTGGTCATTCGTCAGTAGGGTGGCCTGGCCATACCTCCCCTTTAAAAAAGGACACTTATGAAAAATACATGGTAGAGGGCTGCACTGGAACCAATACAGCCCTGCAACCTGTACTTTTCATAAGCATCCTCTTCTAAAGGGGAGATACGGCAACCTTCGTCATCAGGCTCGCTCATTTGCTCACTCGCTCCCTGCCCACCCCAGAACACATTGGTCCCCTGCCTCCCGCAAGAGAGCCCACATCCCTCACACGCCTGCCTCAACCCCCAGCTCCATGAAGCCCCCCCCCCCCACTCACTTGCTCACCCATCTGTGGGTTTGGACTGGGCAGCTGCTGCTTCCTCCACTCCACTCTGGAAGCTGTAGGGCAAGGCTAGGAACCGAACCGCACTAGACTGACTCTGCTTTGACCCTCCCCTCCCCCACTTCCCTCTCTTCTCAGGTTGTCCTCAGGGCAAAGCGAGAGTCACCACCTGAAGGCCAATCTCAGTGGCTGGGCTGCTCCCCTAGAATCATAGAGTTTTAATTTACCTCAGAGGCCATCTAGTTCAACCCCTGCTCAGTGCAGGAAATCTGCAGCTACAGTATCTCCGACAGACGGCCGTCCAACCTCTCTTTGAAAACCTCCAGCTAAGGAGAGCTCACCACCTCCCTAGGCAGTTTGTTCCACTGTCAAACAGCTCTCACCATTAGGAAATTCTTCCTAATGTTTAACTGAAATCTGTTTTCATGTAATTTGCACCCATTATTTCCTATCTTGCCTTCAGGGGCAAGAGAGAAGAAGTCTCTGCCATCCTCTCTGTGACAGCCTTTTAGGTAGTGGAATACAGCTATCATGTCTTCCCTTAGTCTTCACATCTCTAGGCTAAACCTAACCAACTCTTTCAACCTTTCCACATAAGACTTGTTTTCCAGACTCCTCATCTTCTTTGTCTCCTTCCAGCTGCCACTGAACCCATTCCAGTTTCTCAATGTCCTTCTTAAAGTGCATTGCACATAGCTGGACACAATACTCCAGATGAGGTCTGACCAGAGCAGAATAGTGTGGAACCATTACTTCTCGTGACTTGGAAATGATTATTTTGTTAATGCTGCTTAAAATTGCATTAGCCTTTTTGCAGCTGCATTATCACACTGCTGATTCATGTTCAGTTTGTGATCAACTACAATCCTCAAATCCTTTTCACATGTACTGCTGCCAAGCCAGGAATCCCTCATCCTGTATTTGTACATTTGATTTTTCTTACCTAAATGCAGAACTTTACATTTATCTCTGTTGAACTTCATTTTGTTAGTTTCAGCCCAGTTTTTCAACTTATCAAGATCATTTTGATTTTTATGTCTGTCTTCTAAGGTATTAGCTTTCCCTCACAATTTTGTGTCATCTGCAAATTTAATAAGCATTCCCTCTCCTCCCTAATCCAAGTCATGATTTGGGAGGGTGGGATGGATTAGTTGGGAATGGGTAGGGATTTGGGAAGTGTTTTATACACAGATCAGAATATGTTTTTTGTGATGTGGGGTTTTATGTATTTAATATCTCTATTTTTATACTCTTATTTATGATGATGATGATGATAATGTTATTTTTATTGTTTATACCTACCCACCCACCCACCCAAAAAACCCACAACTTTTGGGTTTAGCAGATAAGTTAAGGCACTTTCCTACCTAAAAAAAAACCTTTGGGAAGAATACTTTAGGGAATCAGCATCCTACCCAAAAAACCTTTAGGGATTCATGCCACTTATAATTCCAATCAAGGAGGAACAGGCATGGAAATTGTAAGTTAAGACAGGAATAAAGACACAACACCTACCCCCAAAACCCTTTCAGGAAGAATACTTTAGGGAACCAGCATCCTATAAAAAAAAACCTTTAGGGATTCACATCACTTCCCATCAAGCAAGAATAGACATGGGAACTGTAAGTTAAGGCAGGAAAAAAGGCATAACGGTCTCTTTACTATCTCTACACCACATTCTCTCTACTATCTCAAAAAGTGCATATCAGTGTTAAAAAAAATGTGTAAGTGAGAAGTAAAAACAGATTTGGAGCTTAAAAGGCACTTCAAGTAACTCCCATGCATCTTAACTCCCATGCCATGCAAGGGTCTTGTGTAGAGCTGTACTGAATAGTACTTCTGAGAACTCAGGCTGAATACTGAAGTTCCAAGTAATCAGCCCAAGCATGCGGTGGCCTTTCAGTGCTATTTCCACAGTTTTGTAATTTTTCTTGGAATTCCAGACCTCAGAAAACTTTGGAAACTTCAGAAAGTTGTTGCAAAGTTCTTGAACCCATAGCCAAAGCACTACCAAGAAAAGCACTACCCAAAAAAGCAGGCTGCTAAGAGTGGGACAATCGCTCCAGAAGGCAACCCAAAAAAAGTGTAACTGTGTGCAAAAAGAAAAAAGAAAAAACAAACAGTAGTGTACCCAAAGCATGGCCCGCCATAAGCAGTGAGTGCACCCACTTTAATCATTATGCCAACCAAACAGTGAACAAAAATTCAGGTTAGGAAGGGGCATTTGCTCAAGAAGAATGCAACAACCCTGCAAAACAGTCTGCAACTGCATGTAGAAATCAACCCAGGCCCCAGCAGTCACACAATTAAGAAACCAGACCTTCATGCACACACCCAGGAGCACCCTCTTGACATGGCATTGGTACAGTGGCACTGGTAACTTGAACAGATGGGGAAAGGAAGTGGAGTCAGACAGAGAGAGCCCAGTCTAGCCTCATGGTGCCAAGCAGCTGGCAGAACAGTAGAAGTTATTTCACTTTGCAATTAGGCTCTATTGAACCATGCCACAGCCTAGACAACACACACAACCCTGCAAAACAGTCTGCAATTACATGGAGAAATAAATCCCACCAATAGATGGTGGCCCTTTCACACAGACACTCTAACACTGATAAAATGGGTGTTATGTTTTATTATACACATTACAGGACTGCAGGTGTGCTCTATGGGTGCCCTGCAATATGTATAATAAAATGTAACACCCATTTTATCAGTGTTAAGAGTGTCTGTGTGAAAAGGGCCGATAATGGCTGTGGATTTCTTATCTGGTAAGGTTGTTTGAACTCTGTGTATGTGTAGTGCTTAGATGCACCTGTGTGTGTGCGTGTGTTTGTGTGTGTAGTGACGTGCAGTTCAGTGACATGTCTGTGTGAGTGAGTGATGTGTGATGTGTGTTTGTAGTGTGTAGTCCTGTGACATTTGTGTGTGTGTGTGTATACTGTTTTCCCCCCTCATGAGTGACTGTGCCTCAGTGTAGTGCTGGCAGTTATGTGTCTCTGTGTGTCAGCTTTCTGGTGGGGGGTTGTGTGTATGACATTTGTCTCTGTACTGTTTGTGTATGCTTGTGGTTTTTCTGTGTACTACTGGGTGGTTGTGTGTGTGTTTATATGTATAGTGGTGGGATGTGTTTGTGTCTGTCACTCTCAGTCTCTCCATCAGCCTACGTACCACAAAGGTGTTTTTTCTGCTGCTGCGGGAAAGCTGTATGAATCTTAGCATACATCTTCCCCCAGCACCAGAAACATCTTTCATTGTCCCTTAAATTAAATTAATAATTCTATTATTAAAGTGCTGTCACCCACTGTGATAATCAGAGTTCCTAATTTTCTGTGTAAAAAAAATGGAAATTCTCTGATTAAACCCCCCCACAAAATCTCTGTTTTTCTCTGATTAAATGTAAATGCTAGTTGACTTTCCCTTACCATAATATCTAGAGATATGAGTCAGAACACCACATTTTATTGTAATATTTTCATTTTTTCATCTTTATGCAATTTTAAGGTCTGCGGGGCCCATCTAAATGCAGAAACCCTCCCCTCAGAGCACAAGCCTTTTAGGTTGCTTCCCCTCTGGTTTTCTGGGCTCACTCCTCCTCTTCCCAGCCCGGTCCCAGACCACTCTGCCAACCAGAAAGGGGAACCATATAGAGACTGACACTTGAGGAAGGCAGCAAGCGCCCAAATAGGCCCATCTCATGTCCCCTCTTCCCAAGGTCCAGAAGACCTGACCTCCCCAATTCATAGTACCCCTGCCTCCCCAACCCACAGGTGGTCTGTGTCACGCCTCCAAATGCAGAGCCCCTGCCCCTCCACAGCACATGCCTTCAGGATGCTCCCCTAAGCTCCCCTCAGCATCCTCTCTGCCCTGTGCTCACTGTGTCCTTCTCCCAAACCTGTACGCGTTTACCATTTTCTGCTAAATTCTCTGAAAAAGGCAAAATCTCTGTTTTACTTTGGTTTTCCATTGCAAAGAGAAAACTAGGAACCCTGGTGATAATTGAGTCCTCAAGCTTTTCTACATTTCTGTAACTTTAAGCTCTGTAACTCTGCTACAATTGAGTCAGCAAGTATTTCTAAAGCTATAATTTTAAAAAAGAGAACCAAGCAAAGCAAAGTTGGGGGGATTAACATCCCAACCGTATGGTCTCCCCTGTTGTAACCAAGGAGACTGAACCCATTGTATTATTTTGCAATGTTCCTTTTATTGTTCTGCTGCTGTATTCTAAGGCTGGGCAGTGTGACCATTTGGCCAAGTGGATTATAAGGAAATGCCTTAACGTACATTTGCGTGGCAATTCAGAGTAAGAGGAGGAGTGTTTTGACTGCTGTTTGGCTGGGATACTCTTTTTTCATATTTATTGTTGTTATGGTAAAAACAAATACGACAAATAATTATAACAAAAATGAAAAACAAAAACGAATTTTCGTTTTTGAAATGAGACAAACTGAAAAACGTATTTCAGGTTATAAAAAAAAATTCTTATCAAATTCTTATGAAACTTGGGGACATTGTACTCACAATGGAGGGCAATAATTGTACCAAATTTTGGAAAGTTTGGATAACATTAACTGATTTTATAAGCAATTAAATGTTTTAATTTTAAGAAAAACTACATACACATTCCTGGCTACTTCTTTATATTCCAGCAAATTTGCATGAAACCTGGGAAGATCATGACTCTCCCCAAGAGTACCGATCATGCCAAATTTCAGAAAGATTAGATTAAGGGTCCTGATTTTATATGCCATTTACTTTAAAACGTATTTCTGGTTTGAAGGCTGTGGCAGATCCAGATCCAGATCAAGACCGAGCAGCGGTGGCCAAGAACCAAGTACATGGGAGGGAATAGCAAGTAGCAGCCGACAAGAAAGGCAAGTGGGTGGGCAGTGGGGGCTATGTTTGTTCTTCCTCCCCAGCTGCTGGTGTTGGGAGTTGGGGGATTTTAAATTATATAGTCCCTGAAAGGTGGGGAGGTAGATGGGGGGGAGGGGGGCATAAGTTCCTCCCCCCTGCACAGGCTATTGCCAGGTAATCTTGGCCCATACAGCACATGGGCGGCATTAAGCCCTGTGCTATAGAGAAGCATTAGAATCTTCCTACACAAAAATTGTTGGTGCAAAACCATGACACAAACCCATCATTCACCAGCGGAAAATAGACACCCAAGATGAATTTTTGAGCAGAGTCATCCTTACTGATCCCCTCCAGCAATATCAGGAGGCCCAGGAAAAAAAAAAAGGCCCCAACCCAGAAGTGGAGAGACTGAAAATTCAATTGCAAATCAATGGGAGGCTTTCCATAAGAGTTCCAATGAGCCTTAACTTATGGAGATATTTGCACCACTCCATAATACTTTGTAAGCTACACTGAGTCACCATTGGTGAGAGGGGAAGGGAAGAAATATAAGAAATAAATATGAATAAAGGTGTTGAACAATACCAGGCCCAGTACCGAGCTCTGTGGCACCCTGATCGACACCTTCATAGAGAGTGATGAGAAGCCATTGATAAGCACTCTTTGAGTATGGTTTTTTTAACCAGCGGTAAGTACACCAATTGGTATTATCATCTAGCCCATATTTTACCAGCTTGTCAACAAGGATATCATGGGGAAATTTGTCAAATGCTTTACTGAAATCAAGATATATTACATCCATGACATTCCCGTAATCCACTAAACTAGTAACTGTAACTCAATATTGTATTTGTATTTGTGTGTTCGGCCATGGCGAATGCTAGAGCCATTGAATAAACAACAACAAAAGAGATTATTATTATTTATTATTTATATAGTGCCAACAGTGTACCTTGCATTATCAAATCAATAGTTATAGACATGTCCTGCCATACCCCCAAGGGGGTCCCTCTGTTCACCCTTCCCTGTCTCCCCTCTCCTGTCTTTAGATTGTAAGCTCTTGGGCAGGGACCATGTCTATCTTATTTTCTGTAAAGTGCCAGGTACATCGCTGGCACTAAATAATAATAATAATAATAATAATAAATAAGAGACAAGGGAGGGTGAGATAAGAAAGAGGTGAACATGGGAAGAGACAAGGGTACATTTATGAGTGTGAGAAGTTGCAGGTACATGTGCGTCACTTAGTTTCAGGGAACTAGATTTTTAGTGAGGGGAAAGAGGACACAATTTTACTCATGGAAATTATTAGGGAAGACCTGATGGAAGAGGTAGATTTTCAGGAGGAATCTGAAAATTAGGAAGGAGGGAACAGAGCGAATATATTCAGTGAAGGAGTTCCAGGCATGAGGGATATCAAGAGAGAAGGGGCAAAGACATTTGGAGGAGCAAAGAGGTCATGAGCGGATGAGGGTGAGGCAGAAGAGGAATGAAGCTGCTGGGCAGGAGTGTGGTGGGATATAAGAGTGGAGAGATATGGGGGAGCAAGGTAATGAGAAGTCTTGCAGGTGAAGACCAGGAGCTTGTGCTGAATGCATGCACATAAAGGGAGCCAGTGTAGGGTGGAGAGGAGGAGTTGAGTGTGATCAAAGCATGGTGGATGACTTTGGTAGTGGAGTGTTGAATGGAGATGAGGGGAGCAAGATCAGAGCAGGGGAGGCTAAGGAGTAAATTGTGTCAGTCAAGGCAAGTTGTGGTAATCAAACCAATTTTCCTTTGGGGATGTTGTGTATCTGGGTGCAGGTGACAATGTCCTAAAAGGACAATGTTGGAGATGTTCACCCAGGGTAGGAATTCACCCAGACACAGAAGATATCTGTACTTTGTTATTGCTGAATAGATTCAAAGTACTCTTGAAACACTGTGGGATTATTTACCCAGTTTGCAAAGCCTGAGTATCTCTGAACATGAAGGTATGTCAATGTTAGACTTGTAACATGGTCACTATCTGGCCAATGGGGGCAATCCCATGCCCCATGCACATTGCGCACATCCTGCACATGCGCCATTCCTGAAAACCACATGCATCTCCATAGGGATTGCATTGTGCCGTACGGATCCCGTGCGGGACCTGCATGGATCTCACAAGGATCCCACGCAGGTTCTGCTTGGGATTGTGGCCGGTGTCTATTACCTGTTCCGCTGTCTTTCCAATCTACAATCTATGACAGCTGCAGATTCAGCCTTTTTCTGTCATCCTGTAGAAATGTTGTTCTTGGTTCCTGAGCTAGATAATGGTTGACTTCCATAGGCGCAAACACCTTCATCGATATACCACATTATAATTGTTTACACAATTGTTGCAGATTTAAAGGATATTGATAGGTATGCAAGGGGAGACTTCTCTAGGACTCATATTGATGTGGTGTTGAATGTTTGGAAAGAGTTTCATCTGTATGGAGGAAATATGAAATCCAACTGGGCAGTTTATGCTATGGTTTCCTTTTGGGTCCGGTATACACCTATTATGGGTTTTTCATAGAACTCTATCTTTGAACCCAGGTTGTAAAAATGTTTGAAGTATTTTATATGGGTTTGAAATGAAGAATCAGTGGTACTATTTTATGTTGATAAAAGGCTTAGACTTCTTAGGTATTCAGGAGGACCCAATTTTTCCCTCAGAAAACATTTTAAAGGATACAAATTGGTTCACTTTTCAAACAGATTGAGGTTTGATTAGCAATTTTCCACTGTCTCCCGAATCTATACATTGGTATTGTATTCTAGCATGGTCTTTTGTTGTTAATTAGCATCAGTGGGAAATCTTTACGACAATCACACGTACACACATATATCTCCAATACTATTTCTCCTTGACATCACAATTACATTTGTTTGTAGCTTCTCGGTAAATATTGCTTCTTTGTGATGTACGGAGAAATAAAGTGGATAGGAAATAGCCAAGGAGCTCGCTCTTTCTATTGAGCTGGGGGAGGAACAGGAAAGAGTAAATACATTCATTGTTTTACAAGGAGGGAGAGGAGGGGAAAGTATTGGATCACTCCTGAGGAATACAATATTGAGATGAAAATGAGGCCACAATGGAAAAAGAATGAGAAATAGGATTTACCCCTGGCTAAACACAAGAAACCTATCAACTACATACCTAAACGGCTGCAGCCCCCATCATACCAATTCCTGACGACTAAATAAAGTAAAGATAGAAGGACATAATAGTAAAACAAAAGGAAAGGAGGGAAATGAAGCTGCCAAATGAAAGAGAACAGTTTCGGCAAGGCCAGTCAAATAGAGGATTAGTTTGGACTAAGCCAATACCACAGTGTAATTTGCAATATTTTGAAACAAGCATTACCTGTTACTTTTGATTCTTGCTCTGAGCGGTGACTATCTAAATAGACAGAGTGAGCATTAAAAGTTCATAGGGCTTGATTTTGCCTGGTTTTTTTTAAAAAAGGAGTCTTGACAGAATTTTATTTTATTATTCACCTTTATTAGCCTTGTAGCCAATGGCAATTAAAGGTGTTGTGGTGTATCTGTCAGCATACATGGCTGCATGGGGGATTATTACCAACTGCATTTTAAAAAGGTTTGAAGCCAAGAGGCACTGCCACCAGCCTGGAATACTAATCCCCCATGTGCCTCGGCATAAACTGGCAAAGGGATGGATATATAGCACGCTTGTCTCTTCTTGTTATTGTGTTTATCTATCATTTTTCTCTTCTCTTTCTCAGCTGGGTAACTAAGGCAAGAGAAAACAGTATACAAATATCAGATTATTATGAAAGACAGGACCTGACCACCCACTGAACTAGGTGGATACCATGGCCACTGCAGCAGACTTCCTAGAGTAGCACTGAGAAGGCCATCTGGACTTTTGAGGCCTTTTTAAATGAGCGGGATTTCTCCTGAAGTTTAAAACTGCGACTCAGGGAAAACCCTGTGGGGGTGGGTGGGTGGGTGGGATTAGACACTCCTCCCCAAACCGGAAGTTTCCCAGATGCCATTAGAAATAGGGATGTGCAAACGCGGTTCGGATGTTCGGAGTTCAGACTGGACGTGGTTTGTTTGGACATCTGAGCCGAACTCGAAAATGGCTGAACAGTTCTGTCATGTTCGGGTGAGTTCGGATGAGTTTGGGGGGAGGAAAAATGTGACTTCGGGCAGGAAAAACATGACTGGAAGGGGGAGGCAGCTGAAGAGCAGACTTCCTGGCACCAGGGGTGTTTCAGGGCCAAATGATACCGATACAGAAAAAAATCTTCGAATTTGGTATTGGTATCAGTATCGATAGCGCTATTTTCTAATGTTCAGCCAAGTTCGGCTGAACTGAACTCCGCCGACCCGAACAACAGAACCCAAACTCGGGTTTCGAACCGAACAACCGAACATCCGAACATCCGAACCGCATTCTGTTCACACATCCCTAATTAGAAACAGCAACACTGGGCAACTCCTGGGTGTTTCAAGATGTGGCCTAGGTAAGACCATGATAATCAAGGCCTTACCTAGGCTGTGTCTCAAAACACTGGGTATTTTAAGACACGCATTAATGTTCTGCATGTTTCGATCTTCTGGGTTTAAAAGTCCACAAGTAAGTTCTGGATGCATCTTTCACACACACACACTGCCCTGAGGCAGTTCCTGGAGGCATTTTTCACACAAATACTGCCCTGAGGCAGCCTAAAGTAGACGCAGCTGTAAATGTGACAGGTTGCCATGGAAACCAAGTGACCACAGCTACCTGGAGCAAAGCAGTTTACCAGGAGAACCTTTTACACACAAAGGTTCTGGGAGAAGTTTCATGCAGAAGTTCAAATAGCCGGATGTTTAAGATTTGGATGAGTGATTTAGACACACAGAAAGTTTTGGATGTTACAGCAAACATCCAGGAGAAATGTGTGTCTAAAAACACCCACTATTTCCAATGGTGCCCGGGCAACTTCTGGTCATTGAGGAGCATCTGACCCCACCCCCCTGGGTTTTCCCCAAACTGCAATTTTAAACTGCGGGAGAAATTACGCATGTTTTAAAAGGTCCTTGGAGTTTTCTGGTCTTCCTGACTGGGACTGAGCCATGGGATTCTCTGGGAGCAAACCAAAGAATTCCCTTTGGATTGGCTGTTCAGTGGGGATCGGATGAGCTGAACCTGTAGTGAGCCCTGGGCTGGGATTTGCATTACCAGAAGTCTAGGGTTCAGCAGCTAGTCACATGGTCTTGTTCTTATCTTTTGACTGGTTAATAGGGATGGGACTCCAGGGGTAATTTTGGTTTCGGTTCTTTATGATCTTTTGGATCTTTTTCTACCATTGAAGTCAATAGGAAAAAGCTGCAATGAAAAAACCAACAACGGCATAATGCCCAAAAAACCCCAAACAGAATCAATGTAAAAGAATCAAAACGCCAGAACAAAAAAAAAAATCCATAATTTTGGATTAATACAAAATAGCCATTTTGGGCAATTTCATTTCTATCTGAAACCAAAATTCCCATCCGTACTGGTTACCTCTGAATTCCACTGAATGCTTACAAATTGTCTCCTCAAATCCTACTGGCATGAATACATAGTGGAGCAAGTTATTTTGTTGGGAACAACAAAAATTGTTACAGCCAATCCTGATGAGGGATGTCCCAAAACGATTGTGATTTGAGGTTAAACCATTACCAGATTTTATATTTGCAAATGTTTCAGTAGTCAGATAGTCTTCTGACTAGCCAAGTAAATATTCATCACTGAAACACAATTTGCATACCCTTTAATTCTGATATATCAATTTCAGATGCTTTGGATATTTCGTAGGTATGTACAATTAATTTCATTTCTATTAGTTACTAAAACAAATGGAGCTCCATTTATTTTAGTAACAAATGTTGCAAAAATGAATGAATAAATGAATGAATAAGCAAACGATGTATGTTTCCTTTCAATAGTTTTCATTTTAAAATGAAAAATTAAATTTTAAAAAATGTGTGTATGCAGTAAATTTGTTAGCCACCCCAAGCTGCTGTCAGCAGGCGGGTGTGGGGTATACATTATGAAATAAATAAATAAATAAACAAATAAATGGCCATATTTTCATTTATAAATAAAAAATAAAATTAAATATACCAAAGAGCACAGAAGAGCATGCACAACCATTTCCAAAATGGCACCAGAAGCATCACCACCATTTACGAAAAGGGCATCCATTCTGCACATGCTCAGTGGCTGTTTTGTGCATGCACAATGGGGGTGGAGTGTTATTGTTGGGGTTTTTTTTTAAATCATTAAATGAAAAAAAAACAAAAATGAACTGTTTTTCAAAGAAAACCCTAAAAGAATCATTTTCGTAAAAGCTAAAAGAAAAGCCAAAATGAAAATGAATGGGATGCCTTCTGCACACCCCTAATATTTCAGGTATTTTATACTTTAATTTGCTTCAGGACTGTTTTTTTAATTTAATTTATTTATTTCACCATTTGATACCCCACCCGCACCTGCCGAATGGCAGCTTGGAGAGGCTTACCAATAACATTAAAAATCATCAATACAATATAAAATCCATAAAATATAATATAAAAATTCAGTAATTTAAAACACCAAACAAATGGAGCTGAAATACCCCTCCCACCCAACCCCCACCCACTACCCATCTTCCCCACCAAAAGCCTGGCAAAACAGTCAAGTTTTACACTGTCATCGAAAGGAGGGACGGTCCGGGGCTAAACGAGCCTCCACAGGAAGGACGTTGCACTGCCTTTTGTGTTACTTTGGGACTTGTTCATGAAAAATTGAAGAACCAAAAATTCAAAGTGACCAAAATGAAGTAACCAAATATTCCCACCTTCCCTTCTATGTTCCACCATGCTCCCTTAGGTCAGCCAGGGGCGCCCACTTGCAAGTTCCATAATTTCACCAGGTCCAGACAAAACTTAAACGAATAGTCAATTGCTTACTCATGAGTAATTTTGCCATCCCAAGGAGCAGGGGAGAGTACTTGGCCATTCCATCAGTGTCTTGAGAATACTTGTTCGAGGGTACCTGCCTCAGAAGGGAGGTGGGAATGAGAAGGGAGGCAGCCCCCAGTGGATACCAATCTGGTCCTGCTGCCAACTTAGTACTTAGTCCCAGCCCATCAACCATTTTCCTTTTCCAGGTACTGGTCTTGCTTGAAGAAGGAGGGTGACTGCACTGTGCTTAATTTCTTCCCCAGCATATATTTATCACAGTAGGCAGACATCTGTTTAGTTATTCCCCAGTCCCTGCACCCCAGGGAAATGTAGTCCGAAAGCTTGAACACACCATTTCATACATACACATTTGCCAGCCTTTAGACTTCAACTCCCACCATGCAACAGGGTCTGTCACTTGTATGACATCTTCCATAGATGGTTGGCAGGTACAGAATCAGGTCCAGTTTCTTGGGTCCAGTTGATCCAGAGCAGATTCAGGATCCAAAGAATCAGTGCAGAATCAGAAAGCAGACATGCGGGGAGGGAATGGACATATGGACCAGAGGGTCGGATGGATGCAGATCAGGAGGGATGGACTGGATGAACAGTGCAGATCAGGACAGAGTAGACTGGACAAATGCAGATCAGGCAGGATCAGGAGGACCTGATACAGGGTGAAGGTCAGAAGGACCAGCCTCCAGCCAGTCCAAGGCACATACAGGGTGCAGGGGGTGCAGAGCCAGTCCAAGGGTGCATGGAGAGACAAAAGGGAGGAATCATACCAGCAGGTGGAACAGGGAACCAAGACAGCTAATCCACCCAGCTTTCTGTGGCTTCTGGCTGGCCTTATATATAGTCCAACAGCCAACCAGGAAGCTAGGGGCATGGAGCAAGGATGAGGAGGGGTGTGGCTGGTCAGCGCTAGTCCTGAAACCTGGCCAAAGTGTGTCAGTGACAGGGAGGCTCTGGTCATTGTTTCAGAGCCCCACGGGTGCTGGTTGGAGCCCATGTCATTTACAGGTGGGAGTGGAAGTGCTTTTATTGGGGGGAAATATGGTTTATTACTTTTACTAGGTTTTATATTATTTTTCTAAGTTTAATGTAAAGCTGGGACACAAATAAATAAATATATATATATATATATATATATATATATATATATATATATATATATATATATTTTTTTTTTAAAATAGAATCAAAATAACCAAGGGTGTAAACAACTTAACTGCAGATCTCTTAGACCTGTTGTGGTCCACTTTGGCCTGTGGGCCACCATCACATTTGTTGGAGCCCTTTCAGACATTTGCCATGGAGTTCACCCGAGTGTCTTAGTGGCTAGACCGAGCAGTGATCCTGGAGACTTCCAGGGTCACAGCCCAGAGCAGGCTACAAAGGGATATAATATTTGTTATAGACCACTGTGGCACACTCCAGATGGGCCCGCCATGGCCAACTGATATGGTGGCTGTCATAGGCTGCACTGTCTGTCCTTCATGGTGGAGGGTGGGGTGCTGGGCATAGTGTGGGGGAGGGGCTAGATGGCCACATATTTGTATGGCTTTCACCCCTCAGAGACCCATGTTCACTGTGTTTCTCCCATAACCACCAAGGAATGTCAGATAGGTTCCTGGCTTTCGGTGGGCAATTCACAATCCATAGTTTATCTGAAAAACTGAGATCTCTCTATTTTATGTGAACATACCAAGTTTGGGGGACAGATATTATCCCTTGGTGAACCCTGAAGTTAGGGGGAAATGTGTGTTAGAAACTTAGAATGCAGAACTTTATTAGATTTAACTTTGTCCTGCGGGGGGGGGGGAGCAAGTGCAAGGGTTTGAATTAACTTGGGCAGCTGATGACATTGGGGTACGATTCAAGAGATGGATATTTGGAGAGCTGTCCTCTTTCACTTCAGTTATTATTGTGGTCATTCTCCAGAGACTATATAAAACATTTGCAGCTGCTAAATGCAGAGCTCACCCCTTTAGTCTAAGCTATAGTGGCCTGTGTTTCCCAGTTCTAGAGATCAACACTCCAATAGTAACTGACACAGAGGTAATGACTAGTTGGGGATTTGAACTACATATTGCCAAAAAAATCCTAAACCTCTTATAAAACATATAGTTCTTTTTCTGTACTCAGTACTAGCATTCTTACCTGAATATACCAATTCTACACCTGATACAAACAAAAATATCTGTGTATCAAAGACACAAAGTCTACAGTAATGACAAGTGGACATACTTGTGTAGAATGCTAGTCTCAGCACCAAATAGGTGCACTCCTATTCATTCTGGAACTATCTGAGGAACCTAAGATCTTGCTGTCACAAAAGCTTCACGGTTAAGTTAACCAATTGAAAGATAAGAACAATACCAAGTATTTCTCAGTACAAACAGCAAATGTTTAAAGCAGTAGTCTACTTTTCTTTAGAAATATTTGGCTAAAGTATATCAAAGGAATTGATTCCCCAGCTTTTGAATACTAAAACATAGGGTGTTTTCAGATGTTACGCGGTCCCGATTCACCACAGTGGATTCCTAGCGGGGGTGAACTGAACAACAGATCATGGACTGGGGCTGTGCAACAGATGTGCCGCCGATTCCCGGCCATGGTCAAAACACCCACAAGGCACCTCACAGGGGCAGGACACAGACATGGCCACCTGAGGGCAAACAAAGCCAGAAGGCACAAAAGGGAACACCCACACAAGGGAAATGTGAAGGGAAGGGGGAGAGGGAGAAGAGCCGGCCAGGTACCACACACAACAGGCACACAGACAATGGGGGCACAGTGGAACACACAGCACAAACACACGCCCGGCCACACACACACACCCAAAAGGGAAAGGAAGGGAAGGGGGGGATACAGGTAGACGGACAACACACAAGGCACACCAGGCACCAGGGGGGGGCACAGAACAGGGAAGAGGGGGGGAATGGCACAGGGGCAGGGCAGGACACAGGCAATGGCAGCCTCAACCCCCACAGTAGAATTGTCCACCGGGCACCCCCACAGCAACACAGGCAGTCCTGGAATGGGGTGCCCCAGGAGCTCAGGCCCAAGGCACAGCGGGAGCCCACACGGCACAGGGAGCAGTCCAGGAATGGTCCAGGAGGCACACTCGGACCCCACATGCAGGCGAGGGGGTGATGGAGGGCATTCAGGAGAGTCGGTGCAGCGCAGCAGGTCCAAAGACACAGACCCACCCCCAGGAGGAAGCTGGGAGGGGCAGTCCGGGGGCCCCAGAGCCCCAAGTTCACACAGGCACCCAAGGGGGGGGGCTGGGACTGAAGGAGGGAGCGCTGGCGGGTGAGGACTGTCAGCTCGACCCAGGTGAGTTGGGGAGGCTGTGCAGAGAACCAGACCCAGGCACCGGGGAAGGCAACCACAGAGGGTAACACAGGGTGCAGAGGCAGATGGGGGGGTGGAGGGGGCCCAGAGTCACAGGCAGGGGAAGCAGCATCCCGGGAATCAGGCAGCACAGCAGCATGGCAGGAACATCAGAGAGAGATATCTGGCAGTGGAACCTGGCCCCCGGGCAGGGGCGGGAGCCCATATGGGGGCAGGCAACCGGGGGCCAGGAGGCACGCTGGGACTCACAGCCAGCTGCTGGGGGCCATGACGGGCCCAGAGGCTGGGTGTCCCACCAGGTGAACCAGGTGGGGCCAATGGATCATGCCCTGGCAGTACCCCTACAAGGACATGTGGTGGGCGATCAGTTAGTAGGCCTCAAAACGATTCTGCATGGACAGCCCCAACTGCACATCCAAATGGGACCACATGCCCAACAGTGCCGACAACTCCGCCTCAATAGACTCAGACATGCAGCAGTCAGCAGCAGGGGGCCACGGAAGCTGACCCACCTCCAACAGCCCCACGAGAGCGCTGGTACACACGGACCCCGTGAACACAGCCAAAGTAGACCAAGGTCAAGGCAGAGCCCCCCTCTGCAAGGCAGATTGTGTAGGCATCCAGGCTGCACGCAGACAGGGCAGACACAGTCTCAGCCACAGACCAGGCTACATGAGAGCACCTCATCTCTGGGATGCACCCATCGGGGAAGGCAACCAGCCCCAGCATCTCCGCATGCAGCCGACAATCCCAGGCTCTCGCCTCATAGCCGAAGTAACGAAGCCCAGAGCTCGGGCTCGCATAAGCACGCGACTTGCTGTCCGGGCATCCCAGGAGCAGCTGGATGGCCAGGGTATGCCACAGGTCACATAGGGCCATGGTTTCAGGGAAGGTCCAGCTATGGGGGGCCCATGGGGGCCGGCAAGCGGGAGTCCAGTGGAAGCACAACCAGCCATGGTCCAGCCAGACAGGGAGAATAACACCACAGACAAGGGGGCACACATTCCCTGCAAGGGCGGGAGGGCGGGGTCCGAGGGGTCCCAAGGACAAGCTAGGTGGCCACGGGCCGCAACAATGTATAGCAACAGAGCGAGGCATGGGGTGCAGATCTGACACAGCTGAAGGAAACAAGCACCCACACAGGACAACCGACACAGTAATCAGGCCGGCAAGGACACGGTGTTGCAAACAGGGAGAGGTGGGGGGGTGATGGCAGAAGGCATGCAGCTGCAGAAGGAACGCACGGCCGCTCGCACCTGTCCATGCACCAGGCCCCATGCAAGGACAGCAGGTGCACCCAACAGTGGTCCCAGGACCACCCGTCCTTCAGTGGGAGGGCCGGACAGCCAGGGGCACTAGCTGACCCAGGCCATGACCGGTCTGGCAGACCCCACCCCCAACCCCTGGGGCTGCCAACACTATGGAGCGGGACAGGGTGGCTGCCTACTGGATGCACCTCGCGCTCTCAGCTGAGTGGTATTGCACCCACAACGATCAACTGTGCATCCTTACCACAGAGGTGCACCTGGGCACCCGCCTGCGGGTTTCCGTGGCTTGGACCTCTGCATGGTCCCGCAGGGTCCACCACAGCCTCAGGTGCACCCTGGCATGGCTCAGGGCTCAGAGGGTGTCTGGGGCTGACCATCAGCCCATGAGCCGGGGCCGGAGCAGGGCAGCGGTGAGGCAGCCGGGCCGCACCAATGGGGGAGGGAGACCTCGCGCCAGGCCTCCCTGCTCGCTATACCCATTGACCAGAAGATATGGGTCGCAGAGCGGGCACAGGGCTGGTTGGCCAGGGCGCTGTCCCAGTGGGATGAGGCAGCCTGGAGAGCCCACTTTAGGATGGACAAGCTCACCTTTCTGCGACTCGCTGAGCTCCTCACGTCCTGGCTGGAGCACCAGCACAACCCCATGCGGACCCCCATCCTCATGGTCCAGTGAGTGGCCATTGGGGTCTGGGTCCTAGCAATGCCTGACTCCTGCCGGTCTGTCTCCAGCACTTCGGGGTCGGCCTGAGCACCATTGCCTGTATCCTCCAGGATGTCTGCGAGGCTGTGGCGGGCGTGCTCCTGAACAGAGTGATCCAGCTGGTGGACCAGGGGGCTGTGATGGCCAGATTCATGGCTGGAGGCTTCCCCAACTGCATGGGTGCCGTGGACGGCTGGACCTCCGAAAGCGTGGTCAAAGCAATTCCCCCTGGGGTGAACATCTGGTGGGAATCACTTTTGGGCCCAACAGACGTTACGCCATCACGGTCCCCATAGGGGGATTCACCGTGGTTGACTGTGATGGCGTAACATCTGAAATCACCCTTAGTTTCTTGTTATCCTGTCATCTCCCCATTGTCCTCTCAAGTACTTTTCTTGGAAGGCAATTAGGTAAGAGATGTCCGGTCTTGAATACTGGTGGTGGTGTGCGTCTGTGTGTGTGTGTCCTGAAAGAAGAATTTGAAGCCTGGAAGAGGGACAGTGGGATTCAGCACACAATGAGGGAACTAACCCTACTAAATAGGAACTGTTAGAATGGTATATCTTGCCAAGGTTCTTTCAAAATCACCTTGTGCAATGGTCTTGATCTTGGAGCTGGACTTGGAGAACCACCACCACCCTAAAAAATCAAAGCAGTCCTCCTGGATGCTCACCTCTAACTTTATTGTGCCTCCTTCTTCCTCCCTTGTCCCCTTCATGATAGTTATAAAAGAAGACAGTTGACATAAAAAAAAGACACAACATCCTTTCTGGGAGAAGACTTCAGTTTTCTGCTGTCTTACTCCCTGTGGAGTGGGTGCGAGCTTAACTTTAAAAGCTTTAAACCCTTCACCTGCCATCGCTTCCTGTGTGGGAAAGGGCTTGCCAATAAGTTGTATAAGCTATCATACTGGCCTCTTCACAGGGACCTTAGTGGTTGTAACACACACCTCAATATTGTATTGCCATTTTTACTCTATTTCCCAGGAATTCATTACAGAACGAAATGTGTGTGATTAATTGTTCAGTATCATTTAAATGATCCAAATGTTCTGTGGGAATTATTCAGTCACTGAGCCTAGTGCGGTTCCCATTCAAGTGAATGAAAAAAAACACCAACTTCTTTGCACTTCCATGTGCATTAGATACCAGTCCATCAGGAAATAAGATTCTTGAAATAAAGATCCTATAACCACCATCAAAGTTACATGTCAGCACAAACCACAGGCCCCCTCTGAGCCCACAACTCAAAGGGGTGGACTAGAGATGAAACTAGTATCCACAAAACCAGATATACCTGCTGAAATTGCAGCACCCAAGCTGGTAACATCAGGTACTATTGGGTACCCGATTAGTGTCCGACAGGCTACCTAATTTATCAGTTTCCATACCGATCTTCCGACTTCTTCTACCAATCTTCCGAGTTCAGGTACTTATTTTCCAGTTTTCTGATTGGTTAAACAGTAAATTGGTAACTCGGTAACAGTAATGCCTGGTAATTTCATATAATTTAGTGCCTAGCCCCATACTCATCTACCAATTGGGCACCCAACAAACTACTCAAAATTGCAAGCATTAGCCATTGACAGAAATTATGGTACCCATTTCAGTGTGGACTGATTATGGGACGTCAAATTTCTATCATGCTTCACCACAATCCTTGTGGTCAACTGGGAGAGTCCTCTTGCAGGTATCCCCAGCAGTCGTGTTCATATGGCGAGGGTGCACAAAGAGGTGTTCTTGGTTGCAGCACCAGTGTTGTGGAATTCCGTTCCTTTGGAGGGCCATCAGAGTTGGAGCCTGAGCATATTCTGCAGGCAATATAAGACCTTTCATTTGGTCAAAGTGGCTGGCAGGCAGGGTTAAGGGCTGGGTGAGAGTTTTTTTAGAGTTGTGGTGGGTTTTTTAATGGATTTTAATGTATTATTATTAACAAACATTTATATAGCACCAGCAGTGTACCTGGCACTTTACAAAGTAGTAAAATAGACATGGTCCCTGCCCCTAGGGCTTACAATCTGAGAGACAGGAGCTGGTGGAGAGACTTATGAAGGGGAACATAGGGAGAGACAAGTGGTCTAACTTTCATGAAGATGCGAGGTCTCATGTGCACGTACTTGGCTTGGTTATGATGAGAATGACAGCAGGCATGTCCATGTGGCAAGGATAAGGGTAAACAGACCATAGGTATAAGAATAGTGACTCAGCAGGATAAAGAGTCAGACAGAGCAGAGTGAAAGAGGTGAGTTTTAAGGAGAGATTTGAAGGTATGAAGGGTGGGGGCCAGCAAGTGAGAAGGGACGAAGGTGCTTAGGGGAGCAGGGAAGGCGTGGAAGGGTGAGAGAAGGGACAGAGGAGGAGCGACGTATTATGAGTTTTTATATTCTAAGCTGCCTGAGCCTTAGCAGAAAAGTGGGGGAGGGGATCAAATTCAAATAATATAAATAAATAAATATTATTTATTTTATTTATTTAAATGTCTATGCTGCCCTTTTTAGAGGCTCGGGGTGGCTTAGAAATCATAAAAATCATTAAAATTAAAAAATTAAAAAATTAAAAATCTAACCTCCAACCCTACTATAACCCTCCCCCCAACCCATCCAGTACCACCAACCCATTCCCAAACCTCAAAACCATCCCAGTCCCCAATTTATCCCCACCCGCAAAATGACTTTTCAAATAAAAAAAAGTCTTACGCGGCATCCGGAAGTTCAGGCTCAGGCTCATAAGCTGATACTCGGATGTACTAGTCACTATGTTTCTTCTTTAGTATTCCAAGAATTTAAAAGATTTAATAATCTTTCATACTATGTTTCTGGCAAGTCTGATAAACTACCTCCCACTAAAGGTAGTACTAGTAACACATGTGATGATGGTGTCATGGCAGTCTGATGGGAGGAAAACCACAGCAGACACAATCCTGGCTGAGCCATCAAACAAATCTGCCTGCTGCCCCACTGCCTGCATGGTCTGGAGTGGTTGGGGAGAAACATGAATGGGTGGCCGGGCAGTCCTGGTCCCATCCTGTATGCAGTGCCCTTCCCCTCACCGTGATGGGCAGCCATTGTGACCAATGATGGCCAGCCATGGACCTGGACCACTGATAGTTCTCTGTGGGTCTTAACCCAGACTTTGACCTTGAAGATTTTCCGAGGTCAGATCCTGGGCTAGCCACTGACACAGCCCAGTACAATCCCAGGCCAACATCTGGCAGCACCTGCACACACATGCAAGTCAAAGTGGTGCACAGCAGGCCACTGTGATGTCTGTTTTTATCATATGAATTGTTATGGAATTACAATTATGTGCTGTTTCTGTATCACTAGGGTTTGATTGGACTAACATATCCACTTACATATTTTTTTTTTGTATTTCCCCATCCTATCCAACATATTGATAATATCCCTTGCAATTTGGGCTGCTGTATATTTTTTCCTGCTTTCTTAAAATGTCTGTCTGTCTGTCTGTCTGTCTGTCTGTCTCTCTCTCTCTTTATGTGCTTTAGTATTTTTTCACCTGCTGTTTTGTTTTTACACCGATGCAGACCATCCACTCAACTAATCAAGAGGTATAATAGCACATCATTGTCTAGATTTTGCCGTATTTCTTAATGTATAGAGCAAAGCAATGTTTCAGATGCTTCTGTTGCTTTGACTTCTATTGCTAATATAACTTCATCGTTCTCATGATAGGATTATCCCATAAAAACAAAGTCTGAGTTTTATTAGATTACTAATTGGATCTAATTTTATTGGATTAGATCCAGGCTTTAGATGACTTTTTATTTGTCTATTTCAGCTTGTAGCTTCTACCATTACTTATTACTTTTACACTTCTATCTATTTCTACTTTTACTTCTTCCAGGGTTGATTTCTTACTGGCCCTGCCACCTGTTCCAGTCTGATAAACTGACAGCTCAAATTGTAAATCCTGACCCAAGCCTGGCCTTTTTTCAGGATATAAATGCTGCTGTTCACATGTGTAATGATGCTTTAACAAACATTCTGGATTCAAGTTGCCCTACTCCAGCACTGCATTGTTCAAAAATCAAACCAATGACTGGATACTGATGAATGAAAGACCATAGAAATGGATGGATGTAAATGCACATTGTGTAGGAAAGCTTTAACTTCAAAGTCAAACTTTGGACAAATAACACAGATACTAATTTCATGTCCACTTTTTAAAATAAGTTTATTAAAAACAGAGATTGTAAAATGTACATTTCAGAATACTAGAAAATGATCAGTACTACCGTGTGAATTGGACACAATCCTTTATCTACTAAAGTCAATTGCTCAATTTATTATTATTATTATTATTATTATTATTACTTATTATTATTATATATAGCACCAGCAGTTTATCTGTTCAATCAATAATTATAGAGAGGTCCCTACCCCAGATCGCTTACAATCTAAGGCCCTTTTTAAATAGGTGCATGTGTGTGGGTGGGGAAATCAGTGTTCATGCCAGTGCGGGTATGGGGTGGGGATGTAGACAGGCACACACCCATCTCCAACCACCTCCACCTATCTACAGGCACAAAGCAATCGCCATCTTCACTGGTTACTCTGTGTGTGTGCAATAGGTGTGCATGTGTGTTCATGGGACCACTAGGGATGTGCGAACAGATCGCGGTTCAGTTTCGGTTGATCAGTTCAGTCGAGTTCGGTTCGGTTTGGTCATTCAGAAAAAGTTATCGAAAGATCCCGTGATTGTGCCAGAAACCGGAAATTGGAGTGCGTGTGAAGCTTGTGTGGGTGAGACTGTGTGTGTTGTGGCTGGCTGGGTGTTAGGTTTTAATTCATGTGTTTTGGCTGTGTGGTGTGTTGGTTTGACTGTTGGTTTTGTTTTGGCTGGTTGGTGAGTGCTGGTGGGTGACTGTTGGCTGTGTGTTTTTGGTTTTTTTAAAATGAAGAAGACTGTTGTTCTAATTCAATGCCGGGGAGCCAAAGTGGTGCTCCCGGAGCCGGTGGTGGAGGAGAAGGAGGAAGATGTTCCTCTTGCTGCTGCTGGACCTTCGCTGGTGGAGGAGGAGCAAGAGCCGGCGGGCACAGGAGGTGCTGCCACTGCTGCCAGGTTTGTAAACTTTTTTTTTACTTTGAGGACAAGAGGAATACTATGCTTTAGAGCGAGCTCATTGGTGTGCGGGTGGGTGCGTGGGTGGTGGGCAGTCAGGCACAAACAGTGGACATCAGCAGGTGGCAGCAGATGCCATCCCAAGCACCCCAAGGAGGGAGGACTAGAGGCATCATCATTAATGCATGATATACTTAGGTGCTGTTTATGTGTTCCTGTTTCAGAGAGGGTGAGAATATGGAATCCTCAAATGCCGGTGACAGGGTCAGGTGCAGGACACCAAGGTGGAGGTCGCCAGTGCCACCCCCAGACACTGGGTCGACAAGGTCCAATGTCTGGTAGTGGTACGTGAGGCATGAAGATGTCTCTGCAAAATGCAAGGTAAGGCACGGGGGCTGGAACAACAGGAAATGGATTGCCCTATGACCTGTTGGGAAGTCCCCTGCAGAAAGAGATTGACCACCCTCCTGAGGAGACAGAATGCAGGCAGGGCTTGACAGACCATTGGTCTGACGCAGTATGGCACTTCCTAGTTCCTATCTTTTTATGTTCTTTAGGTCTGCCATAAAAAGTTCTGGAGGCAGTGTGAGGGGACCACATCAGAGCTGATAGCTCACAGTGAAAAGCTTCACAGGCTGATGGTGAGGCGGCAGCAGCAGGACTCTGGTGTCATGGCCATGGAGCATTCTTATCATCAGAAGAAGGGGGGAAGGCATGGCAGAAGCAACACCACTTAAGCCCTTCCCCCTCCTCCAGCTCTGATGTGGAGTACCCCAGGCCCCGGGAGACTGCAGCAGGAAGGGCCTTTCAGGCCAAGGTGGAGAGACCCACCTGGGACTTCATGGTTGGCCTGTAGCAGACAGCAGCCAACATGGAGAACTGCCTGGTGGAACAGTTCCAGGTGCTTGAGGTGGAGAAAAAGAAGGTGGAGATGTATGCCCAGTATGTCTCCGCCAAGACAGAATGCCTGGAACTGTACCACCAGTCAGTCTCCAGGTGGCATGCAGCCATGACAGGGGCCATGGACTTTGCCTTGGTCCATGGATACAATATGCTGGAGCAAAGGGTGCCCACCCCTCAGTCCTGTCCTGCACCCCTTTTGCCTTTCCCCCAAGTTCCGGGGGACAGGCCCAATGACAAGTAGTCTAGACCCTTTTCTTTTCTTTGTATATATGTTTGGTTTTGGTTTTATACTGTTGATGTTATTTTTATTTAAAAATTGTTTATAAAGGTTATATTTATTGTTACAAGCTTTGTTTGAACTGAACAATCTTTTAACCCTCTGTGCTGAAGTTCTGGGAGGTGGCAGAATCTCATACAGGTAGTCGATACCTACCAGCAGCTAGGGATGCGCGAACGTGGTTTGGAAGTTCAGAGTTTGGACCAAACTCAAATAGTTTGGTCAACCGAACCAAAACTTCAAACCGAACTCGAATATGAACCTTTGGTTCAGATGCATTCGGTGAGTTCAGAATTGAATTTCCATTGGTTTCAATGGAAAACACATTATCGGCTGTAACGTTTTTGTTTTTTATGATATGTGGCTGGAAATTGGAGTGGCTATACCTACAATATAAATAATTATGTGTACCAAATTCTAAAACTATTGGATATAGGAATCCGATTTTAGAAGCAGTTGAAGTATTGAATTTTGCAATATTCTACATATACATTCTTAGCTGTAACTTCGTTTCCTCACATCTAATGTA
>QEPC01001581.1:276484-291209 GCA_003113815.1 Sphenodon punctatus
AACTGTCACATTCAGACAACTACAGTACTAATAAAAAAAAGACTTGGTGTCACATGTGCTGCAAAAACCCGAACACCCCTAATCCTTGAGCATTTAAACATATCGGAAACAATCACTTATTCAATAAGAAGAACATAAAGATTATGCAAAACAGGCAATTTCCCCCTTTTTTACGGCCTTGAAAACTGGATTCGAAAGTCTTATGAAAATAACTACATCTGTGTTTTATCAATAAAAGTTGATGAGCCAGAAATTGTATTTTATACTGGAGGCACTAAGCCCATTGTATTCACAAGGCTCTGATTGTATTGCTACTGTCATGAGCTAGGTTAAAAACCTTATCAACGGCATTACTCAAAGAACTTTGAATACTGATGCAGCAGGCGAAGGATTATTTCTTCAAAGCTGGAGACGACAAAAAATTCCAGCGACAATTAGGGGTGACCTTGTATAATTAAACTAGAGTCAAAATCTGAATTATACAATATTTACTCTTTGAACAATGGTAAGCTTTTATTGTAGAGAAACCTCCAGAAGCACCTCTTGGGACTTCAAATCTACCCCCTTCCCCCCCAAAAGATATTGTTTAAATACAGATGATGATTACGTTAAAAATGGAAACTCTGGAACAATAGCACATGTCAATGTGTTGACAGCTGACAGACGTTCGCTGTGAACAGTCAGATATGTAGCCTGTAGACAGGACTGGTTTGGTGTTTGGATGGGAGATTCAAGAATGGCGTTTTCTCAGGGTGAAAGGACAAAATCAGATCTGCCCTTTTTTCTTCACAGATATTCTCAGTTTTTTTCAGAACATCACGTGGAGTTCTGATTGTAAGGAGACACCGTCCTGTGCCCTTCACAAATGTTGGCACCCTGCACATGTACAAAATGGCAGCATCCTGTACAGTAACACCATTTTGTGCATACACACAGTGCTGATCTGGATCTCCAATGAAATAAATACCAGTCTGCATTTGCCAGACCAGATCAGAGGGTGTTAATAAACAGTACAATAGCCCCCTATNTATGTGGAAACTCAGTTTACACTATGCTAATAAGCCAGCTGCTCAGCAAAGTATTGTAAAGACAATTTATTTATAAATGAAGCTATGAGACTTAAGAATATTATAAATATAAAGCAATAGTTTACTTAAGTTCAAATAAAGACATAGTACAAGAGAAACATTGTCAGTTAAAAACACATGGTTTGAGAAGACATTTCTGTTCAAAGAACAGCTCTTATTACAAATTCAAAGATCTTAACATGTATAAGATATAACATATACTCTAAGTATTATTGCTATGGTTGACTCAATGCATCATATTTATTTTTATTTATTTATTTTATTGCATTTGTATGCCACCCCCTCATGCCTACGGAATCGCAGGGTGGCTTCCAACACAGCATAAAACAATTTATCACAATAAAACCAATCTACAATATTATAATTAAAAACAAGTTTAAAACACCCCACACACAAAAGTTTACCCCACCCTCCCCTCCCCACCTCCGAAGGCCTGGGAGAACTCCCATGTCTTACAGGCCCAATAGAAGGCCAACAGACTCAGGGCCAGCCGTGCTTCCTCTGGGAGGGAGTTCCACAACCGGGGCACAGCCACCGAGAACACCCTCTCCATTGTAGCCCCCCGCTTTATGTGTGGAAGCTCCAAGAAGGTTCTCCCAGTGGACCGGAGGGTCCGTCCTGAGTCGTGGCGTGTCAGGCAGTCCCTGAGGTAGCCAGGTCTAGGACCGTATAAGGCCTTATAGATCAAAGTCATAAAGGATATAAATTCATATTACCCAGTTCTTTGTCCCATACTGCATTATGGATATGAGAAAAGCTCCAAGGAAGGAACTGTTTCTGAAAAATCCATTTCTCCTCTCCCTTCTTATAGAAGGAAAATTGCTTGGAAGTCAGCTAAAAATGATATCAGGTCAAAACTGCTGACAGGGAGGGTTTCTCAAAGTACATAGTAAGAAGCCTGTTGATACATACTAAAACAGGTGACCATCATCTAAGATAGGATTAACAATGAGTAAACTCCAAACAAACAAGGTCTCTTCCTGCCCTGCTTGGGAGTCACGTCTCTTGACTCTAGTCAACAGTGAATGTCGATTTCTTTAAGAGACAGACAGGCTAATTACATCTCCTAGTCCAGTATACAGCCTGATTACATCTCCTAGTCCAGTATCTGGTCAAGAGTTCAGTAGAAAAGTCACTATAGGACAGCTCTTTAGGAAGTCATCATACAGCGAGCCCAATTCTGATTTCCAATATATTGAAACACAGATGGTCAAAAATATGCCTATATACAGGATACATGTCAGTGGCAGCAGGGACATATCTGCAGGTATGGCAAGTGGAGTCACTGCCCCACAACAAGTCTCTATTTTTGGGGGCTGGGGCATTTTAGTCTTCCCCAGTAAGCTAGAATATGGTGCCATCTCTGTCAGCAGCTACCATCCCACCTCCAGTGGTTCTCCTTCCCCTCCCATTGCTTCCCCTACCCCAGTGCCTCCCATGCCCTAGACTACTTTGACAACTCACTTCCCCCTCCACTTTCAGTGGACACCCACCCCCTCCCCCCATGCCAGGCCTCCTCCTTTCCTCCACATCCTGGTTGGTGTGCAGCAAAATAACTTGACTTGTTCCGTAACCCTACTAAACCTAGCCATACCACTGCTTTTGAGGTACATTCTAGGTTTGAAATTGTATGATTCTATATGACCTCTGTATGTGCATGGTGGTGGGGGGGAGGGGGGGTTCTGTGGGTCTGTTCAGATAATTTCCATCTGCCTGGGTAACTCACACACAGAGGGTGAGGCCACATGAGGGGGCCAATCCCTTAGCAGCCTCATGGTGAGCAATCACTGCTGCCATGCTCTGAGGCAAGCACAGGGATCTGTGCACACAGTCATGGGGAAGTGGGGTAAGCTGGACTTGGCTGCAGGGCTAGCCAAACGAGTGAGGGTCTGACCCTGCCCTGCCTCTCTACCGAGGTCAGACCAAAATCCCGCCAGCACCCTTCGCTCAGAGCCCTGCCATGGAAATTGCCACAGAGTGGGCAGAAGGGGCCTGGTCACATGGTTTGCCCTGACCTGGACAGCCTTGCCCCATGCGGGGCAAGACAGCTCTGCGGCATGTCCTCAGAATCTTTCTAAGGACGTATTGAATACCAGGCAGCTGTTCACCGTACCCATGACAGGGGGATCATCTGACTGATGCTGGCCACACTATGTACTGCATCACATGACCTAGCTGCTCGAGGGGGGGGAAGGCTAACAAAGGAATGGTAGCCTCACTTCCCTGTTCCAATGACAATTACAATGAATGGAGTACTGAAATTCTGTTCATGGCTTTGAAAATTTTGGCCAGTATAAAGTCCAGACAGAATGAGTGCCCAAATGGTTCAAAAAAGAAGAAGAAAAGGCAAGATCCACATATTTTAGAAATATAGGCCAAGAAAATTAAATAAAAAATCTGAGATAGCAAAATCATAGGGATAGAAGACTGGAATACAAAAATATCCAACCAAAAGTAAAGGCTGATAATTTGTTGTTGTTGTTGCTGGATAATAGGTATAAGCAGGATTTAGGAGAGGGGGGCAAGGAGTTGGGAAGGGAAAACTGGAAGAGGTGGGTCTTGAGGAAGGATATGAAGGTACGAAGGGAGGGGGCGAGGCAGATATGGGCAGGGAGGGAGTTCCAGGTGTGGGGAGCAGCTAGGGAGAAGGGACGAAAGCAGTTAGGGGAGCAGGGGAGGCGTGGAAGGGTGAGAGAGGGGACAGAGGAGGAGAGGAGTTCACGGACTGGAGTACAGAGGGAAATTAGTGCAGAGAGATATGTGGGTGCAATAATTTATGTTCCCCCTGATTTAAGGTAGCACATGCTTTTTGTGTCTGAATCCTTGTTTTATACCCCTGGCTTTAGTACTTCATGTAAAAATCCTTTGTTCCCATGAAGTAGGGGTGTGCAGGGAAAAAAAATAAATTAGTTTTAGTTATTAAAATCCCATTCGTTTTAGTTATTGTTTAATTAGTATTAGTTATTATTTTAATTATTCCCATCCCATTAGTTTCAATGGAAAATGGATTTCCAGCTGCAACATCTTCATTTGTCATCTAATTTTCATGAAATTTGGAAGGATTGTACCCCATTATCCAGGGGATCATCCCTACCAAATTTCAAAAAGATTGGATAAAGGGTTCTGCAGTGCTGATACACTTCAAAAACCACTACAGAACCATGATAATATTTCACAGACAGACAGACACAGACTACAGAGAAAGACAATGAACAATGGAAATATTGGGAAGGAAGGGATGAGACAGAGAGACACAGAGAAATAAATCTGTTTTCATATGTGTCAGTTTGTCTAAGTGAGGCTGTGTTAGAACAACCACACAGAGACAGAGAAAAAACCCCAGCAAGCATTCCATCTGAAACTGAACTAACATTGGTAAAGTTCCTCAGCTTGGCAGAAGGTTAAGAAGAACACTCACCATGCCCTCCTCACAAAGCCATCCTATGTCCCTGATTGGTACAGAAAGCACTCATGATTCCCCCTCCCTTCTGACCCCCTTCTGAACTGTTGTGTGCAGCAAGGCACAGAGAGGCTAGAGCTATGGCATGTGCTCTAGCCCTGCATGCAAAAGTCAGAACAGAGCTAATAACCAATACTAAAATGTATTTGTTTTTAGTTACTAAGCCATTTGTTTTAGTTACTGTAATAACTAAAACTAAAATGACTTTTTTTGCTTTAGTTATTCATAATAAATCAAATGGGTGCACATCCCTAACTGTCACATTCAGACAACTACAGTACTAATAAAAAAAAGACTTGGTGTCACATGTGCTGCAAAAACCCGAACACCCCTAATCCTTGAGCATTTAAACATATCGGAAACAATCACTTATTCAATAAGAAGAACATAAAGATTATGGAAAACAGGCAATTTCCCCCTTTTTTCCGGCCTTGAAAACTGGATTCGAAAGTCTTATGAAAATAACTACATCTGTGTTTTATCAATAAAAGTTGATGAGCCAGAAATTGTATTTTATACTGGAGGCACTAAGCCCATTGTATTCACAAGGCTCTGATTGTATTGCTACTGTCATGAGCTAGGTTAAAAACCTTATCAACGGCATTACTCAATGAACTTTGAATACTGATGCAGCAGGCGAAGGATTATTTCTTCAAAGCTGGAGACGACAAAAAATTCCAGCGACAATTAGGGGTGACCTTGTATAATTAAACTAGAGTCAAAATCTGAATTATACAATATTTACTCTTTGAACAATGGTAAGCTTTTATTGTAGAGAAACCTCCAGAAGCACCTCTTGGGACTTCAAATCTACCCCCTTCCCCCCCAAAAGATATTGTTTAAATACAGATGATGATTACGTTAAAAATGGAAACTCTGGAACAATAGCACATGTCAATGTGTTGACAGCTGACAGACGTTCGCTGTGAACAGTCAGATATGTAGCCTGTAGACAGGACTGGTTTGGTGTTTGGATGGGAGATTCAAGAATGGCGTTTTCTCAGGGTGAAAGGACAAAATCAGATCTGCCCTTTTTTCTTCACAGATATTCTCAGTTTTTTTCAGAACATCACGTGGAGTTCTGATTGTAAGGAGACACCGTCCTGTGCCCTTCACAAATGTTGGCACCCTGCACATGTACAAAATGGCAGCATCCTGTACAGTAACACCATTTTGTGCATACACACAGTGCTGATCTGGATCTCCAATGAAATAAATACCAGTCTGCATTTGCCAGACCAGATCAGAGGGTGTTAATAAACAGTACAATAGCCCCCTATGTATGGCTGCTGTGTGAGCATTCCACTCAACCACTATGCAGTTTGGACATTCAGGGTTCAGCCCGAACTCAGCCAGTTCGGATGGCCGAACCAAATGGCTGAACAAAACGTACGAAGCCCCAAACAGTTTGGGAGTACTCGGATGAGTTCGGTTGTGTTCAGGCAGGAAAACCCTGGCTGGCAGGCCCTGGGGGGGGGCAGCTGAGGAGCAGACTTCCTGGCCCCGAGGGTGGAGAGCGGCTTGAACTAGCAGTCAGCCTGCCCATTCACCATCCCTCTTTTCGTCAAACCACTGGCTTGGCAGTCTGCAATTGGCCACAGGCTAGGCTGTACGGAGCCAGTGGTGCTTGTGGCAAGGTAGGCGCAGCAAGTACCAAAAGTAATTCCCATCCCCACCTTCCATGTCATTCTGAGCTAGCCACTGATCCAATCAGCAGGCGTTTTCAGAACTCTCCCTCTCCCAGCAGTTTGTGTTCCTCCCAATCCATTGCCATCATCCTGCTTATTTCACCCATTCCCACACATTTACCTCCATGGTTTCATTTATTTAGATTAGATTAGATTAGATTAGATCGATTTAGAGGTTATACCCGGCATCAAGAAGCAGCCAGTTCATTCCCAGAACCCACCATCAGGGTTCTGGGGCCTATGTTACAGGCAGGGAGGACTGTTCATCCATGTCATCCAGAAGCTGCCACTCCAGCCCCAGGACCCACCATCAGAGTTCTGGGGTGTCATTCAGCTCACAGGGAGCTGTCATTCCACCACATCAAGAAACAGGCAGCCACTCCAGCCCCAGGACCCATCATCAGGGTTCTGGAGTCTACATTCCAAGCAGGGAGGACTGTCGTTCCACTTCATTGTCTGCCAGTGCTCCACTGATGCCAGCCAGCCTGCAACACCCAGCCAAGTAGGAGTGCCAGTCACTTAGGCCTGTCCGGGCCTCTGCCACTGCTCCACCAATGCCAGCCAGCCTGCAATGCCCAGACAAGTAGGGGTGCCAGTTGCAGTTACTGTGCCCTGGCAATCCACTGTCTACTGCTGCTGCTGCTGCTGGTACTGCACATCAGTCATTTTCTCCTCCCTCTTGCAGACAGGCATTGCTTGGATGAGTGCACTGGTGGGCGGGGGCTGGGTGTCTACGAGATTCACCAGCAGGCAAGGCTTGACCAATTTACAGTACAGCTTCTTGAGCTCGGTATAGTACGATGCCAGCCTGCAACACCTGGCCAAGTAGGGGTGTCAGCCACCAAGCCCTGGCCAGGCCTCTGCCGCTGCTCCACCAATGCCTGGCAGCTTGCAATACCTGGCCTCTGCTACTTCTGCTGCCACTGGTTCTCAGCCAGCCAGTCATTCCCCCACAGGCACCCCCTGGGGCCAAGTGAAGAGCCTGCCTACCCGGGCCACCCAGGGTTCCAACCCCAAGCCTTCCCGGTCTCTGCTGCTTCTGTGTCTCCGACAATATGCCATGCCCCCACGGGCACCCCAGGAGTGCTGTAAGCCTCTGACACAGCCAAATTTTCTGAACGTTTGGGGGGTCCGAACTCGGAGGGGGACCAAACCCCGAAACCCAAACTAAGTTTTTAATTCAAGCATCCCAACTCCAGTCTGTTGGCATATCCCTATCAACCACATGCTGAGAGTGTTGAATCTAATAAACAAATGGGTTTCAAGTGCAGGAGGAGGAGGTGAAGGAAGAGGAGGAGGAGATGTACTAAGGTGCAGTAGGTAGGCAGGGAATCCAGGCACTTCTACTTTCCTCTCCTCCCGCAGATACTTTAGCAACTAAGGAAGCTGAGCTCCCTCTCTTGTGAGCCCTGTACGTCAAGGCAAAAAGGGAGAATGGGGAATGCTGGAGAGAGACACCCAAACCTGATCTCAAGCCACCCATTTTCTATCACAGCAACAGTAGCTACATTATATATATATTATCAGGGGATATGTTTGTTGTTGTAGTTCCTTTAGAAGAGTATGATATTCAGTTTATTTTAGTATTTTATCCACTGCCTCGCTTATAGAGAATGGGCTCAAATTTTTGAAATTCGGAAAGTTGTTGTACCAATTTTATTAGTGTATTATATTGTAATCATTGTATTGTAGTGATCATTATTTATTTTCTGATTTTTGACACATTCCTGGTGGCTATGGCGAAATCTAGCCAAAATAAAAAATCTAACAGTAGCTACAACCCGTTGCTTATTCCTCCCCAAAACCACAATTTCTTCACAACCTAATAGCATGTCAACAAGTAGATACACATTAGCCAGCATTAGTCTGCATGGCGGGCTCCACATTCAGTGAACCAACCCTGTGGGTGGTGGATGAGTGTTGGTTTCTTCTGATCATCTAATAGACAGCCATAAAATTACCCACTCATAGGGGACTATCATGTTTATTAACACCCAGGATGACTGGATCCATCAAAGACAGAGTACAAGCCAAATTTCCATTTCAGCCTTTCATAGGTCTGAACCACAATACTGCCAGGAAACATATATGTAGACAAGTGCTGAAACTCGGTCCTTGGTTTTCTTCAGAAAACACAGAGGACCAGTGTATTTGTCCTCAATTTCTGAGTTCTGAGCCCTAGAACTTCAGAACTTGGAAAATCCTTGGCCAAGTGCAAGAAAGGGGGCTAGAGGGCAGGTAAGTGGGGTCCAGAGGCCAGTGTTAGGTCCCTTCTTCCCCTTCCCTGACCCCTGTTGGCTGGGGAGGTAATAGACTTTGTGGGGTCAGGAAAGGGGGTCTGGAAGTCTGGTGGGGGGTGTTTTGAAGGGCCTATCAGGGGAGTCAGGGGTACATTAGTTACCTTTCAGAAGGACCCCATGCCAATGCATGGCTTCTTCCAGGCTGGTAACTTTGAAACTAAAAAAAAAAAAGCAACTGAGCATGCTTAGAAAGGATTTGATTGGCTCTTTCTGAGCATGCATGGTCCTTTTCAAAGATGGCACTGACAGAGTCAGAATGCCAGCACCATCCTTGAAATGGGCCGAGCATGCTCAGAAACAGCTGCTCAGGATCTTTCTGAATATGCTGTTGGGTTTTTTTGTACTTTCAAAGTTACAAGCCAGGGGAGGGGATGGGGCGGACTGTGCATGCGTGAAGAGTAGTTGTCCTTATCCCAGAGTCTCATGCCTCACACCAACAAAAACCTCACTAGAGCACCTACAAACCATGCCCCCACACTTCAAAACTACCAAAAAGGGAGGGGATTAAATCCTCCAATAAAATAAAATAAAATCTTAAGCAGACTCCCTGAGGAGCTTCTGTGTGAAAAAAAACAGGCAGAGACAACATGCCAGCCATGCAGGAAACCCCAGACCCAGAAGACCTACACAGTAGAGGAGGGAGGGAAATGACTACATAGTCACCATAATCCATGAATTAAGATCAGAAATTGAGGCTGAGCTGCACAAAGCAAATCTCCATAGAGACACTTTTTAGCAAAATCAGCAAAGTACAGCAAGTTACTGAAGAAACCAATGTCAAATGGAATAAATGAACAAAAGGGTGAAAGCAGCGGAGGAGAGAGCCTCCCCACTAGAAGACCAAGCCACAGCCCAGGATTATATAGTCTCCTATATATAGTATAGCTGACAGAAAAAATGGAAGATTTAGAAAATCACACCCACAGATCTAATTTAAGGGAGGTAGGAGTAAAGGAAAGCTGAGAAGACGATGGGGTGGAGAGCCCCATTAAACAAATCCAGAAAAAAAAAAACTTCTGAGACAACCACCATATCCATGAGCCGGAAAGGGATAGAGTCCACAGAGCCCTCAAGCCAAAACCAAAGTACTCTGAACAGCCTCAGACTGGCTTTGTATCTTGTACATTTTATTATGATAAATAAGACATTCTGGCACTAGCAAGGGAAAAAACAATAACTCAATTATACAGGCTAAAGAGATTTTAAAAATACAAAAGAAGAGGGGGAAATGGGCTAAATATTTTCCTAAGGTGATACAACTGGAACTCAAACCACAAATCAGGTTCCCAGCTAAATTGGCTATGTGGGTAAATGAGAGAAGAAGGTTCTTTGAGGAAACATAAGATCTGGAGACATTATTTAACACCATGCCCTGAACAGAAAAGACCAAGCCCAAACCAAAGCCATGACTTCTTCAAAATCAGTACACAAGGAACTTTTTGTTAAACAACTTTAGAACAATCACCTATCCTCCTCAGAACCTTCTTAAACACCGTCACTATGAATGAATGAATGAATGAATGAATGAAGTTTATTGAGTACAAACTTTCTGCCATGGCACCAACATACAATACATGATTATTAAAGATAAAACATTGCACAAGCAACAATTGTATAAGAAATTATAACAGTTAATTCTTCAGAAGATATGTTGCTATAACCAAAAAATAAAGTCAAAGCCCAATAAGAGTAAGGTATCAACCTCAAACAAGATATTCTGATTCCTTAAGAACCTTCACTATTATGAACAGACTGTGGGGGGATATTGAAACCCTACTGCTACAAACTGGACTCAAAACAGATGAGTACAAAATATTTGGTCTGTATATTTTACTGTAATAGTTTACTAGTAAATGTCCAATGCATAAAAGCAGAAATAGATTGAAACAATTATTTTCGAGATTTAAAACTGGAGTGTGGGAAACAACTATTCATTGTGACTCACCACTAAGGTGCTCGGAGGGAGGGGTGTGTGTGAGAAAATCCTGAGGCAAAACCAAGCAGTTTTGCCAATCTGCATCCTTGACAGAGTGAGAGGGAAGAGACTTAGAAAGCCTCTTTACTGACAGCAACAAGAGGGGTCTGTTTAACAGACCACCTCAGGAAATTCTGCTCTTCATGGTTCCCCACAAGGGAGACACAAGCAGTGGACTGTGTCTTCATAGTTTATTTTATGTTTTGCAATATTTTAGTTATGTGTTATAAGAAGTTTTGTGATGGATGAGCACAAGTGTGATGCTACCCCTGCCCTAGGCATCATGGGCAGTGACCCTCCTGACTCCATAGCCCCCGCAGCTGGTGGGGAGACAAGCGAGAAGCGCTGAGAGTAGTACTTACTGTGTTGGGGGGGCGGGCTGCCCAGTCTGGAGGAGGAGCAGTACGGACGAGAGGAAGAGAGAGATTCTTCTTCACAAGGCTGCTCACAATGTTTGGAGCCCTCGCCAAGAACAGCAGGTTGCTGCCTTGTAAACAAAGTTCTTCGAGACGGCTCCAAACATTTTCACAATTAGGGTGTGCATATGCAACCCAATTGTGAGAATGGGAGGAGCCACTCAAAGAAGAACCTTGTTTACAACAGGGTAGTAACCTTCTTACCCTGGAGGCGGGCCCAGACTGCTGCGGGAAAGATTCCCTTAAGGGACATTTCAAGTGAGTTTGTGGTTTGGACGGCTGGGCTGAGAGTCCAGCATGCAGCATGGGAAAAAGCAGTAGCTTTTCCCCATTGCTACGGGGCACAGTTCCACAGATCCCTATGGGCTGCTGTATTAGAAGCTGCCTGGCCATCAGAGTCAAACGTCCAGGCAGTGTGCGGCTACGTGGTGCAGCTGAGGGCTGAGGGTAGGGCTGTGGGACAGTGGGAGAGGCTGGGAACAGAGCATGCTTTTTTGACATGTTGGGGCCATTTTTTTGGTGGTTTCTGAGGAGGATGGATGGAATGAGGGTGACTATGTCTGCAGTGCCTGGCCCTGGCTGACTGCTTTTTACTTCACCAGAGATGGCACAGGTATGCATAATCAAAAGGCAGATACACCATAAAGGTCAGAGAACACAAAAAACCCTGACCCTAAATGCCAAGATTCTAAAATAACCCAATCAAAAGGAAAAGAGGTTAAAAAAAACAACGTTTGTTTGAACAAAAAGCTGATATATTTTTCTTTCAGGAAAACCCCCTGCTTTCCCAAAATTTATACAGATTCTCAACTAAGAACATGGGAACAATTTTGGCATCCTGTGCCGGGGTGGGGTGGGGTGTCCTAATTCGAATATCCTCAAGTATCGAGACAAAAATATGTAAAATTATATAAGACGATGAAGGGAGGTTCTTCCTGGTCGATGTAGAAATACAGGGACAGCAATTTAGGTTAATAAATATATATGCACCAAATGACAATACATAGAAATGTTTCCAAAAATTCCTTCAAATCATAACAAAAGAAGCTAAGGGAACACTTCTTCTACAGGGAGACTTTAACACACCCCTATCTAGATTAGACCTATCCCATAATATCAAACTTAAACCTTGGCAACATAAATTAGCACAAGAATTCATAAAACTAGACTTTGTAGACGGTTGCAGCTCACTAAACACTACAGCCAGGGAATGTACCTTCTTCTCCCCAGTACATGGCACCTTATCTCACATTATTTCTGGAGTAGACAGAGTTAACGAGTTTCAAAAAACTCTGCCAGATACTCTCCCTAGTAATATCTGACCATTATGTGGTGACAGCCCTATGGCAACGGGAAATCCAGCCACCTACCCGAGCAACCACATGCCAACTCAACAGAACTATGCTAACTAATTCTAAAATAAAAAAGCAGATCCAGGAGGAAATTCAACTTTATTTTTAAACTAATAAAACATATGTAGACTCCAATTTTGTCCTGTGGGAAGCCATGAAGGCAGTGATTAAAGGCCAAAAATATTGTTATTAAAGCCAAATTAAACAAAAACAGACAAAAATGAGAAAAGGAACTTTACACGGAACTTTAAAAAATTGAAAATAAAGCCAAATCAGCTCTCAAGACCCCCAAATCAAGCAGGAAAGTTAAAAGTGTTAAGTTAAAAGGAGAAATAGATGCCACTGGACAACAGAAAACCACCAGACAACTGAAAAAAAATTAAATGTTTTTATTTTGACCATGATAACAAAGCAGGGAAAGCATTGGCAAGGCTCATTAAAATCAGAAAGAAGAAGAAAGAAGAAAGAAGAACAGTATAAAGTAAGTCCCCAATGGGGTGCAGGACCTACTAGATCGGTCTGCCCCAGAGAATTATGGACCCAGATCAGTTCCGGAATGCTCTGGGGGAGTTTCTCCTGGACTTTGACACCTGCTCTGTCGATGATCTTGTAGCCTTCTGGAACACCTTGTTGGCTGAGACCATTGACAGAATGGCTTCCTGGCGTCCACTGCCCTCCCGAGTCTCCCGCAGGTCTCCTTGGTTTACTGTATTTGAAGCGGGAGAGCAGGAGGTTGGAGCAACAGTGGTGCCAGACTCACAACCAGTATGATCGATCGCAGCATAAGAGCAGTTTAAAGGTCTATGCTGTGGCAGTGCAGGCAGCAAAGAAGCAGTTCTTTGCTGCCCTTATTGCATCTGCAAAGTAACGTCCAGTGGAGCTTTTCCAGGTGGTGAAAGGCTTGCTCAGTCCTGCCTGCCNACTGATACCTCATTAAAGTGTTTCTGGCATAATTATCTCCTCATGTCCTTTTTTTATTCTATTTTTTTCCTTCAAAACTATCATTAGTCTTTTTGTGGCAGCACCACCTGTTTCAGCATTCCTTGGGGAGCGACATCTGCACAACCAATGCAAAGGATTCCCATGGTATTTTTCTAGTCTGTGCTGACTACAAGTAAAGTACTGTTACACTAAGTATCTTTGCTAACAATCAGTAGGGATGAGACTACGGAACAATTTTTTTGTTTTGCTTTATTTCAGTTCTCCAAGAATTTCATTTCTCGTTTTGAGTTTTTTGCACTGATTTTGTTTTTGTTTTTTGCAACAACAAAAAAATCAATGCAAAAAACTGTGAAAAACCAAAACGAGAACCGAAAATTCAGATAGTACTGAAACGGCCATTTTGGGGATGTTTTGGTTCTATCCAAAATTGAAATTCCCATCCCTCCAATCAGGAACAGCCCCTGTGCATCAGTGAGCCCTGAAGCATAAAGGTTGATAGGAAGATATAATTCTCAGGGGCACCTCAATAAGATTAGTATATTACCGGGACCCATGTTTACTGGAGAAACTCAGTGAATGCGGGTTCCTTTGTTTATACAGCAGCAGCAATGTGTCTGGTCCTGAAGAGTCATGATTAAAGACAGGTCTTTGCCACAAGGGTTTTGCAAGCTTGGATGGACAAGGGAGAGTGGAAAGAAAGTACAAATGGAGACATAACTTAAGTTGCGATGTTCAGCTACATGTTTCCCCAAGGAGAAATTTCACGTGTTGATTCACTGGGGCAACTGGGATCCAGAGTGCTGGGTCCTAAGGAGACACAGTACGCTGGATTTGCAGACAATCAGAAAAGTTTTATTACAGTGTATGTCAGTGTATTACAGTGTATGTTAGTGTTAACTAGGGCTGAAATGTGTTGCTTGAGTCTCATCAGTTCTCGATGAAAATTGAGGTTTTCTTGTTTCTTTCACGAAACTAAAATGCCAAAAACCCTCCATTTACTGAGAACCAGTGAGATTCAAAAGGCTTGGTGGGGGCCAGGAAGGGTGGGAAGGCAGGGGGGCTGGGTGGGGGTCCACAGGTGGGCAGGGGACAAAAGCTTCCCCCCCGACCACCCCCAGTGCCTGTCCAGACCCCCTGCCTGCCCAAGAAGGGAAATTCTGGGTGGGGTCCCAGGGCCTGGGTGGGGGGTCAGGGGTCTAGAGAGAGGCCTAGCAGGGGTTCAGGGGTGGGGTACTTACCTTCCGGAGGGGTCTTGCAAAGTGTGGCCTCTTCCTGGGGTTGTAACTTATGAAATAAAATATAACAGGAAATTAGCATGCTTAGAACAGGCTGCCATTTTCAAACATGGAACCCGCAGTATGCTGATTCTGCCAGTGCCAACTTTGTAAAGGGCTAAGCATGCCCAGAAGGGCCATGAACTCCTCACCACTCTCAGCAAGATTCACAAGATCTCAAGGGAAAGAGTGAGATCGTGTGAGGTCTTCCCCGCCACTTCTCAAGTCTG
>QEPC01001581.1:319482-341288 GCA_003113815.1 Sphenodon punctatus
GATGGCAAGTGCAGCTCAGCTCCCGGGTTGCCCTGGCAAACACCATAGAGCTGCAGGAAGCAGCCTAGAGCGGCTGCTGATCCACACACAGCTCTATGGTATGTGGAAGCGGGATGTCCATGGATGGATGGCGGTCCGCGTTGGTGTCTGCCTCCATGTAAACCCACGGTGGCCCAAACAGACTCAGGGGTCTACCCCTGGAACAGACCCAGATGTGGTAAACACTCAATGTTATATGAGAGAACCCCCGTACTATAGAATTGTAAGCTTGAGGCTGCCTTTCCTAAAGTAAACACACTTTACAAAAGGGTATTCAAAATCTCTAGAAAACCTAAAGTTTTACTCCTTTCATTAATCAAAGCAATGTTCTTGATACCTAAGTTGCTAACTTAATAGCAAAAGTGATGTTCTGTACCCTGCTTTATACCTTTTACCATACAGGACAAAATAAACATCAACAAATCCACACAAGAGACAGCTCTATTTTCTCACTGATATTCCAACTTTGTCTTGTGCACTGCCGACTGAGACTGAAGTCTCTCAATCACCTGAGTGGTTTGATCAGAAACACCTAATTCCAAATGAAGACTAGATGTTTAAGCCATAACGATGAATTGCTTAGAGGGGATATTACTGTGTAAAGTTTTCAGCCTTGTCATCTCCAAGAGCCAGATCCTCAAATAGAGTAAACTGACATATGTTTGGTGGGGCCAATCCCAAGCCCCCCTCCCCCCAAACACACACACGTGCCACTGCGCTGTTTACACGTGTGCTGTAGACCTGTACTGGGGGTTCATGCAGCTTGTGCACAGAGTGCTCCACGCATCAGTCCGCAGGGCTTGGGACTGACCCCATTGACTTCAGTAGAGAGACTCTGTTTGACAACAGCTGAAGAGTTGACCCTCCAATGCCAATACACCATTTTTTTTCTGCATGTTCTACTCTGAACACAAATAAAATCATTTACATTTCATCCAAAGAGTAGATGGTCCCAACAATGGGTTTATTTTTATTATAAAGTAGATGCTCTTTTTACAGTGCAGTTTCTCTTTACAGCATTTGCCAGCTCTCTGTTATCTTCCTTTGTTTGCTCTTTCCCATTCACCCCAAGTTTCCCTATCACTGTTCCCAATGACCTTCCCCTGCCTGCTGCTCTTAGCTGTTGCCCCAAGGGGCTTATGGTCTAGGAGAGACAAGGGAGAGAGGAACATAGGGAGAAAAAGGTATATAGGCCATTTTCACATGGACTGCAGAACCTTCACAGTCCATGGGGGATGGGTGGAGGCGGTGGCAGGTGGGCGGTGCATGGGTGGCCCATTCCACGGACGCCTGCCCATCTCCATCTATCTCTACGCACGGAGCATCCACCATTGGTGCCCGTTGCTCTGTGTGCGGGGGATTGGTGGAGGTTGGTAGAGTGCAGGAGCAAGCACACACACACGCTATGGTGATCCCACGAATGAACCCCCACTTCTCCCACCACCAACACACGAGAATGAGGGGGGGGNACACACGGAGCATCCACCATTGGTGCCCGTTGCTCTGTGTGCGGGGGATTGGTGGAGGTTGGTAGAGTGCAGGAGCACGCACACACACACGCTATGGTGATCCCACGAATGAACCCCCACTTCTCCCCCCACCAACACACGAGAATGAGGGGGGGGACATCCATTTGAAAAGGGCCATGGTCACTGAGTTGCAAAGTCACACGGTCCATGCTTAGCTTGCTTACAGAGGAGAAGGGGATTGTGGATGATGATGATGATGATTGATCATTGATTGATCATTGATTGATCATTGATTTACTTATTGTCGTCGGCATAAATCATCATCGTCATCGCCGCCGCCGCCACCGCTGCTGCTGCTGCTGCTGCTACCAATACTACTTTAGATTTCTTTGCCACCCTTCTCCAAAGAAGGACTCAGGGTTTCTTACAAACATTAAAAATACAAGAAGCTTAGCTTACTGGTCCCAATCTAGAGGGTGTATGCTCTTTAGCTCAAGCTGGAGAGTTTCATGGTTCTGAGGTCCATGGTTCAGCCTCAGCTTTCAGCAAAAATGTTAGTTGCCTGCTCCCAATCAACTTTCAGATTTGCATTGTTACAATTTGAAGGAAATGATTCATCTAACAGCTTCAGAAGAACTGTGTCCTTGATAACAGTTAGTGTAAGCATGTCACCCCCCTTCTCACTGCCAGCATCAGCACTTTATCCAGAGAAAATCATGTTCTAAGACTATTAATGCCCCCCCCCCTCAGAACTTCTTGGTTTCAGTGGGAAAGGAAGCTATATTGGGAAAGGCTCGCGCTATATTTGAAAGGAAAGGGGGTGTGGTGTGGGAAAGGGGGAGTGAAAGAACTCAGGCTCAGCTTGGAGCTCACTCAGGGTCACCTCTTAACCCCTGGAAGAATGCAGTGGGGGTATTTGGAAGGTCTGAAGTCTGCCCCATTATATAGTTGAATTCACCTTGTTGGAAACTGTGGAACTGAGAAGGAGAACTCAAGGATTGAGCTCTGCAGAGACAGAGGCCTTCAGGAGACACATCCCAAGAGAGTGTATCTGTCCCAAGCTGCTTCATTACATGGGTGTTTCTGAACTTCTGATGAGAAGCAGTGGCAGGGATGTGGGGGAAGGAATGAGGGGAATCAGCTGGTGCCATTGATTTATCCCTCTGTTTGGCTCAGTGGGTCACTCTCTGATATGTCTGCTGCCAAGCCACATTTTCAGAAAAATGAAGCTGGGGCTGAGCCCAGACAAAGCTCTCACACAATTTAAGCCCTGAAAAAGGGAAAAAAATACAAAAATAGCCTGTTTCTAAAGTAAGACACTAGTAAAGGGCTCAAGAGAGGCTTCTTTGGAAGAAGGCTAAATAGGATTTAAGAAAGGAGTCTGAAGGTGCTTTCATACGTGATGGTGCTGAACGCCACCATGCTTCAATCCTTCCCAGAGTGAGGGCGCTCTCTCTGCACAGGATATGGCCTAGCTACCAAACAAACGTGATAGTGGGCCAGACAGGGCTGGAGAGAGATTGGGGTGACATGTGTACATATGTCCGCAAAGTCCTGCCAGGAGTGGCCCGCCCTCATCCCTAGTGGATGGTCATGGTGGCTGATGAGGCTGCCATGGGTGCCCACTAAGTGCTGTGGATCCAGACCAGGGTAAGTGCAAGATGGCCAACACACACAACAGCCCTCTTTACCCATAGTCCAGAGTCCTTTGCATGGGCTATGGCAGTGCTTAGCCTAGACTGTTCCTCAGGAATGGTCCATGCTACGTCCTGTGCCATCATCTGGTGTCCCCTTTTATATGTGATGGTTGGCACAGATTAATCCGTGCTAAAGCAGGTTCCCATTGTTACAGATGAAAACACCTGAGAAGCAGATACAGGCTCTTTTTACACGGACATCCTTCCCCCCCCAAGTGAGTGTGAATTGATGTGGGAGGGTCCGTGCCAAGGCGGTGGGTGGTGCAATGAGTGTCCACCCATGGAAACACCACGGACAGTGGGTGAGGGTGAATGCACGCTCCCGGAGCACACCCACCTCCACCCGCCACAGCCACACACCTATCCCTCATCCCCCCCACTGGGGCCTGTGTAAAAAGGGCCACAGAAAGGCTTTGGGAAGAGGTTAGATATTAAGGGTGGTGCACCGAGGGAAATTTTGGTTCCTTTTGTTTGTTTGTTTCATTTCCCCAGAATTTCCGTATTTCAATACGAATTTGGATTTATGGATTTACAAACCAGGGTTTCTTAAAAGTAAATCTTGATGAGGCAAAAGTTTATATCCCTGTTTTAAGAAATTGAACATTAGGGATGGGGAACGTGGTTCGGATGTCCAGAGTTTGGATCGAACTCGGTCTGTTCGGACGTCTGAACCAAACGTCCAAACCGAATTCTCGAACGACCAAACAATTTGGTCGTGTTCAGATGAGTTCAGGGGCAGGAAAAACATCTTTCCAGGGCCGAAAAGTAGGTTTCGGTTTCAGTTTCATTTCAGTTTCGGTTTTGCTATTTTTGAATGTAAGGAAATTCGACTGAACTGAACCACCGAACCCAAACTCGGGTTTCGAACCAAACGACCGAACAGGTGAACATCCAAACCGTGTTCTGTTCGACCATCCCTATTGAACATGAGAGATCCCAGAGAACATGACCGTTGAACTAGAGTTGCTCCCTATGCAAACTTTTAATGACTACTTATGAAAAATACATGTTTCTGGCCCTGAACTGACATCTAAGTCACTGGGAAACTCATGCATGCTTGGAGTCTTGGACTTGTAAAACCTTGATATCGGGGTTTTACAAGTTCAGGTCTCCAAGCATGTATGTGTATGTTAGTACTCGCTGTTTCAATGGTGTCCAGCTGAATTCTGATTGGGGGGGTGACCATCTACCCCTCTCCCGTACAAGTTTGTTTCCCCCAGACTCTGAAGTCGAGGAGAAATGAGGCTCATCTAAAAATGCCCTTCATTTAAATGCCTTGGGGTAAGTGTAGGGTTGCCACCTATGCAAATTTTTAAGGAACACCTATTTTGAATTAGATCCATGCCTGCCCTGGCTAATTAAGGCTAGCCTGGAGACATTGGGGCTCTTGCTGGCAGGGATAGTCAACACCTCCACTGGGGAGGCCAGGGTGCCGGATTGACTCAAGGAGGCGGTGGTGCGGCTCCTGCTCAAGAAGTCATATTTGGATGCTGGTGCCCTGACCAGCTATTGGCAAGTCTCTAACCTTCCCTTTTTAGGGAAGGTTATTGAACGGGTGGTGGCTTGGCAGCTTCAGGGGCAACTGGACCAGGTCAATTTTCTTGATCCCTCACAATTGGGCTTTTGCCTGGGTTATGGCATGGAGACTGCACTTACGGCCTTGGTCGATGACCTCTCCCACGAGTTGAACCAGGGGCGCTTGACACTGTTGATTCTGTTAGATCTCTCGGCTGCATTTGATACCATTGATCATGAGCTGCTGGTGACTCAGCTGCGGGACTGGGCAGAGATTAGCGGGACTGTTCTTGAATGGTTCTGCTCTTTCCTGTCTGGGAGAACTAGGGATGTGTGAACAGAACGGGGTTCGGATGTTTGGCCGTTTGGTCATTTGGTTCAAAAACCAATTTCGGGTTTGGTCATTCAGTTCAGTTGAGTTCGGTTTGGTCAAACGTTCAGACCTGCCATGAGGGGGTGNGCAGGACCTCCGTAAGCCGGAATTTCCCCATGTTTGAGACTTGGTGCTTTTCCCACCGATGATGTCATTTCAAAATGTATTGATAGTTCCCATGTACTGGGGAACCCCCTAACACATGGGACCTTGTGCAGTTGTCTGGAGACAGCACTTAGGGCTGAAACAAGAATGAAAATAATTCTCATGAGAATCTCAAGAGACTGTCGCAGCCCTGGCAAGATCTTGTGAGATTCTCACAAGAAAATCAAGATTGTCATGAGAATCCCATGGCTGCTGGACTTGAGGGGGCTGGGATCCCCCTTATTTGGCGAGGGGGTGGCCAAGGCTCCTCTGTGGGGCATGACTACCCAGCTGAGGGAGGCGGGGGCCATAAGCAGCCTGCTGCTTGTCCATCGACCATATGACTCCCAGGTGTCCGCTTCCGAATCAATGACAACGCAGGTCCCCGTGGTATATGGAGGATCTGTGGTGGATGAAGCGAGAAAGGTGGCAGTTAGAGTGATGGTGGCATTGTTCTTGTACTGAAGTTGACCGATTGTGACACAGAGTTCGGTTACGTACCTATGCCGTGGCAGCATGGGAAGCAAAGAAGGCTTTCTTTGCTGCCCTCATTGCATCATCTAAGTCTCATCCAGCTGAGCTTTTCTTGGTGGTGAGAGGGCTGGTCAGTCCAGCCTCTCTCTGCCTGGATCCAGAGTTATCTAATGCTTGCTGTGACTTATTTGTGGACTTTTTTTGTGGATAAAAATCACTAAAATCCACCACGCTTTTGATGCTGCACTTTTAACAGTGGGTGAACCAGAGGCAGTTGAAGCCCCATTTTGTCCTGTTTTATGGGATCAATTTCAGTGTCTGTCACCCTCTGATGTGGAGGATGTTCTGGGGGATGTTTGAGCCACTTATTGTGAACTGGACCCATGCCTGTCCTGGCTGGTGAAGGCCAGCCAGGAGATGCTGTGATCATTGCTGACTGGGATAGTTAATGCCTCCCTTAGGGAGGGCAGAATGCCGAACTGCCTCAAGGAGGTGGTCGTGCAGCCTCTGCTAAAAAAAATCCATCATTAGACATCGACGTCCTTGACAGCTATCAGCTAGTCTCTAACCTTCCCTTTTTAGGAGAGGTTATTGAGTGGGTGGTGACTCGTCAGCTTCAGGAGCATCTAGATCTAATCAGTTTCCTAGATCCCTTGCAGACTGGCTTTCATCTGGGTTATGACACTGAGACTGTGCTTGTGGACTTGGTGGATGACCTCTCCCAGGAGTTGGACCACGGTCGTTCAACCCTGTTGATTTTATTAGATCTCTCAGCTGCATTTGATACCGTTGATCAAGAGTTGCTCGTGACTCGGTTGTGGAACTGAGCCGGAATGGGAGGGACTGTCCTTAAATGGTGCCACTTCTTCCTGTCTAGGAGAACTCAATGTGTGGTGCTGGGTGATTGTTCATCTTTTCCATGGACCTCGCATGTGGAGTCCCACAAGATTCCATCTTATACCCTCTCTTGTTCAACGTCTATATGCAACCTTTGGGGGAGGTCATCAGAGGGTTTTGTGTGAGGTGTCATCGATATGTTGATGACACCGAAATGTATCTCTCTTTTTCATCAGACTCAGGCCTGGCAGTATCGGTGCACACCTGGTGTTTATCAGCTATGGAGGACTGAATGAGGGTGAGGTGCGTGAAGCTGAATCCTGACAAGATGGAGGTGTTGGTTGTGGGGAAAGCCGGGAGAGTGATGGCCCCCATCATTGATGGAGTCCATCCTTCCTGGTATCTCAGGTCCATAGTCTGGGGGTACTCCTAGCCCTGCAGCTTTGTCTGGATGCCCAGGTGGCAGCTGTAGTGAAGGATGCTTTTTGCCAATTACATCTGGCATGCCAACTTAAGCTGTATGTCTTGAACTTGGACCTTTCCACTATCATCCATGCTTTTATTGCCTCAAGATTGGACTACTGTAATGCACTCTACATGGGGTTACCCTTGGTTACAGTTTGGAGACTGCAGCTGTTGCAGAACGTAGAGGCCCATCTCCTTAGGGGGAAAGAGTCTTCATAACCACATTACTCTGTTGCTTCTTTCTTAGAACTGGCTGACGATAGTCTTCCGGGCTCAATTCAAGGTTTTGGTTTTGACCTTTAAAGCCTTGAATGGCCTGGGCCCCACTTATCTGTAGGACCGCCTTACTCTTCTGATCCTGTATCAGCCTCTGCGGTCAGCTGGGGGCGCCCTTCTTGAGGTCCCCCAGGTTTCCCCGGTGTTGACCATGGGGAGGGCGTTCTTGGTGGCCGCTCCACAGCTGGAGAACTCTCTCCCACTGGAGATCCACCTGGCCTTTGGCCTCCCCTTTTTCTGTAGACAGTGTAAGACTGGCTGTTCCACCAGGCCTTTGCTGAGGGAGACGGGTGATGGGTGGGTTGGGTTAGGGTGGGAGCTTCTTCTTGTTTGGGTTATTTTAATGTTTTATATTTTTTTATATTATTGGTTTTTATGATGTTTTTAGCTGCTCTGAGATGCATAGCAGGAGGGCGAAGCATAAAAGTATGACTAAATAAATAAACTCGAGATTCTCATAAGAAACTCAAGAATCTCAAAAATACCCCTCAAATTATTTATTTATTTATTATTTCATTATATTTATATGCCGCCCCCTGCCTACAGCATCTCAGGGCGGCTTCCAACATAGTACAAAACAATTTTTAAACATAAAAAATCTACAATATCATTGTTAAAACAGATTTAAAACACCCCCCACAAAAATTAACCCCACCCCACCCCACCCTCCCCTCCAAAGGCCTGGGCGAACAGCCAGGTCTTACAGATACGTCAAAAGGCCAACAGCATCTGCATATATGCAAATTTAAAGATGCCAGACTAAACTGTTTGCATTCTGTGCAGCTCTGACATTAAAATGCTGTAATTTCAGAAGCAGTAAAGGGCATGAAATAATAGACATGCCAGATCAGCAAATGAATCAAGAGTAACTGATGGCCCTGGCGGCCATTTTTGCACATGTGCAGAACATTTTTTTGCTAGTTTGAGGTGTTCGGGAATCTTGTGTTTGTCACGAGAATTCCAAGTTTCTCACAAGAGTCTCACAAGAAACTCAAGATGAGAAAATCTCATCGAAAAGCCTATTCTTGTCAAGATTTTTGAGAAGGGCAAAATCTCATTTCAGGCCTAGAAGAGACCTATAACATGGCCAGTTTTGCTGCTGATGCTTCCTGTATTCTGTTACATATATGATTTCTTGTTTGAAAAGGAAGGAACTCTCAGTGTTATAGTTTCCCCTTTCAAAACTCTTGGCATATCTTTAAAGAAAAACTGAGCTAGTGAGTGATTTTCCCCCTCAAGTATCCTTCAAGAGAGCTTCTCCCCATGGTATATTTTGTCTAGCTAACTTTTTTAATCGGGTCACTTTCCTTTGAGAGTTCTTCAGCCGCAGGGATTAACTAATCAGAATGGGGAAAAAGCTTTTCCTTCCCAGGAGCAATGGTCACCAAGCGCTTGCCTTGCAAAGAAATGCCACTAGAAAAATTAATGTAGCACAATTTCCAGCTGAAATAGTGTGAAGGTGCTCTTGCTGCCTGGTTGGAATGGAATGTTGCCTCTAGTCATGCAGCAGAATTTATGCAGACTCCACGTTCTATATATCCATGTCTCTCTCATTATATCAGAGAGAGCAGCTGAATATATACAGGGGGGCATAGCCTCTACATTAGTTTCACATTGGGCAGTGATATTTATAAGTTCACCCCCACTATCGGAAGTTGACCAGGTGCTGTTGGAAAGTACAACGAGCATACTTGAAGACCTGGACTTGTAAAACCCCAGTATTGAGATTTTACAAGTCTGAGACTCCAAGCATATGTGAGTTCCCTGGTGCCAGCTGGTTTCCAATGGTGCCCAGCCAACTTTCAGTAGCAGAGTTAAACATCTAACACCTCCCACCCCTGTGTGAGTTTGTTTCTCCTGACTCTGTAGTCGAGGAGAAATGAGGCTCATCTAAAAATACCCTTAGGCACTTTTTACACAAGCTGCGGTGAGTGGGGGGATGGGTGTGCTGCCACGGTGGGTGGAGGTGGGTGTGCACCTGTTATCATGGGCATGCACCGATCTGCACCCACCTCCATCCACCTCTATGCACAGAGTCTCCTCCGTTTTGTCGGATGGATCCAGAAACACACATGCACCCACTGTCATGGCATTTTCATGGACGCTCGCCCCACACTGCACAGCTGCCCACACACCCAGCCGGGGGGGGAGGGAGGGGTCCATTTTAAAAGGGCCTCAGAGTGGTTTACTGTAGAAATGAAACCCACCAGGGATGGACAAATGCAGTTTGGAAGTTCGGAGTCCGACCCGAACTCGGCCTGTTCGGATGACCGAACCGGAACCCGAACCGACCAAAATGAACCTGATTCCGAACTCCAAAATGACCGGACAGTTCGGATCACATTCCTTCTTTGCTGTCCTCACAGTCTCAACTTATGACCACAAATGGGTCCTATGGAGAAGTCGGTCAGGTTCAGAGTGAGTCCGATGCCAGCATCACCCTAGTCTTCTACCTACCTGTTTCATACACTGCAGCCCCTCAGTAAACCAATGGGCCCTGTGGTGATGAGACAGAGGGAGAAGAAGATGTCTCGGAGCCACTCTGTCAATTGTCTCCCCCAGCTAGGTATTCCAATGCTGGACAAGCTCATCGACAGAGTGGCCATCAGGGTCTAAGGTTAACTCCCTCAGAGCCTCCTGGAACTGCTGCGATTCCATCATCCTCCGAGGGTGGACCAACCTTACTGGTCCATTCCCCTTCTGGAGGAGGTGCGCTGAGAGGCTGACCTGTAGGAGATAATGATCCATCCACGACAAGGGCATGACCCTCAAATCTCCCACTAACTGATCACCTGCCTCAAGGCCAGAACAGAAGATCAGGTCGAGGATATGCCCCCCCAACATGGGTCGGGCAGTTGACCACTTGGGACAAGTCCATGGTTGCCATGGCAGCCATGAACTCTCACTCCGCTCCTACTAAGCCAGTGTCGGCATGGGCATTGAAGTCCCCCAGGACCAAGGTCCTTGAGGAGTTCAGCACCACCCTCGAGGCCAGCTCTTCTAGAGAGGCAAGTGATGCTGCTGAACAGGAAGGGGCCCGGTATACCAGCAGCACCCCAAGGTTGCCNCCCACAAAAATTAACCCCACCCCACCCCACCCTCCCCTCCAAAGGCCTGGGCGAACAGCCAGGTCTTACAGATACGTCAAAAGGCCAACAGCATCTGCATATATGCAAATTTAAAGATGCCAGACTAAACTGTTTGCATTCTGTGCAGCTCTGACATTAAAATGCTGTAATTTCAGAAGCAGTAAAGGGCATGAAATAATAGACATGCCAGATCAGCAAATGAATCAAGAGTAACTGATGGCCCTGGCGGCCATTTTTGCACATGTGCAGAACATTTTTTTGCTAGTTTGAGGTTTTCGTGAATCTTGTGTTTGTCACGAGAATTCCAAGTTTCTCACAAGAGTCTCACAAGAAACTCAAGATGAGAAAATCTCATTGAAAAGCCTATTCTTGTCAAGATTTTTGAGAAGGTCAAAATCTCATTTCAGGCCTAGAAGAGACCTATAACATGGCCAGTTTTGCTGCTGATGCTTCCTGTATTCTGTTACATATATGATTTCTTGTTTGAAAAGGAAGGAACTCTCAGTGTTATAGTTTCCCCTTTCAAAACTCTTGGCATATCTTTAAAGAAAAACTGAGCTAGTGAGTGATTTTCCCCCTCAAGTATCCTTCAAGAGAGCTTCTCCCCATGGTATATTTTGTCTAGCTAACTTTTTTAATCGGGTCACTTTCCTTTGAGAGTTCTTCAGCCGCAGGGATTAACTAATCAGAATGGGGAAAAAGCTTTTTCTTCCCAGGAGCAATGGTCACCAAGCGCTTGCCTTGCAAAGAAATGCCACTAGAAAAATTAATGTAGCACAATTTCCAGCTGAAATAGTGTGAAGGTGCTCTTGCTGCCTGCTTGGAATGGAATGTTGCCTCTAGTCATGCAGCAGAATTTATGCAGACTCCACGTTCTATATATCCATGTCTCTCTCATTATATCAGAGAGAGCAGCTGAATATATACAGGGGGGCATAGCCTCTACATTAGTTTCACATTGGGCAGTGATATTTATAAGTTCACCCCCACTATCGGAAGTTGACCAGGTGCTGTTGGAAAGTACAACGAGCATACTTGAAGACCTGGACTTGTAAAACCCCAGTATTGAGATTTTACAAGTCTGAGACTCCAAGCATATGTGAGTTCCCTGGTGCCAGCTGGTTTCCAATGGTGCCCAGCCAACTTTCAGTAGCAGAGTTAAACATCTAACACCTCCCACCCCTGTGTGAGTTTGTTTCTCCTGACTCTGTAGTCGAGGAGAAATGAGGCTCATCTAAAAATACCCTTAGGCACTTTTTACACAAGCTGCGGTGAGTGGGGGGATGGGTGTGCTGCCACGGTGGGTGGAGGTGGGTGTGCACCTGTTATCATGGGCATGCACCGATCTGCACCCACCTCCATCCACCTCTATGCACAGAGTCTCCTCCGTTTTGTCGGATGGATCCAGAAACACACATGCACCCACTGTCATGGCATTTTCATGGACGCTCGCCCCACACTGCACAGCTGCCCACACACCCAGCCGGGGGGGGAGGGAGGGGTCCATTTTAAAAGGGCCTCAGAGTGGTTTACTGTAGAAATGAAACCCACCAGGGATGGACAAATGCAGTTTGGAAGTTCGGAGTCCGACCCGAACTCGGCCTGTTCGGATGACCGAACCGGAACCCGAACCGACCAAAATGAACCTGATTCCGAACTCCAAAATGACCGGACAGTTCGGATCACATTCCTTCTTTGCTGTCCTCACAGTCTCAACTTATGACCACAAATGGGTCCTATGGAGAAGTCGGTCAGGTTCAGAGTGAGTCCGATGCCAGCATCACCCTAGTCTTCTACCTACCTGTTTCATACACTGCAGCCCCTCAGTAAACCAATGGGCCCTGTGGTGATGAGACAGAGGGAGAAGAAGATGTCTCGGAGCCACTCTGTCAATTGTCTCCCCCAGCTAGGTATTCCAATGCTGGACAAGCTCATCGACAGAGTGGCCATCAGGGTCTAAGGTTAACTCCCTCAGAGCCTCCTGGAACTGCTGCGATTCCATCATCCTCCGAGGGTGGACCAACCTTACTGGTCCATTCCCCTTCTGGAGGAGGTGCGCTGAGAGGCTGACCTGTAGGAGATAATGATCCATCCACGACAAGGGCATGACCCTCAAATCTCCCACTAACTGATCACCTGCCTCAAGGCCAGAACAGAAGATCAGGTCGAGGATATGCCCCCCCAACATGGGTCGGGCAGTTGACCACTTGGGACAAGTCCATGGTTGCCATGGCAGCCATGAACTCTCACTCCGCTCCTACTAAGCCAGTGTCGGCATGGGCATTGAAGTCCCCCAGGACCAAGGTCCTTGAGGAGTTCAGCACCACCCTCGAGGCCAGCTCTTCTAGAGAGGCAAGTGATGCTGCTGAACAGGAAGGGGCCCGGTATACCAGCAGCACCCCAAGGTTGCCCCCAGCCAAATCAAACACCACATGGAGGGCTTCGATACCTGAAATCTCCTGAACTGGATATCTCCTAACTGGCCATCCCTCTCTAAAAATAATAGCTACACCTCCCCCCCCCAACCCCTGTGCGGAGCTGGTGCTGCACAGCATACCGGGCCAGAATGAGGTCTGCTAAAACTGGTCCTGCCGCCTCGTCCAGCCAGGCTTCTGTAATACATGCAAGGTAAAACACAACCAGCCAAAACACACGAACCGAACAACCAGCCAAACACACACTTTCTCTCCACACAGCTCCGCGCACACTTGAATTTTCGGTTTCCGATGTGATCAAAGGATCTCACAATAGTTTTTTTCCAAACGCCTGAACCGAAATGAACATGACCGAACCGAGCGGCAAACCTGAACTTGGCGACCGACCTGAACGCCCGAACTGAACTACTGGACTGAACCAGACCGAACCGAATTACCAAACCCAAACCGCAATCTGTTCGCTCATCCCTACAACCCACAGAAAGGTGTAGAAGAAAATAAGATGAAAGGATTTTTCTGTCATAACCCCATCATTAGCACAGACATTCTCCCAGATGTATAAATTGATAGGGGTGTGCATTCATAATATTTTCTATTTGCTATGAAAATTAATGGAGTCCCATTCATGTTTGTAACGTTACAAAATCAGATGAATAAGCAAATGATTGACATTTGCTTTCATGTTTTCACTTTAAAAAAAAACAATACGCAACTGTGCATGTGTAACCCATGCTGTTGTCACAGTTGTATTAATCAACAGCATTAAGAATAGAACAGGCTAATGTGCAGTTGTCAGCAGATGGTGAGACAAAACCTTTCTTTTCTCTCCTTCTCCAAGTGGCTGCCTTGGAACACACTCATCAGTGTAGGGTTCCCAGGGTGGGGCTAGCTGCACTTAGAACATGCTAGTCAGTTCAGCCTGGCTCAGGAGGAGAGCAGAGGCACCAGTGGGAAGGCCAACACAGAGACTGCCATTTACAGACCACCTTTGACTGCTTCCAGTTATGTACTGTGGTCAGAGTCTTAGTTAGGGATCTCCTTGCTAGAAAAAAGTTATTTCTTTCTAAGAAATGGCATATTTCTGCCTTGTTTAGTGTCATAATAAGTCTTAATTAGAGTTCAAATGAGAACATTGTGCATTCTCATGAGAATGTTGTGAGATTCTTGCAACTGTGGTGGGTTCTCGCGAGATCTCACCAGGGTTTTCTAGAATCTCATGAGATTCTCAAAAAGAAAAGAAAAACACTCAGTGCATGCACAAAATGGCCACCACAGGCATTCTGCATATGCACGACCCCAAGCGGCCATTTTGCACACTCACAGATAATTTTTTGAGGTTTCTTGAAAATCTTATGACATTCTCGAAAACCCTATAAAATGCTATAAGAGGCTGCTTTACAGACCACTAGGGAATGGATGGGTGAACAGAATGCGGTTCGGATGTTCGGTCGTTCAGTTCGAAACCCGAGTTCGGGTTCAATGGTTAATTTCAGCCAAGTACGGGTGGGCCAAACTTGGCCGAACAGTAAAAATAGGGCTATCAAAACCAAAACCAAAACCAAACCGAAACCTAATTTTTGGCCCTGAAAAGACGTTTTTCCTGCCCCCAAACTCATCTGAACTCATCTAAACATGACCAAACTGTTCGGTCATTTGAGAGTTCAGTTCAGACGTCTGAACAGACCGAGTTCGGTCTGAACTCTGAACATCCGAACTGTGTTCGCCCATCCCTACAGACCACCTTTGACTGCTTAAAGTTATTATTTGCTTAAAGTTATTATTTGGAGTGTTCCAGGAAGGAAGAATTTACCTTCTATTATGAGGTGATTTTACGGACACATTTCTCCTGCATGTTTGCTATTACATCCTTAACTTTCTGTGTGTCTAAATCACTCACCCAGATCTTAAACATTTGGATTTTTGAACTTCTGCGTTGAACTTCTCCCAGAACTTTTGTGTGTAAAATGCTCTCCTGGTAAACTGCTTTTCTCCAGGCAGCTGTGGTCATTTGGTTTCCATGGCAGCCCCTCACATCTACAGCTGCGGCTACTTTACGTTGCCTCGGGGCAGTGTTTTTGTGAAAAATGCATCCAGGAACTGCCTCAGGGCAGTGTGTGTGTGGAAGATGCATCTGGAACTTACTTGTGGACTTGTAAACCCAGAAGACTGAAAAATCCAGAACTTTAAGGTGTTTGTAAAAATGCCCATGGAAAGACTGGACATCTGCAAGCCTTACGGAACTATAAGTCTTTGTTTGCCCAACTGAGTCTTATGCTGTATTATTAGTGATCTATGTGTGATTTTAGATTATACGAGCCTCCCCCTAACCACAGTCAATCCCCTGTGGTGGAGGAGAGGTCCGTAATGTCTATGAGGTTCCCACCAGATGTTCACACCAGTGAACCTCCGGCGGGAATCAAATTAACCATGATTTCGGAGGTGAGGCCAGCCTGTTACCTCCACCGGGCCAGATCATGTCCCAGACCACGGTGTGGGATCGGGCGCAGTCACCGGATTGGCCACTGCGCCCACCTGTCTCCCAGAGGGCGGGTGGCTGGTGGAGCGCAGGGGGGCAGGGTTGTGTGGCCACATGTTGCACTGTGCGGCCCCGCACCCTCCCCGATCCCCTATAGGAATCAGACCGGTATGTCTAAAGGACGGCCTGCCTGATTCCAGAACGGGATTCAAAACTGATCCTGGACCGTGGTTGGAGGGAGGCCCTTATTGTCTAAAATCACCCTATGATTCCTTCTCTATCCGGTACACCTTTGTGGGTGCTGAAGAGATTGGTAGTTTTTTTTCTCCCTTCTCTTTTTGTTGTTACTTCCACTCTGAGTCACTTCATCTCTTCTGAGTTCCTCATTGGGTCGGTGTATCTCTTGGTTTCACACGCAGGCTGTTTTCAAAGGGCACCCCTCCCCCCTTGAATATGTGCATGGAGGGTGTGGGATGATGGGGGGGCACCCGTAGGAATGGTGTGGGGTTGTGTGTGCTTCTGTACTCCACCCATCTCCACCCACTTCACCCACGCACAGAGCAATGGGCGCCAATGCCAGTTGCTTCGTGCGTGAAGATGGGTGGAGATGGGTGTGCGTCCATTAGTCACACACCCACCTCCACCTGCTGCTCTTGCACACTCATCCCCCCACTCACCATAACCCAGGTAAAAAGGGTCTCAGAGTATTTTTTCTTCCTGGAATCCTTAGCCATTTCCTTGGCTTCCTGCTGCAAACTAGCCACACTAAGACAGTAGTTGAGTTCTCTCTGGCCCTTCCTACCTAGGGTGCCCGCTGGGGCTGAAATGGCAAGCTGCTGCGGTAGCTTTTTCTGCTGGAAAAAGCTCTTCCACAATGAGTGGCATGGTGCAATAGAGACGTTAATTCCACTACTTTCATTATGGTACATCCGCTGTTCTGCTACTATCATTCTGTTACTACCACCTGCTCTAAAAATAGCAGAACAATGTTTGTTCCAATTTCTGCTGGCACTGCGAAGTAGCAGAACAGTGTTCCTTCTGACAGTTTCCGAATTAGCGGAATGCCAGTGGAATTAACAGAATGCCGGCGGAAAAGCTGTGGAAAGTGACGGGCATTTCTGAAATGGCAGAATGAAATAGCGGGGCGGGAAAAGGAGTTGCTGCTTCAGCACTAGTGCCCACTAACCTTTCCAAGAGAGGTAGGTGACTATCCCCTGCCTCTCTGTGGAGTCTCAGTGTTATGTACTGGGCTCTCAGCTCCCACTTCCAGGCCTCCCTTCCTTGAGCTGGATCCTCCCTGGCCCATATTTAAGCTTTACCTCCCATTTCCGGGGATGGGATGGTGTTCCAGCCTGACTCCTGGGCTGCCTGTGCCAGGGATCATCAAAAGTACTCCTCCCAAGCTCTGCAGGTATCCCTGCTCACCTTGGCTTATTACTACATTGACAGCCACACCTCCAGTCCCTGAGACTATCTGAGAGGGGCCCAGAAAACCCCACACCCAAGGCTGCTCACAAGTCTTCCCTACCTGAGGCCCCCGTGCTTGTTCCCAGAACTTCCATAGCTTTTAGCTGGGCTACCAGCTCTACTGCCACCTTCTTCCCATACAAGTCTTGCTGTTACCTCAACCAGGCTTGGGACTTCCAGTCTTCTCTGCCTCTCTTCAGCTTCCCTGTGGCTATTTGATACTTGGGGGTTTCACCCACAGCTGGTACTTGGGAGGAACCTGGCTTGGCTCTATTGGCTCTCTGCTTGTCTCTCCTCAGCTGACTGGGGTCTCTTCAATATACCCAGAATTGATCTCCTGACAAGTCCAGCTTGTGATGAAGTGTGTGTTTCACTGACAAAAAAGGGTGATGCAGTTTTAGGCTGCATTAACAGAAGCATCATTTCCAAGTCACAGGAAGTAATAGTTCCACTCTATTCTGTGCTGGTCAGACCTCATCTGGAGTACTGTGTTCAGTTCTGGGCTTCACATTTTAAGAAGGACATTGAGAAATTGGAATGGGTTCAGAAGAGGGTGACAAAGATGGTCAGTGGTCTGGAAACTAAGTCCTGTGAGGAAAGGTTGAAGGAACTAGGCATATTTAGTCATTTTTTACCCCTGGGTTTTTACCTCCACACCCACATGCAGAGATCAGCTTAAGATTCCAAGCCAGGAGATTTTCTGGGTCAGGTAATGTGGGAAAGCACCCTAGATAAGGATTGTAAACCACTTTGAACACTGAAAATGTTAAAGAAACTATAAATAATGTAGGCTCTCCAATGATGGAGATTTTTAAAAAGAGGCCAGGCAGCCATCTGTTGGGATATTTGGAGCATCCAAACAGGGGGTTGGAGTAGTTGATCTTCGAGGATACTTCCAACTGTATTATTCTAATATTAACCATGGGAGACCTGTAACTGTTGATAGTGGGTAGGGGACACAGGAGTGAGGGCTGGGCAGCGTGTTCTATAGGGTTCTATAGGCATGCCCCCATGTCCCCCTGCCACATGTCGCCTATGATAATAACCGTAGTAGCAGCTGCCTCTTATGCTCCAGAGCTCCCCCAGTGGTGACTCTTCCTACACCTCTGAAAATACCCTACTGCCTCAGTGACTGATGACATGCGGGTTGGTGTGGGTGTATGTAGCCTGTGGATGCGGTGACATGCGGGTTGGTGTGGGTGTATGTAGCCTGTGGATGGAAGTTGCCCTCCTTTGACTCCTTGTTTGTAAAAGTTACGAGCATTATGAAAATGTATCAGCTGAAGTAACTGCAATGTATGTAAGTCTCCTAACCTTTTCTTTTACAAATACATGTTTTTGAGAACTGCTGGGAGATAACTAGCTACCTCTGGCTTTTTAGCTTACTCTCTTGTTAGGTTTCAGGTGGTAAATTACACAATAAAGAAGTCCTTCGCACTGGGAGAATCTTGGGCAATTAAAGGGTTGTGATATATTAAATCTTTAAAACCAGTCTCAGATTTTTGTTTTTAATATGAATGCATAGGATCACTGTGCCTGAATAGAGTTCTAATGTATTCATGCATCCCTTAAATTAAATTAGACAAAAATACAACTGGAATAAGTAGGTGTACCTGCATCCAGGAAGAAATGCTGCTTAGACACGCTACTGAAAACAGATAGTCAGGAGGCGTGAGAACAAGCATATAAAAGGTTAGGGATTTCATTATATTTTCTTCTGAAAAATGCTATTTGTAACAAGTTATATTGCCTGTAAAGGAATCCCTACTGCAGTTCTAATGTGCTTTTTTAGTATTAGAAACATAAAAGAACATCAGAACACATCATGTGTAAACCATGGCATTAAACAGATTAGAAAACTAAATGTCATACTGTAACACGACTGTGGCTTCCCCACCCCCAGTTAATTTACAAGAAAGGTAGAGGATCTCAGTAGGAAGTGCTTTTGCCACATATGCCCCCTGCAGCTAAAATATCTTGTATATCACTCCTTTTTTATTTTTTTTCCCTGAAGGAACAATAACTTTACTGAAGTGGTAAATGTAAAGCTTATGCAGGTTTTTAAATGGGCACGTCAGCTAAATTAACTCTCACAGGCTATGCATGGCAAGTAAACAAACAAACAAACAAAAAATCAATCTGTCTTCATAAAATGTTTTATCTGCTGTGCTAATGTCACAACAATATTACTGTGATATTAGTAATTATTGGAATGCTAGTTATCAATCATTTTCTTATCAAACTTGCATTGTTTTATTATCTCTTCTGAGTTTGTTCAGCATTGTATTAATAGTTGCTAGTATTGTTAGGAAACAGATCTGGTGTCTCTGTCTTTTGGGCCATTTGCTTCCAGTCATTTAAAAAGTCATTCCAAATTCATAGAAGGAGTTAAACCAAGCATCCTCTGTTCTTGAGGGAGCTTAAAAGTAAAGGCCATCATTCTTCTTAATTAGGGCTTTTTTTTCATACTGGCTCTAACTGAAATCACCTCAGTTGCCTGTTCCAACTCTCACCTGAGTCTAATTAGGCCCCTTGGAACATTAACCTGGCTTTCTTTCCTCATGATTCATATCATTAGGGGTGGGGGGGGATTGTTACTTATATGTGCTACTGGTGCATAAGGGACTGAGTCTTGCTTCCACTGGAGTCAGTGAGATCTTTGCCATTGACTTCAATGGGAGCAGGATTAGATCCTTTAATGTAACTATCCTATCTAAGCAAATCCCTAGCAAGGCACTCTGTAAGGAAATGTAACCATTGTGTGGAAATTAAACAAAAAAAATAATGTTGCGTGATGCAGCTTCAAAAAAGGCTCATGCAATTTTAGGCTGCATTAATAGAAGCATCATTTCAAAGCCATGCAAATTAGTAGTTCCAGTCTGTTCTGCACTGGTCAGAACTCACCTGGAATACTGGGTGTCTTTAGACATAATGTCAACTGGTATCTGAATGTGTGTTTTGACCTTGATATGAACACTGATTTGGCCCTGTGTTCAACATGTGGCGCTGCTTAAAAACACAGCCTATCTTGGAGCAAATTGGTGTTTTACTCGCCACCTAATCTCAGCACGCAAGCGCTGCTGCCTTGTTCTCCGTGTTGCACCTGCTAACACACCATGTGATATCATTAGACACAACGTTGGCCACGTGTTCAGCCAGAACATGCAAATTGTCCTTGTGATGGAATGGTGTTCACATAGCATGTTCAATGAGTGGCCAAATTGGTGTTGGGATTTTTATGGTGCTTACAGAACGGCCAAACATGTGCTTAGGAATTTTGACACCCAATCTTTGTTATGTCTAAAGACGCCCACTGTGTCCAGTTCTCTGTGCCATGTTTAAGAAGGACCTTGACAAACTGGAACTGGTTCAGAGGAGGGCAACAATGGATAAAAACAGACGTGCAGATGACACGGTGTCTCCCTGGCCTGTCCCAGGATGTGAAACAGCAGTCACCCCATCCACGGTCAGGGAGGAGCACCAAACAAATGTGCCCATGGCCAGACAGTTGTCCTACCACCCGCACACCCTTGGTAGGGTGGGGAGCTCAATAAACATGCAGGCAGCCGTTCCCAACCCTGCTCCTAACATCTCACCCCCCCATCATGACATATAGCCATGGTGCTCTTCACAGCCAGAGAGCCATCCCAGCCATGGTAAAAAAATGTCATCAGCAGGGACCTGTGGCATTTTTTCTTACAAATGACAGGGCTCAAAATCCAACCCTGTCATTCCGTAATGAAAAATGCCGCAGGACCTGGACTACGTAACACGATACAACTTTTCCTTGTAGGACTTGGTTTCAGGGGTCTCCCTGATCGTCTTTGGGTAAAAAACAAACATGATGTGAGCCCATGTTGGCCTATGTGGGTAGGAAACCAAGTCCTATTAGAAAAAGTTGAAAGACCTGGGTATGTTGAGCCTAGAGAAAAGAAGACTTTATAGCAGTCTTCACATATGGGCCATATTTGTCACACAGAAGATGGCAAAAACTCATTCTCTGTTGCCCCTGAGGGCAAGACTAGAGATAATGGCCTTATCATCATCATCATCATCATCATCATCATCATCATCATCATCATCATCATCATCATCATCATCATCATCATTTACAAAAAACAAGATAGACACGGTCCCTGCCCAAAAGCTTACAATCTAAAGACAGGGGGAGGGGAGACAGGGAAGGGGGAACAGAGACAGAGACAAGGGATGTGACATTCATAAGGATGAGAGAACTCAGGTACACGTTCTTGGCTTGGTTACAGTAAATTGGGAGTATACAGATAACAGGTGGGGGATAATCCTGCGTGGGGATGATTAGCAGGAGTTAGGAAGGATGGAGAAGAAGAGGTGGGTTTTGAGGAGGGACTTGATGATGTGGAGGGTGGGGGCAAGGTGGACGAAGGCAGGGAGGGAGTTCCAGGCATGCGGGGCAGCAAGGAAAAAGGGATGAAGGCAGTTGGGGGATCAGGGGAGGTGTGGGAGGGTGAGGAAGGGGATAGAAAAGTAATGGAGTGCTCAAACAGGGATTTGGAGGAAGATCAGGGCCGAGAGTAGGGGGGAGCGAGGTTGTGAAAGGCTTTGAAAGTGAAGACAAGGAACTTGTATAGAATACGCTCAGAAAGAGGGAGCCAGTGGAGAGAGGAGAGGAGAGGCTGCACATGGTCAAAGTGATGGGCTAGGTGGATGATCCTGGCAGCACAGTTTTGAACAGAGATGAGGGAAGAAAGGTGAGAGTGGGGCAGGCCAGCAAGGAGGAGGTTACAATAGTCAAGGTGTGAGATGACTAGGGCATGAATGAGAGTTTTGGCAGAGGAGACAGAGAGAAAAGGGAGGATCTTAGCAATGTTGTGAAGGGAGAAACGGCAGGATTTAGCAACGGAGTCAATGTAGGGTTTGAAGGTAAGATGCGAGTCGAAGATGCCCAAGCTACGGGCTTGGGGGACAGGGAGGATGGAGACCCCGTCAATGGCAATTGACAGGGAAGAGGGAGAGGAAGGATTGGGAGGGAAGATAAGGAGTTCAGTTTTTGCCATGTTCAGTTTGAGTT
>QEPC01001581.1:360191-373931 GCA_003113815.1 Sphenodon punctatus
GTCACATTGATTTGTAACAGCTCTTCCAATTCTTCACCTACAAAGCAAGGATCCGGCGTGGGTACCTCCCCAAAATCCGCAGTGAAGACCGACACAAAGAACTCATACAGTTTCTCTGCAATGTCCTTATCCTCCCTGAATGCCCCTTTTAATACCTTGTCATCTCATGGCCCAGCTGACTCCATAGCAGGTTTCTTGCTTCTGATGTATTTGAAAAAAGTTTTTGTTGCTTGTTTTTGTAATTTAGTAAGCCTCTCTCTTGGCCTGCCTGATTAACACTTTACTTTTACATTGCCAGTGTTTATGCTCTTTCGTATTATCTTAATTGGGACTAGTCTTCCATTTTTAAAGGATGACTTTTTGGCTCTAATAACCTCCTTCATCTCCCCATTTAGCCATAATAGAAGACATTTGGTCTTCCTGCTTGTTTTTTTAACTTGTGGGATGCATTTAATCTGGGCTTCCAGAAGGGTGCTTTTAAACAACCTCCATGCCTCTTGAAAACCAGTAACCTATAAAACACCCCCCCAAAAAAAACAACCAATAAACTAGTAACCAATAAACATGGTAATAAACCAATAACCAATAAACACAGTAACCAATAAGCCAATAGCCAATAAACACAGTAAATGCCAAATCACAGTAACCAGTAAACATGGCACATGGTAAATCACAATACCGATACAACAATAAACAGCAAAACCCCATTAATGATAAACAGTAAATTGTGGTCACCGATAAATCGAGTTTCGTCTGAGATCTCGATTGGGGTTGGAAAAAGCTGCGAAATCTTGACAGCAATTCTTGATTCTCGCAAAATTATTGTGAGAATGAATTTGATTCTCATTTCAGCACTAGTAATTTCTGGTACCGATTATTTTTATTTTCTGGTTACCCATTTTAAATTGAGTTGGGAAACTGAAAAATCAGGATGGAAAACCAAAAAATAGGGATAGGAAATCAATATTCTGGGATCAGACGTTGACAATCTGGGACTTCCAGGATATTGGGTATCTGAATTGGGTCAAAATCGGGTAACGATTCATTTATCTTGATTCAAGATAAATTCTTGAATCAATTCAGGCACCAGAAATTCAACAGTTATACCCATTTTTGTTGGCACTCATTTCAGCTCTAGCTAGGACACTATGACAAGCCATTTTTGCTATCCCAATGGCTGGAACAGTTTGTGCACTGCCACCGCCACCCTCCTCCCCCTGTCACCATTACCACATTCCCTGCCCTCTGTAAGGAGCATCACTGAGAAAGATTCAGCCTGTTGTAGATGCCACCCCTCCAGTGCTGCTCTTGGAACAATGTGCCTTGCACTTCTTCCTAACTTAGGGTCATGACATAAAAGTCAGTCTCTATCTCCATGCACTTCGGCCCTTCTGATCTTCAAATGTAAAGGGAAACAAAGAATTTTTCTTCAACCACTCTGTCCCTCTTCTTTCAACCTATCTTTCTCCATGGAGTTGGCAGTCTCTCTCAATCATTTTCTTTTAATTTTTTTTCTCTTTTCTGTAAGAGGCAGAGATAAGCACATTTAAAGGGGGACACAAAGGGTTTTATATCTGTCTGCAGAATAATTATTAGATGGCACAGAAGCCATTTAAAGCCTAGGAACACATGGGAACAAAGATAGAAGAGTGACTGGAGACTCAAAGAGGGTTTATTTTTTTTCTTCTTCTTCCTTCCCTGCACTCTCCACTGGAACTAAATACATAGACAGCAGGACATTGAGTACATTGTCCAAGTACAGTATGGGGTGAAATAGAATTTTCACACCAGTTGGAGCAAGGATAGCATACTTTTTATATTGGAAAAGCGTTCAGACTAATAGTAACTTATTTACATAGTGGCAACAATTTGCAGCCTTCTTTACAGATAAATAAAGCACAGCTGAAGTAAATGTATAGCTTAATATTCACAAATTGAACCCAGGAATGCATTTGTCAAAACAAATACACACTACCATAAAGTTTACCAAATTCATAACTTTGGCATTTTGCTTCCTCAGTATTCAGTGTTTCTGTTTTTTGGCACTTCAGCCATTCACCAAATCATGTGACATGGGCTGAAACAATCAACTAGAGCTGAAATGCGTTCTCACAAAAATGGTTATGCCCATTGAATTCTCAGTACCCAAATCAGTTCAAAAATATTGGGTATTAATTGGTACCTGATTGTGACCTGCTTTGGGTACCCGATGGATGACCCAGAAGGTCCAAGAATATTGACTTCCAGTCACAACTTTTCAGTTTTCCATCTTGATTTTCCAGTCGGTAACTGGAAAAATCAGGATATCATTATAGCAGCAGGTGGGGCTAAGTCCTCCCTTAGGCTCCTCAGTGCCCTGGTATGGGGATTTAGCTGCCCCAATACCACAGTCTCTACTCAATCACTATAAGTGGTCTCAACTCTGTTTGGCTTGGGAATGGCTGATTAGTAACTGGCCTCCCAACACCCCTTAGCCAGTCCCATGTCTTGCAGGTTATGGGCTTCTCCAACAAACAGGTGGTCCCCAGGAGTTTCCTTCCCAAATTAGCTCTGAACCAGCCAAGCCAAACCCTCCCTTTATAGCACAGTAGCCCTGGCAGATCCCATTTGCAGCCCAGAGCTTTGCCTGTCAGTTGGGTTTGTTGGGATGCTGCCCCTTAAGTTGTACAGGACTTTCATTCAGTCCTGGATTCAGGCTACACTCCAGCCTGGTGAGATCTGTGCTTCACGGCCTCCCATCAGATAGGGATGTGCGAACAGAACCGAGTTCGAATATCCGGTTCGGTTTGGTTCAAAAATCGAGTTCAATTCGAAAGTTCAGTTTGGTCGACTGAACTATTCGAGTTTGGTCGAATTCTGAACTTCCGAACTGAGTTTGTAAATTCAAAAACGGGTTTTTTTGACCTTCCAAACTGGTTCAGATTCGACTGAACAGTTCAGTCGAATTCGAGTTCGGTTCGAAAGTTCGGTTCGGTCTACTGAACTATTTGAGTTCGGTCTGAACTCCGAACTTCCAAACCGCGTTCGCACATCCCTATGACCAAAGTGTCTAGAGTTCTCAGCCCTCCCACTCTCCAGTCTTTCTCTTTACAGACAACTTTCCACAACTCTCCCTGGATTCAGGTGTGCATCAGGTGTCTCATTAGCCTCACCCCTTCAGTCTCTTAAAGGACCAACACACTGTCCGCTAGAGCCCTTTCTTGCGGTACTGGTCCTGTGAGCCACTGTACTCTGTTACAATCAGTAATGGAAATTATGGTTTTTCAGGTATCCGAGTACCCATTCAGTGATTAGGGATGGGCGAACGTGGTTTGGAAGTTCGGAGTTTGGACCGGACTCGATCAGTCCATTCGACTGAATTGAACTTCCTAACCGAACTCGATTTTCAAACCGCACCAAACCGAATTTCTGAACTTGGTTCTGTTCACCCATCCCTATAGATAATATTCCATTTAGTTCAATGAGGTTTGAATTTACGAACTCTGTTCGGAGGTTCGGAGTTTGGACCGAACTCGAATAGTTCGGTCGACCAAACCGAACTTCCAAACCGAACTCGATTTTCAAACCAAACCGAACCGAATTTCTGAACTTGGTTCTGTTCGCCCATCACTATCAGTGATCAGATAGCCTGTTGAACAACTGACACAGTACTCAAAAATGCAGATATTGTCCATGAGTATCAAATGAAATTGGTAACCCATTGATTGCAGATCTGAAATGTACTGCAATCAGTGACTTACCAGTTTCATAAAAGACCTGTTGAACAATGAATAAGCAAACAAAGAAATAAAAAACAAACCTACAAACTTCAGGAAATTATCTTCTCAGCTTTGGTCGACAAATTTGATTTCAATCCATCAACTTGGCTGTGGTGAACTGATGAAATTCAAAGTACATTAGGATTGTTCACTTCAGCTTTGAAATAAAGACATGCTACTGATCCAAGCTGCTTCTAATCTGACTTGACAATTCTCAGAGTCAGCCAATGGCCAACGTAGCATAATTAGTAGGGAAATAAAACTGAGGAGGTCATAATGCCTCTATATAAATCAATGGTGCAACCACACCTTGAATATTGTATGCAGTTCTGGTTGCCCCATCTCAAAAAAGGCATAGCTGAACTGGAAAAGGTACAAAGAAGGGCAACAAAAATGATCAAGGGCATGGAAGGGCTCCCGTATGAGGAGAGGCTTGGTAGTTTGGGGCTCTTCAGCTTGGAGAAGAGATGACTGAGAGGAGATATGATAGAGATCTATAAAATCATGAGTGGTGTGGAACTAATAAACAAAGAACAGTTATTTACCCTTTCAGATAGTACTAGAACTATGGGACACTCCATGAAACTCATGGGTGGCAAGTTTAAAACAAACAAAAGAAAATATTTTTTTTCACTCAGTGTATAATTGGGTTGTGGAATCTACTGCCAGAGGTTGTGGTAAGGGCCAATACTACAGCTGAGTCTAAAAGAGGTTTGGACAAGTTTCTAGGTCCATTAGCAGCTATTACCAGACAGAATCAGAGAACATGACGGGAGCTGGGGGAAAACAACAAGGAATGGATCCCCTATTGTGACCTGTTGTGTGCTTCTCTCATGCCACTGTGATTGGCCAATGCCAGAGGCAGGATGCTGGACTAGATGGACTATTGGTCTGACCCACTATGACACTTCTTATGTTCTTATGTACCATCTAAGTTTAATTCCTTGACCAGCAAGTGGTTCAGCTAGGAAAATTGTGGGTTTATTTGTTGTCCTTGGTAGCTTTTATTAGTATAAGAAGACTGGTTGCTGGACTGTTCTGTTATGCAAATATTGACCCTTTTAAAATGGGCCACCACTGGGGGGTGGGGGGCAGTCCATGGTCACACCACTGTAGGGGCAGTGTGGGGGGCAGGTTTGCACACCCATCCCCCCACCCATCCCCATGCATCCCCACACATGGAACAATCTGCATTTTCACTGCTTGCTCCGTGCATGAGGTGGGCGGGGATGCATAGGGATGCAGGGGTTGCAGGAGTGGCACCTCCACATTTAAACAGGATGCTCCCCCGTGTGGACAATGCGTGTCCATGCATGGAAGCATCTCATGTAAAAAGGGCCATTGATAGGAAACATTCACCTTTTTAATTTATGGTAGAGGTGGAAGGGCTATATATGGACCTTTCATTTTTCCTGCAGCAAGTCATGTAGACTGAGAGACCATCTTTAAAGAAATAGAATCTGTAAAGAAATGTGAATGAGGAAAAGTTACAAGAAAGTATATTGCATTGCGTGATATAACACAAATTACATGCCTGCAGAAGTGCCATAATCATACACTCCAAAAGGAATCTTGACGACACCTACTTTTTATTCTATAGCCCTGAGCAAGTACAGTGGTAGCTAGGGAAGTACCACAATCATATTCTTTTCAATGCCCTGCATACATTTCACTTGAAAAGCAATTATTTTTTTCCCCAATACTTCTGGCTCTATCCCTTAGAGAGAGTACCCTATCGATTGTGGTTGCAGAGAGTACCCTCTTTGCGTACCTCGCTCAGGAGTGTCTGCAGAGACAGGTGCCAGTACATTTTACCTTTTCTTTTCATTCAAAAAGCCCCTTGCAAGAGTAAGTTGCTTTGCACCAAGGGCTAGTTATACGAAGAGCCTGCTACATCTTGGGTTTAATTGTACCCTTGCTGACTGACTAACCATTTAGTTTTTGTTTCTTGCCTTGTAAGTGTCCACAGAAAACAGACTTTCTGAGGAAAATCTACAATGATGTATTGATTTCTCTCCCACCATGGGAAACTTTCCTTGCTTTTTATCAAACAATTACAATGACACTTAAGATTTGTATGAGCTCCCCAAACCATGCTAAAATAGTAGAGCTAAAACAATATGTCTCTTGATTTGAGCTGCAATGAGTATCCCAAAAAACAGGTATATCTGGGTGGGCAAAGTTCTAAACCTCTAGAGCTGCATACCAAAATCTTCATATAACCAAGAGCCACAAGACACATACATGCACCCCTTGGAAGCATCTCCCAGGTTGAGTCTCTCCTGCTCGCAGTTGTCTGGTGGAGCTGGTTCTCTGTGGTCCTGACTGCTGAGAGTCTGGGGAGCAGCTGTAATAAAGCTGATGAGCAGAGTTCCTGGGTTTTCAGTTTAGCATGGAAAACCAGAAAAAAACCACAGAATCCCCATTTTATCAGGAAAAAACACGGAATTCTCATTTACCCAGAGAAAAACACAGAATCCAAGGTTTTTCTGGAAAATGCCTGCCTGCAATTATTCACTTGGGGCAGCAGAAATTTTAAGGAAGACAAAGATCTGTGGAGGTTCTGGTGTGAGCCTGTGTCCGAGAGAAGAGATTTGGTGTGAAAACACAGCTATGTCTGGCTTTTGGTGAAGCAGAGGTATGTTGGGAGTCTGTGCCAAGGCTGGCAGACAGGAGGGGGTTGGAGCGGCACCCTGCCCCCCTCACCAGTGCAGAGGGAGAGATTTGGGTTCCGTGCTTGGAATGGCTGCTGTTGGGATATTGTTTTATTTTGTTATTGGGTGGCAGTAGCAACAAGTGCATCAAACTGTAACAAAAACGAATAATTTGCAATATACACTTTATAATATTAATGACCAAAAATGTCAATTTTGGTATTTTTAATCTAAGAATTTAGGGAGGGGGGTGTTTCCCAGAGATTTTCCATTTTTTCGGCAGAGAAAACTAGGAACCCTGCTGATGAGACTCAAGTGCAATGAAGTAAGACACAGCCCTAATAAAGCAGAGGGGGAGACAGGGGCTACCCTGGCCAAGGGAAAGCCATGAACTGCCCAAGAGCTGATGATATACAAGTGTCTATCTCTTGCCCTGTGACCCCTGTCAACTTGGCCGCTATCTTGTCAGAATGCCCAAATGATATCGCTGGATGGTTGTGCTGAAACTACCTCATGTTCAGTCATGGAAGACTGTGGTGAAACTGAGGAGGAGAGACAGCCAATACAGTAATGCCCTTGCCTCCCTCAGGCCCCTGCATGTTGAAGGGGTATGAGTGGAGGGGATCGTCCAGGTAAAGAATTTGGGCTTCATTTTTGACTATGCTCTGCTCATGAAAATGTAGGTATCACACATAGTTCAGAAAGGGCTGAAAGGAGAATAGATCTTATTCTTGTGAAAATGTTGATTTTAATTAATTTTATTGTATGTTTTAAAATGTTATTAGCCACCCCGAGATGCTTGTAGCATGAGGGGGTGGCGGCATATAAATGCAACTATAAAAATAAAATAATAATAATATAAATATATAAATAAAATCATGTGAGAATCGAGAATCATGGTAAGATCTCGCAGACATCTCGACGTGATTCAGATTCTTGTGATATTTCTTGCTCTCCTTCTCCCTTCTCCCCTCCATGCACCCCAGAGAAATTTAAGGAAGGAAGCAAAGCTGTTCCCTACCCAGTTTTCTTCCTTTGTCTGGAGCTGGCAGATGTCTTGTTGGGGAAAGCTTTCTGAAGGTAAATTTTCAGGAATAGGAGGGGGGAGAGCAGGATGGAGGGAGCAGACTCATCCAATGTCTTAGCATTCTATTGGCTAGCCAGAGTCAGAAACCAATAGAACGCTAAAAAGATGTACTGAGACTACCTCTTCTATTCAGCTCTCCCCCTTCCCATCTGGAAGTCCTTTCTAGATAGCGGGGGGAAAGCAGGATGTAGGGGCAAGATTTTGAGAATTCTATTTGCTATCATGAGTCTGAGAACCCAATTGAATGCAGAAAAACTGTGCTGATCCTGCCTCTTCCCTTCATCCCCCCCCCAAAAAAAATCTGGAAATGGGGGCACTGTAGTTGATTTTCACGTTTACCCTTGTGATTAACTTGTCTGGGTCTGGAAACAGATGGGAGGGGGAACTGAAGGGAAAAGACGGGCTCAGCAAAGCTTTTCTGCATTCTGCTGAGCGTTCAGACTCCTGAATCTGATAATAATATCATTTTTATTGAGGCCGATCCCATGCCCCATGCACACGCAACTGCATGGTTTGCATGGGCGCCATAGGCCCTGTGCCAAGTGCACGCGGTTTGTGCACATGTTCATGCTCACATGCTGTGTGTCCCACACTCAGCACTCCATAGGGCTCTGGATCGGCACCACCATGTGCTTTGTGAACCAGAGTTTTTCCACCCTTAGCATAAATTGTATCCAAATCAAAATTGGTGATTCAGTCAGGTAATAGCCAATATCTGTTTATACTTTGTTGGGTATCAATTTTGATTGTTTTGGGTTATATTTTTTTTAAAGTTTGTTTATTTTGGTCATTTTAGTCATGACAATTTGGCAATATTGACATTGTTGTGCATGTGCAACGTCCAAAAATGAAATAACCAAACAACTGCATTCTTTAATGAGTTTTTCTTCTTCCTCAAATGTTCTACATGGATCTTATTTTTTCAGACACTTGGACATGTACTTAACCTTATCACTGTGACTATTTTAGTTGATGTCAGTACGCTGACCCCACATTATAGTAAATTTACCCATACCTCTTGACCACAGAGTCATAGGGATGGAAGGAATGTCAAGGATCATCAAATTGATCAGCTGCACTGAAGCAGGGTTCACTGTAGGTAAAAACAGGCATGTGAGCTGTCTGGTACAATCCGGGTCAGGAAACAGTGGTGGCCACTCTCCGGGCCAGCAGGCAGTACTAAAGAAATGTGCCAGTCACTAGGAAAACTTCCCCACTGCCTGCATGGTCGAGGGGAACCACAAAAGATGTGTGGGTATCTGGACCTGACCCAACCCCCATCTCCTGTGATCAACTCCCCACACTGATGAGCAGTCACAGCACCCAGTTATGGTGGCATCAACCCTGTGTCAGTAATGGTGGGGCCAAACAGAAACATTGGCCTGCTGTAACCCACATGGCTGGCCCTCATCTCAGAATGGGATCTCAGGATCAGGCACAGAACCCATTCCAATCGAGCTACCTACCCACCCCAGGGAAGTCCCAGACCAACATCTGGTGGTGGCAGGACCACACGTGTGGTGACTCCCAGGCCACAGTGGGCCATAGCAGGTCCGTGTCATGTCTATTTTCACCTCGTGTCTGAACCATTCCAACAGATTAATTCAGCCAACAGTAGAAACCTACAATAAAATTTGTCACATGTCTAGAGCAGAAGTGATCAAGGCAATGTCTGCTGCAATAGTATGGAGTAATTTCATACAATATCTACAGGTGACTAGTGAGTAGAAGCAGGAGAGTGCTGTACAGTGGCAGGGTTGCCTGTGAAACCGCTGCCTGCTCATCGATTTGACGGAGACCGGATGGAGTTCAAAGGCTTGTGTTGGAGAGGCCATGCTGGATCTACAGACTCTTTGCCCCCCACGTCCAGAGACTCCAACGAACCTTGATTGGCAGCTGAGCTGTCACAGTACAGCTGATAATCACCTGACTTCCAGATTGGTCCTTATTACCTTGCTGAACAACAATGGCCCCACCAGAGTATGTAGAAGCAGGAGAGCAGGAGAGTGCTGTACAGAACCAGGGTTGCCTGTGAAACTGCTGCCTGCCCATTGATTTGATGGAGACCAGAGGGAGTTCAAAGGCTTGTGTTGGAGAGGCCGTGCCAGATCTACAGACTCTTTGCCCCCCACGTCCAGAGACTCCAAAGGACCTTGATTGGCAACTGAGCTGTCACAGTACAGCTGATACTCACCTGACTTCTGGGTTGGTCCTTAATACCTTGCTGAACTTCAGTGGCTGCACCGGAGTGAGTAGAAGCAGGAGAGCAGGAGAGCGCTGTCCAGCAGCAGGGTTGCCTGTGAAACTGCTGCCTGCTCATCGATTTGATGGAGACCAGAGAGAGTTCAAAGACTTGTGTCGGAGAGGCTGTGCTGGATCTACAGACTCTTTTCCCCCTGTGTCCAGAGACTCCAACGAACCTTGATTGGCAGCTGAGCTGTCACAGTACAGCTGATAATCACCTGACTACTAGGTTGGTCTTTATTACCTTGCTGAATGCCTATGGCCACACCAGAGGCACGCACTTGGGGCAGTGCGCCTAAAGGCTGCACGCGCAAGGGCACACCCTTGTGCGCATGGCCTTAGGTGCTGGCTGAAGGTGGCCAGCTAAGACTTTTTTATCTTCTTTCAGGTAGTGGTGGAGAGTCTCTGGGGTTATCGGGAGACTAACTTCCACGTGTTCCACCCCTGATAGCTATCAAATAGGCTTAGCATCTCCTATTTGTGATGATTTCCCTAGGTCACAGCATCCTAAAATAGATGATGCTGTGAAAGCTGTATCCACAAGGGATCTGCTAAATCCTCTTTCCTCCTTGAGGGACCCAGGAGGGAATAGTGAACCCTTGCAAGCAGGCATTGCCCAATATTTGGTGGATGTGAACCAGGAGGGATGTGATATCCCAGGTGGGATAGGGAGCGGGAAGGAGAAAGATGCTCCCTTGGTGATACAAGGGGATCCTTCTCTTGCAGATATTCTGAAATTGCAATGCCAGTTGATTTCTAAGACAGTTGCTCTTTTATTTGATAATATGTCCAACATGGGGGATTCCTTACTCTGGGTTAAAGAGCAATTGAAGGAAGTTCTAATCAAATTGGGTCTTGTACACCTGGAGGGAGAAACGTGGATGGCATCCACCCTCGGAGAGGAAGAGGGGGGTCTGGCAAAAGTGGGATTGTAACAAGAATTTTATAATAGAAATAGAGCTTTGGCGGGCAGATTTTCTGCCAAAAACACTACTAGATCACGTCATATGATTGATAATGCCATTTGGGCCAAAATTAGACCACTCAGCAAGGGGGGTATCCCCAATTGGGGGAATGATATGGGGGCATCCCAAAATTCATCCAACTTATTGGGATTGAAGGTCTAGCCTGAAAAGATACAGAGGGTAGAAAAATTGAGCTACAATGCAAGCCGGATGTGTATCAGATTGATCTTCAATTCTGACCAGTTGGCAATTCTGACCAGTTTTTAGCAAGGAAATATCTAAAACAGAGAGGAATATCAATAGATAGAACCTATATGGTTAGGAGTACCCCTGGGGAATCATCCTGGAAGGAATTCCCTTTACCGCCTGGTTTGTCTTCACCCAATTGTGCCCCTTTGGGCCCAAATTTGATCATTGCCAATCGTTTATCTGGAAACGCTTTGAGCAGTATTAGAGTGGAGGAGGAGATGGAGATAGGGCAAGGAGTTGATAAGATATTACTTGCAGACGCTGCAGGGTGCCAGGTAACGATGATTGACACTATACCCCTGTCTGATTGCATCATGATAGGGGCTGGGATGAAGGCATATGAAGGGCCCCAGGTCATGGCAAACATCATTAAGAACTTCTTGGAAGATCCATCACAAGGGGTAGGTGAGGTGCCATTGTTGTCCCCTTTTGAGGAGTTAACAATTATGGATCAAGATTACTTGATACAGAAGAGAAGCTTGACTCTATTAAAAGTAGGTTATCTTGCTCTACTTTGGAGTACCAGGCTCGTGACCTGGAAGCTCGCAGAAAAGTCTTCAAATCTGAAACAGGCTGGAAAACCTTACTGCTACTCGTTATCTTTCAGAGGAAGAATTAGGAATATTGGCAGCCCACCCCACCCCACGCCCGAGATATCCAAAGTGCTGCTTTGCCCAAGAAAAGTCAAACAAATGATAACCAGCAGAGTGAACAGTCCCACGAGGTCTTGGCTGGGAAGGTTGAGGCTACTCTAACAATTTCCATCCATGTTGAGGCAACAGAAACTGATGGCCAGGGAATGGTAGATGGGGCAGATGCCCCTGATGGGGACGACTTGCCATCTATTACCCTGCAGGCCAAAATCTGAGATGTCCTCCAACTGCGGGGGGAAAAAACAGAATTCAGGACTGACTAGTGAGTTCGCCCATGAGTCAGTTGATCCAGGCTGGTATAAGATCATGTAATGAAGCTTTACAGGCTACTGCCCCTAGTGAGATGGTTTCTTGCACTGATCTGGTGTTACTGAGCTCCAGGGGGGTGGAGAGAAGGAGGGAAGGAAGAACTGGCTCGCTTTGCCAGATTTGGACAAATAGGAATATACATGATACCGTTATTGAAATTGTTTCATGAAATATTTCTGGATGTAAATCAAAGCTTCAGGGCCCTGATTAGGTTGTTTTTTAAAGAAACTTTGATTTGATTTTTCTCCAAGAAATGTGGCTCCAGAAAGGTGAGAATTTTATAGTTCAAGGTTACCAAACTTATTCCCTGCCAGGTATCAGGGTTTTCTCCAAGGGGTGGTTATCAGGAGGCTTAGTCATACTAATTCAGGATAAGTACTCCAATTCGTACAAGCCACTACCATCTGGCAGACAAGAATTTCAGATAGGCTTACTGGAGCCGCTACGTGGAACTCAGATTTTTTTTTTAATTTGTATATTCCTCCCGACTCCTCTCGCTATTATAACTCGGGTGTCTGGGAGGCATTAGAGGCATCCATAGACCAGTTGGAAAATTCTTTTCCCTTAGCTCTCTTGATCTTAGCAGGTGATTGGAATGCCTGGATTGGTGCTGGTTCTGCAGGCAATCCGGGTTGTAGCCCCACTAGCCTAGTATGGATTCCTATCAGGAAGTCTAGGGAGCAAATAATAAATGAGTTTGGGAAGCGTATGCTTAAATTGTTGAACTCATGTGGTCTAACTATCCTAAATGGCAGTGGGGCAAGAGATTCTGAAGGCGAGTTTGCATGTGCTAACATCAATGGGAAAAGTGTGGTAGATTACATCATTACCCCTATTCGACACTGGGGAAAGTTTGGTAACTTTAAAGTTATTGTTCATCCAGAAAGTGACCACATGGATTTATCTACAGAGATTTCCTTATCTGGCATTAATAATCTTTCCATTCACCCAACAAAGGAAGAGGGATGGAACAATTCAAGAGTTCTTGTTAGATGGTCATCAATTCAAGCTGCTAAGATTATTTTTGAGCTATTATGGAGCCAAGTTTTTTGTACAATTCAGGGTGAAATGATGGTACCTCGGGAGAAGGATATAGATCAGATGAATAACCATTTTGCTACTATAGTCACAGTGTTAGGTGACACTATCCTTTCACGAGAAATGCGTTCGATATCTCCCGTTACCAACAAATGGAATGATAATGAATGTAGAGAAGCAAAGCGCAGTTTTCTGTGCACTAAGAATAGCTGGCTTAAAGCCGATACTGATGCTGCTCGACAGGAATTTTTACTGGAAAGGATTAGTTATAAGTTTCTAATAAAAGCTAAAAAGGCCCCAAATACCAACTCAGCATGGTTTAAATTTGCGATGGCTGCTAAAATGAAGGACTCTAGACAGTTTTGGTCTCTGATTAATTTTGAGTTATGTGGATCCTCAAGAATGCTATCCTCTCCAGTTGACAAAACAATGTGGACAACTTTTTTCAAGGAGCTTTATAGTGAAAATGCAGTGGGGCAGGAGGAGCTAGAGGTAGTATTATTTGGAAGGTCTCAATCACCTACTACGAAGCCGTTTGATCCTTATGTTGGTGAAGACGTATTTGTTGAACTAATTATATCCTTAAGGTGAAACAAGGCACTGGGGGTGGGGGGGAGGTATTGGATAACAGCTGAAGTATTGCAAGGATGTTTGGAATGGTGGGAGCCCCTGTTTGTTGGCCAATTTTTTCACGCAGATCAATAAGACCAGATGTGTTCCTTTGGAGTGGGGTGAAAGTGTTATTGTTCCTATATTTAAAAAAGGAGACCCTAGGGACCCTGG
>QEPC01001581.1:417946-512772 GCA_003113815.1 Sphenodon punctatus
CCCCCCCCCCCCCCCCCAAACTGGGAGATCATGGTCTCATTACACATGCTACAGCTATCCCACAAAATATAATTGCTTTCCAATACAGGTGCACTTTCACTGAATTTTGACATGGTTTCTGTGGCAACAAGATTTGTACATCAGGAGACGGCCATGTTTGTCAATAGTTTCTTTTTCCACACTCTGCCTGCCAGAGTGACATTGTAAAATGTCATCTGGATCAGTCGACAGACTTGATGTGCATCAGTATGATATGCATACAGGGTGACCAGAGAAAGTAGACAGCAGTAAGCTGGATGAAAGAGTATCAGGCAAGATCATGCATGGATCTTAATTCTTAAGCAACAAACTGACCAAGCAGTTGGAAAATAATCCTTCTTTCCTCTCATAAACTGCATTCACACAATGGCAATTTTTTTTTTAAAATGTATCAGATATTAAAAGCAGTAACAAATAGAAAAGGACTGAAATGAATAGTGGATTCACAGTTAATTTCATGTGTTTACATTTTTGGATAACCCTTTGAATATTTGAATGATATACACATCTAGAATGATTATTCTCATATTTGCTCATCCCATTATTTTGTTTTTCTTATTTTTTCATCAATTTCAGTATTTTGTTTTATTTATGTTGTGTATTCCTGAATTTTTATTGTTTATTCTGGTCAACTTGTATTTTGGTTACATTGTACCAACTTGTATTTTGGTTACATTGTACCAGTAAGCAGACAGGCCATGTACTATTGAGCATGTACAGTAGCCAAAACAAAGTAACTGAGGTACCAAAATGACCAAAAGCCAAAAAGAAATCGATAATAATAATAATAATAATAATAATAATAATAATAATAATAATTAATAACCACCACCAAAACAACCTGTTGAAAACAGGTATCCATCAAAACAGGAACAAGTAGTGGCCATTTCCCAAATTCCCAGAATAGGATAAAAGGGGCAAATATTTTTTTGACAAATATTCATTTCAGCTCTAAAAAAGGAAGAGGAACCATTCAGAAGTAAAATAAACAAGTAAATAGGCCTTAAATATTTCCCTCCATATTGCCAGCCTTAAATGTTAAAATTGACAAGAACCAGGTCAAAGAGACCAAATTAGAAATTACTTAATATTCGTCATGATATTTCCAATTCATAGGGCCAGCATTATGACAGGGTAACTTGGGGCAACTGATGCAGGCTCTGCTATTTTTTTCTACTTTAGGATCCCTGCAGTGTCCCTGTTTACAACAGTTCTGGGTATGGGTCCCTACTCCCTCCCAGAAAGGCCCCAAACAGGACCTGCACTAAGGCTTCATGGATTGTTCCCCTGAGACGGCAGTGTCACTAGAGGGAGGTGAGGCCACCAGAGGCCTCACATTTTTCCTTCCCCTTGGCCCTACAAATTTGAAAGTTTTCTCTACCTTCAAATACATTATCCAATTCTGCCTTAAGAATACTTATCATTGAGCAAGTAGAACAAGGAAGACACCAGAGACAGGACTGAAACAGGGCCACATTTTTTTTAATGTAGTTTCATCAATCCAGACAAACATCTAGTGTAGAATAACGATCCACTTGATCGAAGCCACCACAATCCAATGAAATGATACACATATGCAGGGGAGCTTGCTGCAGACCCTCAACATAAATAGATTCAAAACAACAAAATAGCTCCCACATAATTAGCTACTGTGGCATTTGAATCATGGAGCTAGTCTTCTACACCTAATAATAAGGGAAATCAGCATGGATTCTGGCTGTACAAAGGGCCGTAGGACCCTATAGATGGTGTTATATCTCTTAATGCCTCAAGCATCCATGAGCTACCTTAACACTATCTAAATGTCAGCAAGATGCATAAAGCAGAACCACCCTATACATAACAAGACTGACATGACTAGGATAATCATAGTTAAATTTCCTGCATTAGAGAGAACTGCCATAAATCAGCATTAAATCATAAGCTGCTATAAACATTAAGAAAATGAATTAGACCAAATTAACCTAGCTGACCTGCCAGACTTGGATGCTGTGAAGAAGGCAAACACGCCTCATTCCCCACAAAACCAATCTGGCATTAAGGGAAAAGGTCCATTCTTATGTCCTAAAACCTGCAATTACCGAAAGCACTACAGCAGCTCTCAGTCTTGCCGGTAAGATTCCCTGATAAGATTTCCACCCCCCTCAGGGAGGAAACCCAAAAGGAGTAGAAAAAAGAGGCTGTCATGTCCCATTTCTGCTTATAGAGCATAGTGAGATCACAACACTCAACCGGGGGGAGCCATATTAGAAAGGGGGCAGGGCAACGAGGTCATTTCTGATGTAAACTTGCTTTTGAGGAGTGTTGTGACTTTATAGTACCCCACACAGATGAGGCCACATCAGAAAACGGGATGGGACAGTTGATCTGATTCATCTAGTAACTGATGTGGCTTCCCCCAGAAGCCTTCATTTTCTGGGGTTGGAACTGACCTGCCAAAATGAGCAAACCCATCGAATCCCAATGATCTGACCCAAAATGAACAAACCAAGTAACGAATGCCACCCTGTCTGATCTCCAAATCAAGTGCCCATTTTTGCAATTTTGGCTTGTTTGGTTCATTCATTTTGACCATTTTCCGTTTTTAACATTAATTTTCCACCATTGATTTAAATAAACAAAATAAAATGAACAAAGCAAACAAATGGAATGGACCAAACTGAAATTGCAAACATTTTGACATAGGTTTTTCAGATCGACTGCAAGCTACTCAAAGTCAGGAAGGAAAAAAAAGAGAGAAAACCACAGTATTCCACTGCTCATTTGACCTCTATCAGGGGTATACATTGGTTCCCCTGACTGACCATGAGTGTAACCCCATAGCATGGTGCAGCATGCTAACCCTACCCCCTACATCTGAAGATAGTTGGGCCGATCCCAAGCCCCACAGATTCCCACACATGCCTGCATGTGCTCAATTTCCACATGGCACAATGCGGTTGCCGTGCACGCATGCATGCACGCGTGGCTACGCACACAATCCTCAGGGCTTGGGACCAGCCCGACTGTAAGCAACTTCACACTGGCATGTGTTGGCAGGGGAGCTGTTATTCCCTGCCATGCAGCAGAAATAATGGCTACCACCATGTGATCCAGAGGTTTCTATGTCCTCTGAAGTTCTTTCAATCACTGCTGAGCCTTTTTCAGTGCTGTAAAGTATAGCAGGTTTTTTTCCCCCACGCAGCCATTGCACTGCAAAGAATCCCTCCCATCGCTTTAGTAAATCCAGACATGGGGGCGAGCCACTCTGTCACCCTCTTTAGAGCCAGTAGCCGCTCAAACCATCCCCCCACTATGGGGTGGGAAGGTCTTTTTCCTGCACTCCATGGAATAATATGGAGACTGGTGTGTAAATTGTTTGTTGTCAGATACTAATGCCCTTACTAGAGCTGAAATGGACACCCGCAAAAATGGGTATACCCTTCAAATTTGCAGTACACCATTTGAATCAGAAATTTCAGGTATGTTTGGCACTTAAGATGGTGTCCTTTTGGGTACCTGATCGAACAAAATATCATTTTTGTCTTGATTGTTTTACTTCTGGTTCTGGCTTTTGAAAAATTTGGGGATATTTTCAGGTTTTTGAGCAATTTTGGGTACTCAAAAGCAAAACCCTGATATTTTGAGAATTCGGGTGTTGATTTGAGTATTGAGATTGGTACTAAAAAATGCAGGTATTTTCCACGGGTGTCAAATCAGGCAGTTGTTTTATCTCCAGCCTTAATACAAACTGACAGGAATGGGAAATTTGGTTTCAGATAGAACCAAAATTGCCCCAAAATGGCCATTATGGATTAATCTGAAATTTGGTATTTTTTCAGATAAATCGTTTCAGTTCTTTTACATTGATTTTGTTTCAGGTTGGGTTTTTTTTGCATTGCACCAGTTTTGTTTTTTTCTTTTTCATTGGAGCTTGTTCCCATTTACTCCAATGGTAGAAAACGATCTGAAACCAAAACGAGGTCCGAAATTCATAAAGAACTGAACCCGAAAAATCTTAAACTGAAATTCCCCCTGGAGTCCCATCCCAACAAACTGAATAGCATGTACAAGCTTCCGGTACTGTCCCACTGAGTTCAAGATGATTATTTGTGGCATGATTCAGTGTAAGTTAATTGGTCACAAACAGGCCCTTGATACAGTAAACATCAGTGAGGAATAGACTTCTTTGTTCATAGTAAAAGAACTGAAGTATCTCCTTCTCTGTTATTTCACTTGATAATGGATGCCAGCAAGCTCTCAAGCACACAATAAGAATTGATATGATCAAACATAGACAGTAGATTTACTCTGTGGGGTAAAAACATATCTTTGTCACATAAGAGATCTCACAAACATAAATAGAGGCAGGTACCAGCTACACAGTATCATGTAGTGCAGTGAAGTACAAACCTCAAGCAATATTTTCGATTCTAATGCACAGAGGTAGGAGCAAGATAGCTATTTGTCATGTTATACATGCTAACTCATCATCATGCTATCTGAATGGCTTGCCACTAAAAAAGGCACAGTCATTTGAAAGAGGATGCTGAATGTACTTAAAAACATAAAATTAGGTTTATAAGTTACTCATTCAATGCTGTAACCAATTATCAGAGCCGTGCCTGTGCTTTATCAATTATATTTTAAAAATCACCCACTCTGCCTGTACTTACTGTAACAAGAGGGTGATCTAACAAGATCTCTTGTAACACTTATCTGTATTTCTGAGAAGAGGATGAAACCTTGAAAGGAAATGGCAATGAGATTTTGGTGTAGATCTGCATGGAATGCAATATAGCTATTATCGCCAAGCAGTTACCTCTAGATCTGAAATGATGATTTTGTTGAAAACAGCCTACATTGCCTCCCATTAGGCAGAAACTAACTGGGGTCTTGCCACATTCATTTGTTCCTATTTGGGAATTCTGTTTGATTGGTACTTTCAATACACGCTGGCAAATTTGGCATGTTGGCAAGAGTAGCAGGCAGCCTCAGTAACTGATCAGTTAATCAGGCACAGATACACTGCCTTCTAGGGAGGTGCACCAACTTTTTTGTTTTGTTATTCATTTCATTTTCATTATTAAAATGTCATTCATTTTTGTTTCTATTTTCATTACTATCTTTCGTTTTTACTTTCATTTTGGTTTTGCATTGGTTTCAATGGGAAATGCGTTTTTAGCTGTAACATCTTCCTTTTGTCATCCAATTTGCATGAAATTTGGACATTTGTATCCCTCACTCAGGGGTCCCATCCTTGCTAAATTTAATAAAGATCAGATAAAGAGTGTCAATTTTATAAGTGATTAATGTTATATAGTTGGTACACACATTTCCAACTGTAATGTGTTTGGTTGCTTGTCCACGTTACACAAACTAAGGTTAGATAGGAATTAGCATTAGTTTGTGTAAGGTGGGCAAAGCAGTCTTCCAGTAAAACTAATGTTAGATCTATGACAGATGACAAAGCTGAAAATCCAGCCATATCACTCACGTAAGTTCAAACTAACGTTAAATTTGAATGTGTGAAGTGCATTCAAATTTAACATTAGTTAAGCTAATGTTAGTTTGATCGGAGGAAGGAGGAGGGTCTGTGGATGAGGTAGGATGTGGGGGAGGCACCACCCTACCCAGCCCAGCTTGGGGGTGGGGAAGGAGGGCAGGACATGGGTGGATGGGTCCCTGGGGGATCCAAACGTGGGCACAGATCCATTGTGAAAAATAACAGATCAGTGCCCACCAAAACAAATGTGAAAAGTCAAATTAGGCTTGTAGCTCATGTTGATCTCACATTATAAGAAATCTCACGCTAGAAATAAATTAACATAGGATTTTGTACATGGGCAAGCAGCATGAGTTTTTGAAGGCAGAAATTTCCCAGAAATACCTGGAATTCTTGTTTTACTCTGGGAAAACTGGAATTCCATGTTCTTCTCTGATAAAACAGGAATTTAGCATTTTTCTCTGATAAAACAGGAATTCTGTTTTTTTTTCTGGTTTTCCACACTAAACGGAAAACCAGGAACCCTGGAGATCAGCTGCCCTTTTCCAAAATGGTAGCAACATTGGAAATGGGTGCATGTACGCAGAATAGTGCAGTTGCCATTCTGTGCATGCACAGTGTTTAAAAATGATTATTATTGATAGGTTCTAAACTGAACCACAATGAGAGTGTTTGCCACAGATGCAGTTTGGTATGGATTAATATGTAACTGCCAATTACATCTGAATCCAAACTTCCCACCCTACTAGACACTCACAAGACAGTCAGGAAATATATGATTGACATCCCCACTAGCCAAGGATCTACTCTCCACCAGAAAGTCATGGCAACCATGACAAGGAGCTCATTCCCCCAAGAATATATGCCAGCAACAAGAAAGAGCTAGCATTCCATTGGCTATCTCGCAGTACTTCCCTTGCAGGCTGCACTTCTTTTCTGCCAGAGTCAATTTTTGCAGTAATTTGGCCAAATACAACATTTCTCCAAAACGTCTACCATTTCTGGAGTGCAGGGTTCATGTTTCTTAAGCTCAGCTAGTGCAGACTCAAAGTACAGAAATAATCAAACGATTGGCACAGTTTGGGAGAGTGGGACTGTTGGAATGGTTTCCTGGTAAAGCACATAATGGGTATTTTCAGACGTTATGAGATCACAGTGAACCACGGTGAATACGCAGCTGTGGTCAATGTGTCTTGAACGTCTGTTTGGCGGCCGTCAGATGTTCGCCACGGTCAATACCCGCATGGGGTCAATTTGAACCACGCTTCTCGGGCTAGCGGGGAGAATGTCCCGGGAAGCATGGTCAAAGAGATCCCCAGTGGGGACAAAAAAAAAGTAACATCTGGATGGGTGCCACGGCCCGGGATCCCCGGCGGGATCCCGGGTCGTGGTGAATCCAGCCCGATGCGGCCGCCGCATTGGCCCCGCCGCCCGCCCGTCTCCCCGGAGGGCGGCGGCGGGAGCGTGGAGGGGACAGGGCCGTTCGACTGCACGTTGCACCACGCGGCCCCGCCCCCTCCCAGATTCCCTGCCGGGATCCCCCCGGCACGTCTGTTACGGCATGACGGGGTGACCCCGACGGGGAATGAATGGGGTGATTTTGGTACGGGACCAATGGGCCCCGTAACGTCTGAAATAACCAATGTTGCTATGCTTCAGTGTCTACTTGTAAAATTAGCATGGTGTGTACCCACTCGAGAAAGCTTCTTTGAGGATTAATTAATTAAGACTTGGAATGTACTTTTAGCAAAAGAAGGTGCTATATAAGTGCAAAATAGGTTTGTAAGAAAATGCTTCCTTTTCATGGAAAAATATCAGTCCTCCTAGAGGACAGACTCTCAGAAGTATTTAGGGGAAATTAGTTCAGGCCACTGCTATTCAGTTCTATACTCAATGCCCTTGAGCTAATACCCTGTGCTTCAGGATTTCAGGCAGTGCAAAACTGTTGAGTCTGGCTTCCTAAACATCTCTTATTAGCCATCCCAGTCCTCCTGGCTAGGGCTTCTCTCAGTAGGGTTGGGTCCCCAAACAGTTAATCTAGAGCTAAGCCCCTTCCCCACCCATCTGTGACTTTAGGGTTCTGCCTTCAGAGAAGGGTTTTCTGTCATGTGGCTGCTGCAGCCAGTATAACAAGGCTTCCTCGAAGCCTAGCCAAGCAGGTATCCAAGTCCCTGCCTCTTGGATTGTCTTTCCACAGGTTTATTCTCCAGTCTCTAGTGTGTCTCCACACTGCTCTCACTGAGAGGTTTTATAGCTCACAGTCCTCCCAGCTGTGGCCACATAGTTGACCTACTTAGGTCCAGAGCTTGGTCTTAAAGGGCTAGCAGCCCCAACTGCTCAAGTTATCTCCTTAGCCTGCTTTTACACATGACAAAAATGGGTTCTTATAAATGCTGGTGTTTTGTTATGTGTGAACGCACTATTTACCTTTTTTGCAGCGAGATCTCACAGTCTTGTAAGACCCAATATATGTGACCCTTACAAGACTGCGAGATCTCACTGCATAAAAGGGAAATAGTGCATTCACACATTACAAAACTCCAGCATGTATAACACCCGGTATTATCTTAAGCACTTATAAGAACCCATTTTTGTCATGTGTAAAAGCAGCCTTATATCTAATCCCATTCTGGCTGAAAGGAGAATTAAATTTGATACTCATGAGAATCTTGCAAGAGTTGAGAATTAGAAAGATCTTGCTGAGATCTTGGTAATGGTGAGAGATTCTCATGAAACTCTCACTTTAAAAGAAAAAATGGCAATGTCACCACTATTTTGGAAAAGGGCTGTGCATGCACAGAGTGGCCTGGTGGCCATTTTCACATGCACAGTTCTTTTTCTTGTTTTCTCCCCATCACAGAGAAGAGACAGAAGAGAAGAGAGACAGACGTGAATGGGAGACTCAGCTTGGGATGCAGCACACAGTTCTGGTGAGTACGTTGAGAGAAAAAAAATCTCAATTAGAAAGTTTCAAGATTGGGTTTTTTCTTGATTCTCATTTTTTTTCTCTCGATTCTCATTGAGAAACTTGATTCTCAATGAGATTCAAGAGAAAAATGAGATCAAATTTCAGCTGTATCTGGAACTGAGCCTGTAAATAGGGATGTGCGAACGTGGTTCGGAAGTTTGGAGTTCGGCCCAAACTCGGCCTGTTTGGATGACCGAACCGAACTTCCGAACTGAACACTCACACTTCCGAACAATTCAGAAAAGTTTGGATGAGTTTGGGGGTGGGAAAAACGTGACTTTGGGCAGGAAAAATGTGACTGGAAGGAGAGGCAGCTGAGGAGCAGACTTCCTGGCACCAAGGGTGGACACCAAGGGTGGTTTCAGGGCCAAAAATACTGATACCAACAAAATTTCAGTTTTGGTACCGATAGCACTTTTTGAATGTTCGACTGAATTCGGCCAAACCAAACTCCTCTGAACCAAACAGGCGAACCCGAACTCAGGTTTCGAACCGAATGACCGAACGTCTGAATATCCGAACATCTGAACGGTATTCTGTTCGCCCATTCCTACCTGCAAGTAAAAAGGTTTACCACGAAACGTCAGATTTGTGGTAACCGATCCACTCCATCAACTATGGGTTACTGTGTGGTATCCATTAACTTTTTAGCAGTTAACTTAATTACACCATTTCCTGTGTTGCCAATTTTCCATTTTTCTTTCTTTCCAATGTTAACAGTTAATTCTGTTTTCCCGTGACTCCTTTCTTGCTTACTCCCTATCATTTTAATAATGTCTGAATCAAATCCGCTGGATACGGCATTGCTATTGGTCTGGAATCAAATTGTAAACAACAGAATGCTGCAGAAAACATTAAAGGCAGAGGCTGAGTGGGTTTTAGGAGTGTTTGTGTGCTGCTGGAGATTGAGCTGCTTATTGATCACTGCTGACATCTGTCTATTCCTTTCTCAGGTACCATCTATATATTTTTATTATTTGTTTTATTTATTTTTCACATTTAATACCCCGCCCTTCCTGCCTCAGGAAGCTCGGGGCAGCTTACATATCTAATAAATATATAAAACAGTAAAGAAACAATTCTAAAAATCTAAAAATTCATTCCACACCCTCCATATCAACCCCCACCCCCATCCTACCCATCCCCTCCACCAAACACCTGCCAGAACAACTAAGTCTTACACTGACGCCGGAAGGTGAGGAGATCTGGGCAGAGGCAGACCTCTGCCAGAAGGGAGTTCCACAGCAATGGAGTGGCCACCAAGAATGCCCTCCTCACAGTGGCCACCAGACGAAACAGTGGTCCTCCAGGAGGGTGCCCCCCCTGCGACTTCAGGAGCTGCCCTGTGGCATGGGGAATGAGGCAATCTCTCAGGTAGGTAGGATCCAGACCATTTAGGGCTTTATAGGTCAGCACCAGCACCTTACATTGGGCCCCAAAGACTATAGGCAGCCAGTGCAGTGCAAAAAGAACTGGAGTAATGTGCTCATCACAACCCATCCCCATAATTAGATGGGCCACCATATTCTACACAAGTTTTAGCCCCCAGACTGTCACCATGGGCAGCTCCATGTAGAACGCACTGCAGTAGTCCAGTCTTGAGGTAAGAAGTCCAGGAGACCTGGAGGGTGCTGCAGTGGCTGTGTGGGGCTTAGGAGTGTTTGTATCCTGCTGGGGATTATTGCTCATTGCTGCTTATTGCTCATTACTGACATCTGGCCTTCTCCTTTCCCAGGTACCACCTATATAAGAAGTCCAGGATACCTGGAGGCAGCAGCCTTCAGGTGACGGCCAAAGGGTGATGCATAAGAGGAATGCATAAGGGCATCGATGGTTCTCATCGTAACCAAGCCAAGTACGTGCACTTGAGAACTCGCATCTTCATGAATGTTAGACCCCTTGTCTCTCCCTCTGTTCCCCTTCCTAAGTCTCTCCCCAAGCTCCTGTCTCCAGATTGTAAGCCCTAGGGGCAGGGACCGTGTCTATTTTATTACTTTGTAAAGTGCCAGGTACACTGCTGGCGCTATATAAATGTTTGTTATTAATAATAATAATAATAATAATCACCATTATGCAGCCACTGAGCAGCTGATGAGAAACCAGGGAGTTAATGTTGTAGAGTTCTTGTCTGTGTGAGATAGATTGAAGAATATTGTTGGGAGGGGGGCAGGAGTGGGGGTGGGGATGAGGGTTATGCCACAGCCCCTTGGTGAGAAGGAGGTATAGACGAGGTGAGATGAGGGTTATGCCATGGCACCCTGGTGACAGGGGAGGTATGGGCAGAGGGAGGGATAGGGTTGTGTGGTATGAGGTGAAGAGGTTAGAGTGAGGGTTAGTGGGTGGGGTTTAGTGTTTTAAATTATGTTTATATTACATTTGTTTGTATTTTTATAATGGCATTGGTCGCAATCCCATGCCTCATGGTTTCCAGAGGGCACAATATGCCCACAATGCAGACCTCGTGGTTTGTATGCAGCTGCGCACGCATGGAATCGAGTCCATTGTCAGTATTTTTGTATACAATCTTGTAGTATTGTAGTATTTCTACTAGTAATATTTTTTGTAAGCCACTCTGAGTGCTTTTGGAGAAGGGTGGGATACAAATGTATTATTCATTATTATTATTATTGATAATAATTAACAATAAACATTTGTTATGCAGCAAATCAGTTATGTGTTAGAAGTAAAGCTATATTGATGAGTATTTTGGTTAATCAGTATTAACCAATGGATTACCGACTAGTTAACTGATTAATTTTCTGGAATTTTGGTTATTAATCACAGTTACAGAATTAGCTTTCCATTTCAGGTCTGTTCCAGAGGTAGTTTCTCTCTTTCCCTCCCCTCTCTCAGCCCCTCAATTTCACACAAAGTAACTAGCATCCAACTTCTTATTAGTAACAGTAAGCTTCTAACTACAGGTTGTTAAAAGTTTTATTCACCTTAAGCTTGGTGAAGCCCATTCTTGCAAAAATGTGGTGTATTATTGTACTTGTCCCAGTAGTTCTCTAATCATTTCATCACTTACGGTAAGCCTGTCTGAAATATTTGACTTGGTGGAGAATATTGTGATAAACTGTCACTGATGCCATGTTCAGTTTATAGTGAGTGCTGGTACAAAGACAAAGGCATCTTCAATTATTCAGAAAGGTCATTTCAGACTATTTTGTGTGGGTTTCTGTGAAATATTACGCTGCCAACATGCAGATCTGAGTTCAAAAGTGTAATAATAGCCAGGAGAAGAATTTGATCATTTGTTACTCTTTGTTTGCTTTGTTGTTTATTAACAAGGAAGCACAATACAGGGACAATGATTTTCTGTATGAGTCAGGAACTATTTTTAATAGGAAATCACAGCTGGCAAATTCTAATTCTGAGTACACTGAATGTCTAAGATGGTCTTTGGAAAACAAAGCTCATCATGACTCTCACTGGCCCAAATCTAGCAGTGGAAAGCAGTTTTATCAGAAACAAGCAAAGTCCAGACAGGATCAGGACCAGGAAAGAGTCATAATGGGTATCATAAGAGTCATAAGAAGTGCCATAATGGGTCAGACTGATTGTCCATCGAGCTCAGCACCTTGTCTCCGAGAGTGGCCATTCTTGTTTGCATTGAAGACGTACCCAACAGGTCATAATGGGGTGACCCATTGCTTGCTTTTCACTCCCAGCTCTCAACCTTCAGAGGTTATGTACCCCAACCTGTTTCACTACTAGCTCTTCATGAAGCTATCTCCAAGAACTTGCCCAATCCTTTTTCAAACTGAACTATACTGCTGGCCTTGACCACATCTCCTGGAAACAAGTGAATTGTTCATGGAGTGAAAAAAAACCAAACCCCAAATTTCTTTTATTTGTTTTAAATCTGCTGCCAGTTAGTGTCATGTAGTGTCCCCTAGTCCTAGTACCATCTGAGAGGGTAAATATTAACAACTCCCTGTCTATTTGTTCCACTCCACTCATGATTTTATGAAATTCTGTCATTTTAATTATTAATTATTATTATTATTATTATTATTATTATAAGCATTTGTATTGTGTCAGTTGTGTACCTATCATGGTACAGAACAATAAGATAAGACGTGGTCCCTGCCTATGGCTTACAATCTGATAGACATGGAGGTGGAAGACAAGGAGAGGGAACATAGGGAGAGACAAGGGATAAATAACATTTGAGCGGATGCGAAGTCTCAGGTGCATGTACTTGGCTTGGTTGCAGTTAGGTAGGAGTCTACTGGGAGGAAAGTTCTAACAGGTGTCAGGAAAGGCGGCGAGGAAGAGGTGGGTTTTGAGGAGGGATTTGAAAGTGCGGAGGGAGTGGGCAAAGTGGATGTGGGCAGGGAGGGAGTTCCAGGCATGGGGGGCAGCAAGGGAGAAGGGACGAAGGCGGTTAGGGAGCAGGGGAGATGAGGAAGAGTGAGAGAGAGGACAGAGGAGGAGTGGAGAGTGCGTACAGGAGTGTGTAAGGAGATTAGGGCTGAGAGGTAAGGCGGAGCCAGGTTGTGAAGGGTTTTGTAAGTGAATACCATGAGTTTGTGAAGAATGTGTTGGGGAAGGGGGAGTCAGTGAAGTAAGGAGAGGAGAGGCTGCACGTGATCGAAGCGACGGGCTGAGTGGCTGACCCTAGCAGCAGAGTTTTGGATGGAGATAAGGGGGGACAGGTGAGAGCGGAGGGGAGGCCAGTAAGGAGGAGGTTACAGTAGTCAAGGCGAGAGATGACCATGGCGTGAACAAGGGTTTTGGCTGAAGAGACAGAGAGAAAGGGGAGAATCCGAGCAATGTTATGGAGGACAAAGTGACAGGACTTGACAACAGAGTCGATGTAAGGTTTAAAGGAAAGGTGAGTGTCGAAGATGAAGCCCAAGCTACAGGTTTGGGGAAGGGGAACGGGACGGATGGTGACCCCATGGTGATCCCCTCTCAGTCTTCGCTTCTTCACACTGGGTCTCAGGTCACATTCACACCTTATGGCGGTGCAGGGGAGGCACTCCCACGAGGAGAATACATGGCAGGGGAAGGTGGCCGGTGCTGTCACAATGTCCGGTGCGAATGGGGTTCTACCATGACAATACTCATGAGTGACAGGGCTCAAAATCCATTTTTAAATGGATGCCCTTTTGGCTCCAATAGCCTCCTTAACCTCACCATTTAAATACCCATTTATTTTCATCCCATTAATTTTAACTGTTCATTTTCATTTTACATAAGTTTCCTATTGAAATCAATGTGTGGGCAGTATAATATACTGTCATGGGATAGGTGAAACAGGGTGGGGAGCTGGAGCAGACAGGCAGGCAGATGGAGCAGAAGAGCAAAGTACCCATGAGCAGGTTCAGAAGCACCAGTCCAGAACAGACTTACAGTCCAATCCAAAAAGAGAATAGATTAATAGATCCAAACAAAGTAGAACAAAGCAAACTGGTCCAAAAAAACAGGGTTAGACAGGACAGAGGTGATCCAAACCCAAGCTAACAGCAGAAGGAGAGCACGACTCCTGCAGCCATTGGCTGCAATCCCAAACCCCTCCATGTAGGATCCGTGTGGGATCTGGACAGGATTCAGGTGAATTCTGTGCAGCACAATGTCTCCCCTATGGACTTGTGTGTGGTTTGTGTGCACATTGCATACCCGGGAGTTGAGTGCAGTTTCAGCGGGCCATGGTATTGGCCCCACTGACAACGAAGCTAACAGGCAAGGAAAAGAGATAATCCCTCCAGCTTCAGGTGGCTTCAGGCCCATCTTCTATATAGGCAGGCAGGCAGAAAGGAAGCTGGAGGCATAGACCAAGGCTACAAACTTTAAATCTACCAAGATTCTAGGGGCTGTGCCCAAGTCAGCACCGGTCAGGCCTACACAGAACTTCAAGGGCCAAAGATCAAGGAGTGGCAGTGGTGCTAGTAGCCAGCCACCTCCCATGAACTGCAAGGTTGCCAGTTCAAGACTTGGGTTCTGGCAGGTTCCTAGAAAGTGTTAAAACATAGTCATGCAGGTAAAAAGGTTGTGGACCACTGTTGTAGAACATACTGTAACAGGGTTGCTGTGTTGTGAGGTAAGTGATGTCAGTAGGGCCCAAGGAGTCTCAAACTTCCAGAAACCAGCTTTCTCTCAAGTCCTTTATTGCACAAACTCTCATCAGGCTAAACTAATCACAGTGTTGGTAGTTAAGCCTTCCTCAGATCCCCAACTCAGGCACAATTCCTCTGAACTTAAGTTTCCTAACCAGGCCTTCCTCTGGCTTTGGCTCTGGGCACAGCTTGCTTTATCTCCAAGATCTTAACATCAGTTGCAAAAATAACATAAACCCCACAAGTCTCTTTCAAGTATCCAGGCACTCACAACTGCAGAGTTCCAATCCTCTTGTGCGACTTCCTACAGGGTTTTGCATCACCATCAAAAGTCTCCAGTGTTTTGTTTGATATGACTCATTGCCTTTCATCAACTGCCCCTTCCTCACTGTCTCTTTGTTGATCTTCCAGATTCTGACTCAGGGGACTTGTTGATTAATTAACAAGAACATTTATTAACATAAGGCTGTTGGCCTAGTCCTTTAGGAAGAGTGTAAGAAGAGGTGTCTTAGCTCTCATTTATGGCACTGCCCTCTGTCTTGATCCTTCCAGTATGACTAGGAGGCATTGGTAATACCATACACCTTTTAAAGACACAGTACACCATAATCTTATTGTTACCTAACTAGTAATTCAAGCACTGTCTCCATCTCAACATTCTCCCCATACACACACACATTTTAAACAGAATTCAAACATTGACAGTCAATACTCAACTTTAGCAATGTTCAATAAGTCTCTCAGGAGCTCTGCTTTCTCTACTATATCTTCGAGGAAGTGCATCCATCTTCCTTGTTACTCCCAGGATGTCCTGTACAGTACTATGATAAGCTGTGTCCTTGACAGGCTCTTCAGAACTCTTTTCTGAGCTCAGTTTCATACCAACTGCTTCCTTATCCCTTTCCTGTTCAGGAAGGTATTGCGGATGCCTCCTGTTGCATCTATAGGTTTGTCCATTTGGTGTCTGCACTGCGTTCGAATGTGGTGGCACTTCTTTGATCACTATGGCTCTTTTGGCCCAACAGGCACTGTCATGCAGTAAGACAGCATCATTATGGCTTCAAAGGTGGTAACCCTTTTGCCCTTGTGTCATAGTAATGTTTCTGTTTCATTTTATCTTGCTGTTTATACCTGTTTAAGCATACCTTGTTTGGAAGTCCTGTATGTATGAAACTAGGTAGTGTGGTTCTGATCCTTCTGTGAAATAAGATCTCTGCAGGGATTTGCTCTGTAATTTAACAGTGCTAGATAGGGATCTGCTCCTGAGTCAGCAGCCTTCTTTAACAATTGTTTCACTATTTTAACACCATTTTCAGCTAGCCCATTAGATTGTGGGTATCCCAGACTAGAAGTGATATGTATGAACTCAGTCTTTTGCAAACTCACGGAACTCGTGTCCCCCAAACTAAGGCCGCTTTTAGACATGCAGCTGGAATCAGGTGCGGGAACAGCAAAACAGCCACGGCGCTGTTTTAGACTAACCGAAAGTGGAAGTTGTGCGCGTGATCCGGGTCCGCGCATTCTTTGCCGACCACGATTGAACCACGCTGATCTCTCTGGGGTGACATACGCGGCCGGAAAATAATGTGCGGCGCCGGATCACGCGCACAACTTCCACTTTCGGTTCGTCTAAAACAGCGCCGCGGCTGTTTCGCATCTCCCGTGCCTGATCCAGCTGCACATCTAAAAGAGGCCTAAGGTTCATTATCAGACATTAGAATCTGAGGGATACCATGTCTAGAAAAAATTGATTTCACATGCTGTATTACATGGCGTGCAATAATGCAATTTCAGGGTAATGAGAGTAATAGTCTAAGACTATGACATAGTCCTTGCTATACTATATTGGAAAAAATCCACCCCCCGTTTATACCAAGGACTTGAGTGTTTGGGTCAAGCACCATATGTTCTTTCTGTTGCTTAGGTTGATATTGGAGACATGTCTCACAGTTATTCACAACATTCTCAATTGACTCATTCATCTGTGGCCAGTACAAAATACCCCTGGCCCTTCGCTTACATTTTTCAATCCCCAGATGACCCTCAGATTCTAGTAAGCATTTTGTTTTGCAATAACTTAGGTACCACAATTCTGTGTCCCTTACCATCATTGGGTATTTTCAGACGTTACGAGATCACAGTCAACCACGCTCAATTCCGGGTGGTGGCTGTGATTTTGGCATGTCTGTTGGGGGAAACGAATGTTTCCCCCCAGATGTTACCACGACGTGGAATTACATTCACCACGCGAGCGGCCGAAGCGGAGGGACCGGCGGCCGCCGCGTGTTGAATGTAATTCCACGCCGGGGTGAACCCCTGCCTGGTCGGGTGCCACGGCCCGGGATCCCAGGAGGGATCCCAGGCCAAGGCACATCTGGCCCGACACGGCGGCCGCAGTGGCCCCGCCGCCCGCCCGTCTCCCTGGAGGGCGGACGGCGGGGTGCATGGAGGGGGCGGGGCCGTGCAGCCACACATTGCGCTGCGCGGCCCCGCCCCCTCCCAGATTCCCTGCCGTGGCGAATCCAGCCCGACGCGGCGGCCTCATTGGCCCCGCCACCCGCCCGTCTCCCTGGAGGGCGGGCGATGGGGTGCGTGGAGGGAGCGGAGCTGTGCAGCCACACGTTGCGCTGCACGGCCCCGCCCCCTCCCAGATTCCCCGCCAGGATCCCCCCGGCACGTCTGATATGGCGTGACGGGGTCATCCCGGTGGGGAATGAATTGGGCGATTTTGGTACGGGGCCAATAGGCCCCGTAACGTCTGAAATCACCCAATGACTGAGTGATCAGCAATGCCGTGTTCATATGGGCCTGGCAGTGAGTTAGCAGGCCCCTTTGTCAAGATAGCTTTGATCACGTGCTGCAGTGTATTATCTGAGGCTGTGGCCTCTGCAGATTCTAGCCACTGTGCATCTGAGATGGGAGAATTTTTTGGCATCAAGTTAACATGCACTGTGTCATACTCAGCAAGTGCTACCATATGCCCGTGACAGCGTATCTGCTATTATGAGGTCTTTCCCTGGTTTATATTCTATTGAAAAATCATACAGCTGGAGTTGGGAAAATAGTTTTTGGATCCTGGGGGAAGCATCAGATAGTCCCTTTTTTGCAATGGATACCAAAGGTTTGTGATCTGTTTCAGATATGACATGTCTGCCATAAATGAAGACATAAAATTTCTTGCACCCATATGCCAGGGCTAAAGCTTCCTTCTCAGTACCTCTCTACAGTGTTCAGAGCCCTGGACCCATAAGCTATTGGTTTCCAATGGTCACCATATTTCTGTAGTAAGGCTGCCCCTATGCCTTCACTGGAGGCATCAGTGGAGACTTTAGTGTCTTGCCTAGGGTCAAAATACCTGAGAACTGGGGCTTCCTTAATTAACCTTTTTAAAGTTTCAGATTCTCTGTCCATGTTGGCATCCCAGGTCCATTGTGCATTTCTTTGCAGGAGTGCAGAGAGGTTACTAGTGTGATCAGTCATATTAGGTATGTTTTTGCCCACATAATTCACCATACCTATGAATCTCTGCACTCCTTCCTTGTCCTTTGGGGGTGGCATATCACTTGTATTCTGCCAGGGTCAATCCTGACTCCATCCTCTGTTAATCTCTCCCCCAAATATGTGAGCTCTCTGGTTCTAAACTTGCATTTTTGCTTATTTAATTTCAGACCAGCTGCATGAGCTCTGTCCAGAGCTTGCTGTAATCTGAGATCATGTTCTTCCAGCGTCTTGCCCCAGATTAACACATCATCTATATATACTTTTGTACCTTCAGTGCCATCAAATAACTGTTGTACAGTCCTATGAAAGACCTCGGGGGCAGATTTTAACTCAAACGGTAATCTGCAAAAGCACAATCTTCCATAAGGTGTATTAAAAGTGCACAATCTTGAACTCCTCTCATCTAGAGGGAGTTGCCAGAAACCAGATGATGCATCTAAAGTGGAAAAGAAATTTGCACCAGCCATATCTCCAAAAATGTCTTCCCTTTTGGGCAATGGAAAGTGTTCCCTCAGCACATATTTATTTAACTCCTTAGGATCTAAATACAGTCTTAAGGAACCATCTTTCTTTTCCACAATCGCCAAGGAGTGCACCCACTCTGTAGGCTCTTCCACCTTTTGATTTTCTGAGCCACTAGACAATCCAGTTCTTGTTTTAATTTCTTTTCAATCATGAGAGGGACATTTTTGGGTGCATGAATTTGGGTAATTTGGTGTTGCCAATTGTATCTTGTATTCTGTGGCCAATTTTCCTATACATTTATTTATTTACTTATTTATTTAAAACTTGTATCCCACCCCTCCTGCCCAAAGGCAGCTCGGGGCGGCGAACAACACACACAGAAAATTGAACAATAGAAAAACAAACTTTAAAACAAATCAAAGAACTCCCCCTCCCTCCCAAACCCTACCCCTCCCCACCCTACCCCTCACCAAAAACCTTGAAAAACATCTAGATATCTATCCTCAATATGCACCTCAGCAATGTTGTTGACCAGACACACTCTTTTAATTAAACCTAAGGTTTGACATGTGTTTAATCCCAACACAGGTTCCTTGTTGCCTGAGACTATGACAAATTCAGTAAATACAATGGTGTTCTGAAATTTCCCCTTCAGTTTGCAAACACCTTTGGTGGGAATTATTTCTCCACCATATGCCCTCAATTTTACCTTTTTTTTCTTAAGACACTCTGGCTTTTTATACTACTCTACAAAAATATCAGAAATTACATTAACCTGTGTGCCAGTGTCCAAATTATAATTAATCAGAGTCCCATTTGTGTCCAGAGAAATAGTCCATTCTTCTGTAGTGCCTTCATCTGTCACAGATCCAATATAGAATTCTTCTTCAGAATTGTCTGCATCATCATCCTCAAGTGCACTGTTAGCCTGCATGCTCTGTATCTTCTTGTGTCCTAGCTGCTCCTTGTTGCAGACTCTTGCAAAATGATTATACTGATTGCATGCATTGCAGTGCTTTCCAAAAGCTGAGCGTTGCCTGAATCTGTTCTGGGTTCCACATCTGATACATCTTTTTTCACAGTCTGCTGCATGTGCTGGCACTTTCTTTCCTCCAGGCTTTGCTGTGCTATTAGAGGTGCTGAGTCTTGTTGCTTGCAAGTCCTTTTGTAGGTTTTGCAGCATGTCTATGGCAACAGGGTCCTGTTTTCCCACCAAAACTTGTATTTTTGCCTTTGTTGGTTTTGCAGCCTGGGACACTCGTATGGCTTTGTCCAGCATAAGATCACAGTCCTCCAAGAACCTCTTTTGCACTTTTATGTCTCTGGTTCCAATGGCTCTCTGATCTCTGATTATAGACTCTGCTAACTGCCCATAATTGGAGGTTTGACTCATCACCGCCAGGTCTCTAATACATTTTTCAAAAGATTCACCTTCTTTTTGAGTCCTGAAGTGAAACTCATATCTCCCAAAGGTTTCACATTTCTTCAGAGTGCAATATTCTTCAAACTTTCCCAATACAATTGGATAACTTGCCTTTTCTTCTGGAGTCAGTTGCATGTCTTTAAAGATGCTTTTAGCCTCATGTCCTGTTAGGTTCAAAAAAATTGCAATTTTTTGACTATCTGGCTTCTTTTCCAGAGTTGCTGCCTCCAAGTATATCTCCATATCTTGCGTAAAGATCTGCAATGACTCTGCCTCATTACCAGAGAGCTTGAGTTCCTTAGGAACTTTAAGTCACTCCATGTCCTTTATTTCACTTGTTCCTTCCACACAATTCTTCTTTCTCACTCTTTCACTCTCTAGCCCCCTCCTTCGCAAGCACCCTTTTCTTTTGAGGACCCCACTCCTGGTACCATGTGTTGATCTTCCAGATTCTGACTCAGGAGACTTGTTGGTTAATTAACAAGAACATTTATTAACATAAGGCTGTTGGCCTAGTCCTTTAGGAAGACTGTAAGAAGAGGTGTCTTAACTCTCATTGTCGACGCACCCAGAAATGAGACAGGACACCATTCATGGATTTAAACATGGCTGCACCCTTTATTAATCCAAATTACATCAAATTGAATAGGTGGGGGGTTGACATTACCTATTGTGATCAGGGTCCAGTATCACTATAAAACCATTAAACATCAGCTAAGGTCTCTATAAACCATCCAAAACCTTGGCACAACCATAACTGTGTCCGCCTTTGTCCAGCGCAGGGCACGCGGCCAAAAGGGGAGGCTTAGTCCTTCAAGATTTGAGTAAGGAATAGGTCCCTGGCAGTGGGGGACCATACAATGCCCTACCACTGTCCCAGGTCACCCCTTCCCAGGGTAACCTGCACCTTGCTTGCCATACTCTGAATTGCATTAAACGTGGCTTCCCCATCTCTTAAGGAGATGACTCCTATGATTCCTTAACCTAAATCAACACAATACTGGACCCCCGTCACCAAAGAACCGCCGAAGCTCTCGGACGGGTCCGACCCCCACACCTATCCTAATACCCTCATCAACATAGTCCTCAACATTTGCAAATACAGGTCATTACCAGCCGGGGACAGGTGAACTCCATCATTCCTAAATAAACCTAATTCCTTGTGCGAAATTGCACTGTGCCTAATTGTTGCCCACCCCATCCTACCTAACCATTTTCTAATTTCCCTGTTTCTTGTCTTTCTTGTCTTGTCAATTTTCCTAGGTGGTAACCCGGCTACCCAACTAACCCTTTCCACTAATTCAGTCCAAATTAGCTCCACCCTCGGCATTACTTGTTTTACTTTCCCTAGATCCCTTTTTTATATCCCTAATTAACTGCACCCCTTTTAGCTTTGGTAAATCATTCTCGCCTGAATGGATCACCACGATGTCAGCTCTCCGATCCCTGGCATGCAACGCCATGGTGGGGAGCAGCTGATGCCATTTCATACTACTCTGCCCTACCCAGCGGATCACGGCCCTGTGTGACAATCCCAATTGGGTTCCCCGACCACGACTCCTTGCTGCCTTTGCCGCCCATCGCACCAGGCTATGTCCCATGATCCAAATGACTGGTCTCCAACTCACGGTGGCATCTGTTGAGGAAACACATCAGTAGGTTAGTGAGTCAGTAGATTGGTGCCCGCCACACATACGTGCGGTAAGCCCTTGATCGCCACTGACCAATTGCCTGGATATCCCTACCTGGCACCCCCATCTGGGCTGCAAAAGTTGCTGCCCCGATTCTAAACGCATGCGACCCGTACTCCATATGAGGGAGGTGAAGCCTGGCCAATGCTGCCCTCAGAACAAACTGATACCTGGTAACGGGTGACCCGCTAGAATGGCAAAAGAATGGCCCATCGGTGCCTGCTCAGATTGCCCAATATGCCCGGAGGGCCCGTACTGGGCATAACACCGCGTTCCCCACCTGGGCCACTCTGACCGTATGTCCATATCCCCGCTGGTCAGTTTTAGATTTCCTTAATTTAATGGTTAAATCATGGGTGCCCACAACCACCTCCTGTACTGCTAAAGCCCTACCTGACCTGTCCTTGGCTGATTCCACCACCAGCTCGCTAAGCTGAAAAGCCCTGAAGAATGCTAACTTAAACAGTGCTGAAAACATGTTAACTTCAAAATTATCATAACATACCAACTGGAGTGCACTAACAATCTGAACAAAGGGGGGGGGGTAATGGGTAACCTGGAATTGGAGGTGACGGGCTGCTCGCGTGCCCATGCCTCTAGAAGTCTTCAAGCAAAAAATCCCCTGTCCGGTGGTTGGTAGCCGGCCATTTGACTCATGAATCCCAATGCTGCGAGCTTGCCTGCAATAGTCCTTGATGCCAGTCCCTCCCGTCTCAATGCAATAGCAAACTGCAGAACCTGCACCTCTTGAATTGGGAAATCCAAGCTCCATCCGCGTTGGGCCCTGTAATGCTGAAATGCCCGAAACGTGCTGGCGTATGTCGATCTGGTCCAGGGGGCCAGAGAACCCTGCATGGTGGTGCAGAGCTCTATAATCCAAGCTTCCACATATCTCCAGGGATGGGCGCCGGGTTCAGGTTGGTGTAAGGTGAGAGCAGGTGGAAACAGTCCATCTGGAACCGAGAAAGAGCATCTGAAATCTCATTCTCGAGTCCAGGGACATGCCTGGCGTGTAATAGGATATTGTGTTGCAGGAAGTTAATCATCATAGCTCGCACCAGTGACATGACCCTTCCTGATCACGATTACAGAGTGTTAATAATGTGTACAACAGCTTGTTACACCGAAAGAGGACAGTCCTGTTTGCCAATTGCTCGTGCCACAGTCGCACCGCCACCATGATGGGGACTAACTCCAAGAATGTCATGTCTCTATTTAACCTCTCCAAACACCATTCCTCTTGCCACCTGGCTGCACACCACCTACCCCTAAGTATACACCGAAACCTTGAGAACCAGCTGCATCCAAATGGACTTCCAGTTCGGCTTCCAGTAGAAGCTGGTCCGTCCAGACACTAACGCTGTTAAAGTCCTGGAGGAAGGTAAGCCATACCCCCAAATCTTGCCTCATCTCACTGGTAACTCTTATGCGGTGATGGGGAGCTGGATCGCCTGCCAGTTTCCCATATAAATGAGACAGGAATGCATTACCTGGAGCTATGACCTGGCATGCAAAGTTCAAACTGCCTATCAGTGACTGCAGCTGTCGAACCGTGACCTTCCTGATGGACCTGCACTCATCAAGTTTGCTAATTAATGCCACATCTTTATCCATTGGTAAACAAGACACCCCAGCCACCATATCCATCTGATACCTACGTATGAGAGGGCAGTGGACGGCCCTTCTGTCTTCTCTGCTGCCAGGGGAATACCCAAATGACATGCCACCCGATGAAAAGTGGCCACTAAATCAGGGCACTCGAGTACAGGTTCAGCCCATGAAGAGGAAATCATCCAAGTATTTTGTAATGCCTCCCCCCTCCACTGAGATCCACACTACCCATTCCACCAGGGAGCTGAAATGCTTGAAAGCCGAGCATGAAACAGAGCATCCCATGGGCCTTTGTCATAGTAAAATTTGCCCTGAAAGTGGAAACCCAAAAGCGGGAACCTGTCTGGGTGGACAGGCAACAGGTGGAATGCGGATTTAACATCGCACTTCGCCAGCCATGCCCCACCTCTGAATTGTCTGACCAATGCGACTGCCATGTGAAAGGATGCATAGTGAATGGATACCAGTTCCTTGGGAATCCCATCGTTAACCGAGTGGCCACGTGGGTAGGAAAGATGATGTATTAGGTGAAACTGGCCCGGGGCCTTCTTAGGCACTACGCCTAATGGTGAAAAAACCATATTCGGAATGGACCAGCTACCCTTCCTTCTGCCACTTCCTTTCTCAACTTCTCTGCCACCAACATCTCCATATCTAAAATGGACTTCAAATTGGGGGGAACCCTACCCTGCTGCACTCCTACCGCAGGTATTCTAAAACCCTCTGTGACACCGTTCACCACATATTGGACTTCAGGCCTGTTGGGGTGAGCAAGCAGGGCTGTCCTTAACCTATCAACCCTAACTGGTGTTGGGACTCTTTCCCACAGCCCCCGCCCCACTGCCCCCTTGATTACTTCTTCTGTTTCCCATTGCTCCTCCCCTAGTTTTATTCCATGGCTTAGCACAGGGGCAGGAAGCCACAGTATGGAAGCCCCCACACGTGGGGTAAGTATGCCGAAACCTGCACGATGGGAGTGAACACTTGCTTGTACGGGAAAACTCCCAGCACTGCCCACTGGTTCCCATAGCGGATTGCCTCCCCCAAGCTCTCAATGGGTTGTTTGCCGGGACCCCCCCCTTTTACTAACAGGTAACCGCTATCCACTCGCGGGGCTCCGGTGGCATTACTCATGCAGTTAAGCCAAAGGTCATGAGCATGCACATCCCACCGCAGGCCTGGGGTGAATGAAGCCCAGTGCCTGAAAGCCTCATCGTATTCCAGCCAGACTCCGGTTGGGCCAGTCTCGTAGGCCCTGCAAATTATTTCCCCATATTTTAAAAGTGTCTCCCTTCTTTCAGAAAACATCTCAAGTTGGACCCCATGATAGATGGCATAGGCTGCAGTCCAGTTGGCCCAGTTCCTATCAGCCCGTGACCGCTTATACTTCTCTTTCTCCTTCTTTTCATCCTCCTTGCCCGGATCCACTATTGGATCACTGAAAAGGAGGGCAAAGAGGTCGACATAGTCACCCCGTCATATCTTCTCCCTTGTGGTGGGCAATAGGTGTTCCCCTATTGGTGCGGATAAGTCAGCATACAAGCCACCCATGGGGGCCGGATGACAGTGTCCTTATTTGATTGTCCTACTTGGCTGAGTGGCCCGGGAGTGCAGACCTGTAGCCCATCTTGCACCTGAGACTGCCCTGTTCCTGTTCCCATGCACGCCACAGGGTCACCTGTCTGATGCTGGGCCTGGGTCAGCAGACAGGCTCCCATTGGGGCAGTCACTTGAACCAACTCCCCATTCCACCATAAATACTGAGGTCCTTTTTTGGGAGGAGGGGGCCTAAGTCCTTCCCCGATTGCCTCTGCCAGAGGTGCAGCACTGCTGCCACCCAACCTCGCCCCGGGGTATGGATACTCATCATACCTATGAAGGTTGTATCCCAGTCAATTTTCATTTTTTGTGATAACAGAAGCCAATATGTGTCACAGTACATGCATAAACCCATCCCCCCAGCAAGACAGATAGACAGACACACACACACACACACACACACAGAGGCATACAGTCTTCTCCACCCCAATCAATTTTCACGCGTTACAACAAAGGCACACCCACAAACCCACCCCCCTGAAGACACACAGGCCATTTGCAGACGAGTGCTGGGGGCGGGCCACTTCCTGGATCAGAGATCACATTCAGAGCGATCCTGGGAGGATCCACTCATGTGTGGAGGTTGGGGGGGGGCGTTATCCCGCTTTAACATGATTTTCACAATGCAATGCATCGCTGGATTTTTGAGCCCAATATCGTGTGCTGAAAATCACACTAGAAATGGTCTAAATCGCCCCCCCCCCAAGACACACACAAGTGGAGTCTCCCGGGATCACTTCTAACGCAATTCCTGATCATGGAAGTTGCCCCGCGCTCATCTGCAAGTGGCCACAGTCTTCCACACTGTCATTCTACTGGCGGTGTGTGTCTTATGGGATATATTTGTCCTTCGTATGCCTTTAGGTCATCATGACTGAGATTCCTTCCAAAGGTCTCTTTTGAAAGAGGGGCTGCATTTGTCAAAAGTGCTGCCCATTTGCAAATATATTGATTTAAAAAACATAGTTAATGTTGTTTGAACTTAAACTAAAATTACTAGTTTTGAAATAAATTATCATTGGGTATTTTCAGACGTTACGAGATCACAGTGAACCACGGTGAATACCCACCTGTGGTCACTGTGACTCGCACGTCTGTTTGGCGGCTGCCAGATGTTCACCACACTCAATCCCCCCATGGGGTCAGTTTCAACCACACTTCCCGGGCTAGCCGCACCAATTCCCCGGGAAGCGTGGTAAAAGTGATCCCCGGCGGGGTTCAAATAAAAGTAATGTCTGGTCGGTAGCCACGGCCCGGAGCACCGGTGGGATTCCGGGCCATGGCAGATTCAGCCAGACACTGCAGCGGCATTGGCCCCGCTACCCGCCCGTCTCCCCAGAGGGTGGGTGGTGGGGAGCATGGAGGGGGTGGGGCTGTGTGGCTGCACATTGTGCCGCGTGGCCCTGCCTTCTCCCCAATTCCACGCTGGGATCCCCCAGCACGTCTGTTACGGTGTGACGGGGTCGTCCCGGTGGCGGATGACTTTATTGTTTTCGTGACGGGGCCGACTGGCCCTGTCACGTCTGAAAACACCCATTGTTTACTCAATCTGCATCAGGATACAAATGTACTCCACATGGCAACAAACATCACTCTTTTCACTGGAGTTTAATTTTAACTGAGAACAATGACAGACACTACACATGGGACCTTGAGAATGGACAGATGTAATTTTGTTCACTGGTATTGATTATACATATTCAAGTATCTCCCACTCGTCTGCCCGCCCCCCTGAAAACATGACACCCTTGGTATTTTGCTTTGAAGACTCACTTGCTTATTTTGTACGTGAACCAACACTAGAGGAAATCATTATTCAATTCTACCTTGTTGGAAAGAAGTATATTTTGCCCTGAGCAAGCTTGCAGCCTAACTAGGGGTATATACTTAAAGGTATAATAATTCATCTGATATCTTTAGCACCGAAGACAGGTATCATTTGGGAGAACATTACATTCTACAGCTATTATGTATCCCATGAAAGTGAACATCATAATACTTTGATTGCAGGTTAAATCTGAAGGGGGGGAGCTCACTGAAGCACAAATCGTCTATAAAAATCAGTTTTGTCATTCTATTTATTCTTATCATCTAGCATCCAGACTAATGTGTTTTCCATAATTTGGGAAGTAAGCATTACGCTTATTTTTATCACCATGTATTACGGGCTGTTAGATAGATTTTGCTGTCATCTACAGCATAATTCCAAAATAACTCCATTGACCTCAGCTGAGTTAACTTTGCTTTGATGTGAATGGGAGAAGAATTGGGCTGAGAATTTAATGTAAGTTTTCTCTCCATCACAAATTAGTAGGGATGTGCGAAAGTGGTTTGGACATTTGGGGTTGAGCCTGAACTTGGGGTGTTCTGACCATTCACGAACACCCTGAATCTGAATCGCCCCCTGCCTGAACTGGCCAAACAAAGTTCTGGTTCTGAACTGGTTTGGGTGGGGATGGGGGGCAGGGAGGAACCCAGTTTTCCCTCCCCCTCCCGGCTGCGTGGGTGGAACGGGCACCGGGGAGCCCCTTCCCCCCACCCTGCCCAGCCTCATAATTTTTTTAAAAACCCCCCAGAGATCCCCCTACCTGGTGGTGCCGGGGCTCCAGCTCCGGGTCTGGCGGTGGGTCCAGAGGTGGCGGCACTCTGGAGTGCTTCAGGCCACTGCTAGGCCTTCCAGGTCAAACCAGAAGGCCTAGTAGTGACCTGAAGTGCTCTGGAGTGCCACTGCCACTGGACCCGTCGGACCTGCTGCCGCCACCGCTTTTGCTGCCGCCGCTACCAAACCCAGAGCCCAACCTACCTGGTGGTGCCAGGGCTCCAGTCCCTGATCCGGTGGTGGCAGCGGCAGCGACGGTAGGTCAGGGGGGGGAGGAGCTCCGGCACCACCAGGTAGGGTGATCCCTGGGGTGGGGGAGTTAAAAATAAATAAATTTACAAGGCTGGGCAGGGTGGGGGGGGGAGGTGCTCCCCGGCACCACTTCCACCCATGCAGCCTGGAGGGGGGAGGTAAAACCTTCCCCCCTCTGCCCAAACATGCTGAACCAAATGGTTTTGGGTTCGGCTGAACCCTGAATGGGCCAAACACCGAACCCCATGGTGTTCGCACATCCCTACAAATTGGGTTGGTGGTAGGTGTTACTAGAGGGTGGTTGTAAGAATTGAGAGGAAGAAGATTCCCTTGAATGTGGTACTCTAGATAGCAATGGAACCTTTTATGAGATCCAAGTGCATTTACAAAAACGCTTGGATTATAAATGTATATATTCACACCAGACTTGTCCAAATTAAGGTTTAGGGAGGTGAGAGAGAGACAGAGACAGAGACAGAGAGAGACAGACATTCTCTTTCAAACCAAAACATTTTGGTTACTGAAAATGGGTAGTCAGAAATTTTTAGCTGCAAAATCTCATAAGTTTTAAGCATATTTTGGTTAAATGAAAGGTTTGTATTCCAATGCAAGAATACCTTTTTTTTCTTTCCAATTTTAGGAAACAAAATGAACTGAAAAAAATTAACAAATTTTGGATTTCTGCAGCTAACATAGCTTATGAGTTGTTGTTGTTTCTTGTTTTGTTTCCTTAACAGCTTAAATACTAACATTAAGCAGGGAATTGTTTAAATATTGGCTAATTTTAAGAATTATTAAAATGTAAAAACTGTGTCAGAATATTTTTAATTTTTTTTTTTTATTAATCTGAATATCGGGTTTGGCTATAATTAAAAATGTTTGTTCCCACCACTGTAACAAAAAATATGCCTCACTCAATACATGTATACATCTTTTTATGAAGTGAACAAGTTCTGTAAATTTGCATTATATCTTCAGACTGTATAAGAAAGGGTAACAGATTGAAAAATGTTAAGGAAAAAAAAAAAATCCTATAAAAGCAGAGATGATTATCGTTCCGGATAATACCATTTGATTAGTAAGTACAAACTCATACTTCTAACGGTGACACATGATGACTCAAAGTAAAGTAAATTCCTTCCCACATCTCCTCCCTCCTCACAGAATATAATTAAGAACTGATATACTTGCTCAGAAAGGAAGAAAAATCTTCCATTCAAACATTGGTCTTTTCCTTGTGTCAAAGATTATGAACTGATGTGTATGATGATGTCATCCTATAGTGTCCTTTAAAATTTTGCACCATCCTCGCCCTCTTCCATGTTTTATTGTATGTCAGGAGGTCTTCTTTTGGAAAGAATGTTGGAAATCCAGCTTGACCTTTCCATTGCTGCTCTTCCATATCCATTGCTTCCTTCAACACCATGAAGAAATTCCAGGGAACGCTCCCCAGGGCCAATCACTCCCCCATTGCTGATCCCTCCAAATCTAAAAAACCTTCAAATCTAAACTTCAAGGATGCACATCAAGAAACAAAAAATAAGTACGGTTTGAACCTTCATTAGGTATTTTCAGAAGTGACGCTATCATGGGTGGCCACACAGATGTTAACTGCGGGTGGGAATAAAGTTACCCCAGATTGTGGCAGGATTAACTCCAAGATGTGCGCTGGACTTCCTGACAGCGCACGTCATGGATTTAGCCCTGCCATGGTCCAGGGAAGCCTACCCTGGCCATTGTAGACTCGGTGGTCGGAGTTTTTCTGGGTAGGCATGATGGGATCATAGGTTGTTGCACCCACCTGTCAGGGAGGAGACGGGGCAGTACTGAGCAGTGTGGTGGGCAGGGCCATGAGACCCAAGGTTCACACGTCCACCCACCCTCTCCCTGCCGCCTCTCCATCCCTGGCTGTCAAAAATTTTGTTTAGCGCCCGAGCTCTCACCCCAGGCAGGATTAAGTGTGGTGGCTGGAGAAGCTGTCACATCTAAAAATACCCAAATATTTAGCGCACAATGGGTCCAATCAATGCCTTGCATTTGCACTGTGTACAAGAACACAATATGGGTGCAAGTGCCGCCCACCCCTTGCACAAGGCTTGTGCCTTGTGTACCTCATGTGCAACATGCACTTTTGCCAATTACATCTGGTACGACAACTTCAGCCATATGTTTTGGACTCGGATATGGCCACCATCATCCATGGCTTTATCACCTCTAGACTAGACTACTGTAGCGTACTCTATGTGGGGCTGCCCTTGGGGATGGTCTGGAGGTTGCAGCTGGTGAAGAATGCAGCAGCCCGTCTCTTAACAGGGATGGGTCGTGACGAGCACATTACACCATTGCTCCGTTGTCTGCACTGGCTGCCTATTATCTTCTGGATCCAATTCAAGGTGCTGGTAATGACCTATAAAGCCCTAAATAGCCTGGGCCCAGCTTACCAGTTGGACCGCCTCAGGCTCCGGATTGCATTGCGGCCCCTGTGGTCAGCTGGGGATGCCCGATTCAAAGTCCCATGGGTTGCCTGAGTGGTGATGATGGGGAGGGCATTCTTGGTGGCTGCTCCTAGGCTGTGGAACTCCCTTCCGACAGAGGCCCTCCTAGCCCCGGACCTGCCTTCTTTCCATAGACAGTGTAAGACTTGGTTGCTCTAATGGGCCTTTGGAGATGGAGACAGGTAGGTTGGGTGGGTTGGGGAGGCGGAATTCTGCCCTGTTAGTTCTTTTTATCTTTTTAAATGTTTTTAATGATATTCTATATGTATTTTTATTGATGTTTTGTAAGCTGCACTGAGCTGTTCTTCATTGAATTAAAATTAAATCAGAGCTAAGCCATTGGGGACAGGATTGCAATATTGACAAATTCTTCAAAGACCTTGAAAGATCCACACATACGCACACACTGGCCTTTTTTATATGAGCCATGGTGCGGGGGGGGGACCGGTGTGCGTCGCGGCAGCGGGGGCAGTTCACACAGTTGTACACTGATCTCCCACACATCCTCACTTATGAAGCAACTTGGTTTTGCTGGATTCTCCGTGAGTGGGGATGTGTGGAAGGTGAGTGGGGATGTGTTAGTTGCAGGAGCACGCACCTCCCCCATTCACCAGCTGTGGCAATGAACATGGGCGGCACCCACTCATGTCCACACAGCAGTTCTGCATGGGCATGAGTTGGAACATCTGTAAAAACAACCACAATTGGGGCGTTGACATTCTTGTTGAGGCATAGAAACAGACATAATTAGATTGTTTCCCTTTCCACAGACAGTAGCGTAATATAAATTTTAGCCACAATAGCAAATGGAAAAATAGATTGATAGGATCTTTGCTTACCTTCAAAAGGTTTCTTGTGCTAATGAATGTTTATGTGTACTTGTAATAATCACCTACATCTGTCACATGGAGGCGCTAACATGATGCAACCTATGCTGTAACAAGAGAGAGGAAGATTTGTTTGACAAAATACAGAAAACAGGTTCACAAAAATACAACAGGGGGAAATTAATTTGCCAGTGCATCCTACCACAAGAGTGGAATTGCTAAATGTTCAAGAAGAATAGATAACCATAATGAGAGATAATAAATACCTGTCATTTCAAGGGCACCAGAATAACAACTTTCCATTTATAGGGCCTAAGTCTTTTTGTTCACTTCAGCTGAGTTCACATCAAAGCTAGGCCTGAAATGAGCAATTGCAATGTATGCTATTTCCATTAGAAAAATGTCTTTTGCCTTCTTTTGCATGACAAGGAAGCTTACCTGCTCCATCCCCTCGCAGCCCGGGGGATGGAGCAGGCATGGATCCTGTGCCATCCCCTGGACCGCAGTGTGTGTGGACTCGGGAGGGGGTGGGGTTGCATCAGCACGGGTTGCACCTTTGCCCCATGTGGCTTGCTGAGCACATGGCACGTGTGCACGCCTGAGCACAGGATTTCTACATGAGGCTCACAGTAAGAATGGTCATGGTTAGACATGTATGCCTCATGTAGGTGCAGTTTATGAGGTCCATAGGGCTGAAGCCATTGTGAGGAAATTTAGACAACTACATAATTTATTAATATTTTATTTATTATTAGTTTTTATTAAAATGTATATGCCGTTGCCTCCTGCTATAAGCGTCTTGTGGTGGTTAGCATTTTAAAACACATAACAACTAAAATAAATTAAAACAACCTGAAATACCCAGATTAAAATAACCCATACCCAAACCCTCCCCGACCCCCCGCCCACTCCATGTCTCCTCCACCCTTACCCACTCCCTTCCCCGAAGGCCTGGATGAACAGCCAGGTCTTACATGTCAGGCAGAAGGCCAGCAGACTTGGGGCCAGCCAAGCTTCCTCTGGGAGGAGTTCCATAGCCGCGGTGAGGCCACTGAGAACGCCCTCTCCATTGTGGCCCCCCGGTTAACCTGGGAAACCTCCAAGAAGGCGGCTTCGGCAGACCGCAAGGATCACACTAGGGCCCAAGGAGTGAGGCTCTCACTCAGATAGGAAGGGTCCAAGCTGTGTAGGGCTTTAAAGGTTAAAACCAGCACCTTGAATTGGGCTTGTAGCACTATAGGCAACCAGTGCAGAGCTTGGAGCACTGGTGTCATGTACTCCCTACAGTCCATCCCTGTCAGAAGATGGGCCGCCGCATTCTGCACCAGTTCAACTTCCAAACCATTACCAGGGGCAGCCCCATGTAGAGTGCATTGCAGTAATCCAGCTTCGAGGTGATGAACACATGGATGAGGGTGGCCAGGTCGGAATCTGAAACATATGGCTGGAGCCTCCGCACAAGATGTAGCTGGCAAAAGGCTCCCTTCACCACCACCTCCACCTGGCAATACAGCCGAAAGCTGGGGTCCAACAGGACTCGCAAGCAGAACACTAGAGGTGGAACACCCTTAAATGAACAAAGCACTTGTAAAAACACAACAGTTTTTGTATTAGAACATGACAATATACATTAGATTACTCCAGATGCACTTTAAATCTGTTACCACAAACACAAGTTGGATCAATAGGTATTGACCAAACTAATCATCCCAAATCCTCATGCACTTTGATATGTATATCACCAAGTAAAAAAGTACACCATACACAAGAATTCAACCAACATTTTCACTGTGCTGGACACACTGTGTTTGTGACCCTCTCTTATGGTCTTATTCAAACAGCACTATTTCTTTGCAGTTGCTATGGCTTCAGACAGTTGGGGAGTCTCCAAATCTTGTGTTTACCACCATACAAGTAAACATTCAAAATGCTTCCAAAAGCCTATGTAAAAAAGCAATTTACATCTAGATATAACTTCAAAAGTCTCCATTTGAAGAAAAATATAAGGAAAAAAATCTTTTTAAAAAGGAAGCTTGGGCAATATTCCCATTTGGAAAGAAGAAACTCATCCACTGTCTGAATGAACCCATGAGTATCACCACTCTAAGCAGTCCTGGCAGTTTAAGCTGCTACAAATGCCTTTAGTTAAGTTCAAAATCACCTCTAGTAAGCACATCTGGGTAATATGTAAATGCTTCTGACACAAGTGCTATTGCTATTGCAAGTAACTAGGTTAGCAAAACCAACCTTTGTACCTCCTACATAAAAAAAAATCAATGTTTGAACAACACATACAAAAGCCCTTAAGTGTTTGTGCTTTAACGATAATCCCTTTTTGAAAAAGTCCAATTCTTTGAAAAATTCAGCCTAGGGTCCGGACTTAGATTGGGTATTTTCAGACGTTACGGGGCCCTTTGGCCCCGTACCGAAAGCAACGTCTTCGTTCCCCGCCGGGGTCACCCCTGCACGGCCCAACAGACGTGCCGGGGGGATCTCGGCGGGGAAAGTGGGAGGGGCTGGGGCCGCGCGGCGCAACGTGCGGCCGCACGGCCCCGCCCCCTCCACGCACCCCGCCGCCCGCCCTCCGAGGAGACGGGCGGGCGGCGGGGCCAATGCGGCCGCCGCGTCTGGCCGATCGTGCCACGGCCCGGGATCCCGCCGGGGATCCCGGGCCGTGGCACGCGGCCAGACGTTACTTTTTGTTGGCCACGGCCCGCGGTCCATTTGACCACGCTTCCCGGGACCTTCCCCCGGCTAGCCCGGGAAGCGTGGTTCAAATTGACCCCATGTGGCAATTGAGCGTGGCCAACATCTGGCGCACGCCGTGCAGACGTTCAGGGGCCTTTGGCCCCGCGTGGGGGTTGAGCGTGGTTCACTGTGGTTCAGCGTGATCTCGTCACGTCTGAAATCACCCATTGTAATAGTTAATGGAGGAATTCTTCAAAAATCAAGCCATGAAATCAGTTCCCCACACTGGTTCAAATTACCATCCGTCCATTTAAAGTCCTTCCTGGGGAAATTCAAGTCCTTAAGAGGTGCATCCAGAATCCAGTCATGACTTCTGATAGTGAATGAAAGAATTCTTCACATGTATTTCTGAAAAGAGTCCACGTCCTTAAAGGATACGTCCAAGTGTCCGGTTATGGCTGCTGATAATTAATAGAGGGATTCTTCACATATATTCTATGTGAAGATTCTATACATGTGGGCTTCTATACATATATTCAAGAACTAGACAATGGATCTAGTTCCTCGCACTTACTCAAATTTCCATCCATCCATAAATATCCTGAGCAGACACTTTAAAGACCTAACCCCATAACCTGTATAAGTAATAACTACTAAAGCAAGCACAGGAATAATACTAATATACAGACTGAATAACATGATAACAAAACATCAAAGAAATTTTTTTAGACATCAACTCTTGCTAAGGAGAGCACTTAAAAATAATGGGAAATGAACCCATTACCTGTGTAAATTATAACTACAAAATTATACATAATAACTCCATACGAGAGTACCATGAAAAGATTGTGAAAATATTTTGTAAAACAAAAAAAATTTACTAAAAAGGAAAACATCCTCCATTGTGATCCATGTGAAACCTGGTGCGGAACTATCTTTCAAGACGTTATGATCAGTCCCCAATCAATACTATCATTTAGAACACCAGGAGTCAAAGAGTTAAGCCTCAGTATCCAATCCATCTGGCTTCCAACTTAAGTAATTCCTTTTCATAACTATGAGTATCTGTACAACAGAAAACAAAATCATCAATAGTATGGTTAACGTCCAAAAAATGTTGGACCAAAGGTTCTGTAATTTTATGGCATCTAATATTAGATCTATGTTCCACTATTCTATTTTTAATCAGCCCTTTTGTTTTGCCTATATAATTAAGCCCACATCTACATTGGATGATATAAATCACCATGGTACTCCTGCAAGTGAATCTGTGTCTAATCTCAAACTCTCTTTTAAAGTGTGGTGAGCTGAAAGTGCAATTACACATATTTAAATGACAGACACTGCATTTCCAACATTTAAATTCACCACAGATCCCATTATGTTCACCCCCTGAGATGTTCTGCGTACCTCACTATGTACCAGATAGTCTCCTAAATTTTTTGTCCTCCTGTAACCAAAAAGTGGATGTTGTTCACAACCTGGATCTCCCTAACCAGATGCCAATTATTTAAAATATTTTGTCTGATCAAATATGCGGCCGGGTTATACTCCATTGTAATTACCATCCTATCCTTATTTTTACTTCTCAATTTCGGTGTGAGGAGTGTCTCTCTATCTACATATAATGTCTTGAAAAATGCACTCCATACCACATCTCCTGGATAACCACATTTAAGTAAATGTTTTGTTATTGCCCAAGCTTGTTGCTTAAAATACCTAACACAGGAGTTATTCCTTCTTAATAGTAAAAACTGACCTATCAGGATATTTTTCCTAATGTGTAATGAGTGATAACTATCAAATTGAAGAGTGGAATTCACATCTGTTTTCTTTTTGAAAAGAGGGGTCTTAAGGGAATGACCAACTAACATAACTTTAACATCCAAAAATGAAATTGAGGGTTTGTTATATACCAAAGAGAACTTAATAGATGGATGTTGCTCATTTAAATATCCATGAGATTGGACTATGCTATTTTCATCCCCTTCCCACAAGAAAAATAAATCATCAAGTTATCTCCTGAAAAAATTGATGTGTTGTAAATATGGATTTCTACCTGGAGTAAGAATCACCTTATCATCTAGATATGCCATAAACAAATTTGCCAACTCCGGGGCAAAACGACAGCCCATTGCTGTCCCACTAATCTGTTGAAAAAATTCTGTATTGAATCGAAAATAATTTTCGGTGAGGATTATGTCTGAAGCCATAGCAACGGCAAAGAAATAGTGCTGTTGAAAAATACTATAAGAGAGGGTCAGAAACACAGTGTGTCCAGCACAGTGAAAATGTTGGTGGAATTCTTGTGTATGGCGTACTTTTTTACTTTGTGATATACATATCAAAGTGCATGAGGATTTGGGATGATTAGTTTGGTCAATACCTATTGATCTAACTTGTGTTTGTGGTAACAGATTTAAAGTGCATCTGGAGTGATCTAATTTATATTGCCATGTTCCAATACAAAAACAGTTGTGTTTTTATAAGTGCTTTGTTCATTTAAGGTTGTTCCACCTCTTATGTTCTGCTTTTGAAGGTTGTGGGTGGTTCTTTTAATTTCTCTCTGGGATATTGCCTTTCTTTGTTCATCCAACAGGACTCCTAAGCTCTGAACCTGGGGGGGGCAGCGGGGGGCGAACCCCCTCAATGAGGGGAGCTATCACCACTGATGCCTGACCAACCAACATCACCTCTGTCTTATTGGGATTCAGTCGCAGTCTGCTCCACCGCATCCAGTCAGCCACTGCCTCCAGGCACCAGGAAAGCACCGAGACTATGGAGCCTGGGTCAGTTGAAAACAAAAGAGGTCCCGGGGTCTCAGCCCCCACACCACCCGCTGACTCCTTCCTGAAAGGAAAGAGCAGAACCATCCAAGGACCGTCCCGTCCCCACACCCTCGCCCAGGGACTGCAATCATCTCAGCAATAACTCATGGTCCACTGTATCCAAAGCAGCTGAGAGATCGAACAGGACGAGTAGTGTTGAACGTCCTGAATCCATCTCTCGGCGGAGGTCATCCACAAAGGCCACCAACACAGTCTTGGTGCCATACCCTGGGCAAAACCCCAATTGAAAGGGGTCTAGAAATCTGATGTCATCCATGTGACCCTGGAGCTGATGTGCCACAACCCATTCAATAATCTTCCCTAAAAAGAAAGGTTAGAGACAGGCCGGTAACTGGCCGGTGCATCAACATCCAAAGATGGTTTCTTTAATAGGAACCACACCACAGCCTTGAGACAGTCCAGCACCGTACCCTCCAGAAGGGAGGCATTGATCACACCCGCCAGCACTGGCCCCAGGGTCTCCCTGGAGGCTTTCACCAACCAGGGCGGGCATGGATCTAATTCACAAAAGGTGGCCCTAACAAACCCCATGACACACTTGGTATCAGCTGGCATCTCTTCCTGAAACTGATCCCACAAAGATGAACCAGATGGGGCATTCATAACCCCAAGCTCTCCTTCCACTGCATCAATCCCAGCTCTGAAATTGCGCTAAATCTGAGCCATCTTCTCTGCAAAGTAGGTAACAAACTCCTCACAGTAGGCCTGGGATATCTCCCTCTCCAGGTGGTGGGAGGCCAGACTGACCAGCCCTGTCACCACCCAGAAGAGCTCCTCTGGATGTGATTGTGCAGCAGCTATGAGGGCGGCAAAGAATTCCTTCTTTGCCACCCGCACGGCCACAGCATAAGACCACAAATTGGCCCGATGCTGTAGCCGATCGGATTGAGCATGAGAACGATGCCAGCATCGTTCTAACCACCGTCCCTCCCGTTTATACACCGTAACGCCTCAGTAAACCAAGGAGCCCTATGATGATGAAGTGGTGGCAGCGGATGCCTCGAAGCCATCCAGTCGATGACCCCTTTCAGCAAGATGTTCCATGCTTGTACGAGATTATCAGCCGAGTGGCCATCAAGGTCCAAGGACACCTTCCCCAGCATGTCTTGGAACCATTGTGGTTCCACCAGCCTCTGGGGCAGACCATTCTAATAGGTCCCACTCCTGTCCGGGTGGCTATTGTGCACTAGGAGTCTGGCCTGCAGGAGGTAATGATACGACCATGACAAGGGCATAGAACTAATCTCCCCCATTACTGGATGACCCACCTCAAGGCCAGAGCAGAATACCAGGTCGAGCATATGCCCCCACTCGTGCGTCGGGTCGTTGACCATTTGGGACATGCCCATAGTTGCCATGGAAGCCATGAACTTGCTCATTGACCCTGCAAGGACGGTGCTGGTTTGGATGTTGCGTTCCTCCAGGAACAATTTTCACCTCATCCTTCCCACTAGGGAAGAGGGTGGCTTATGTTTATGGAAAACTATTGACACCCAGTGCAGACTCTGGAGCACCAGTATAATGTGCTCCCAGCTACTCACCCCCAACTAGGGATGGACAAACAGAACCGAGGTCAGAAATTTGGTTCGGTTCAGTTTGAAAATTGAGTTTGGTTCAGAAGTTTGGTTTGGTTGACCAAACTATTCAAGTTCGGTCTGAACCCCGAACTTCTGATCAGAGTTCTGAAATTGAAACCCCATTGAACTAAATGGAATATTAGCTTATAGGGATCGGCGAACAGAACCGAGTTCATCAATTCGGTTCGGTTTGAAAATCAAGTTCAGTTCAGAAGTTTGGTTCGGTCGACTGAACTGGTCGAGTTCAGTCTGAACTCCGAACTTCTGAACCGCGCTCACCCATCCCTACCCGCAACAGAAGACGGGATTATTTTGCAGACTTTAAACTGTTTATGGGTGTAGTGTAAGAGAGAATCTACACAATGTATTTTAAGAAATAAAGGACAAGCCAACTGAACAAATTATATATATTTGGGGAAATTTAACAGTCCTATTTGGAGGGTTTGTCTATGGGTTTTTTTCTTTCACTTTTCTCTTTCTAAACTTAGAACTAAAATTTCAGACTATGATCCTCATACTACTTACTACAAAGATGATGAAAGACACATCCTCATGGACAGAAGTGAACAGACAAACACCTTCTATGGCTGATGACCATAACACTATTGCAGCATTTACATTTACCGATTACGTTTAGCTCAAATACCAATGCAGGCCTCTCATTAGTCCTAATTTTATTCTAAGACTCAACTTGCGTCATTTCTAAGTCTTGTGCTAAGCCATCAGCTGGCTCCATCCCTTCTTATAGCTTGTTGGTATCAACTAGAGTTGAAGTAATGAATTGTGGTGAATGGTGTTTGTGTGGTTTTAAAAAAACCCAAACCCAAACCCCTATTTATTTGCTGCCTCCTCCACAATGTGGAAATGCGGGTTTTTGCTACATTCATTTGTTTCCATTCAGGAATTCCCACTGGTAGGTACTTTTGATGATTTTGGTACTTTGGTACAAGCTGGCATGTTTGACATGTTGGGAGGAAAAAGATGCAGACATAGTATACATAGACCAGACACGGCAGATACGACTCCTCCTTTCACTTCTCATTTCCCTCATATTCCTTCCCCACCAGTTGGGAGAATAACACTTGGAGGAGAAAAAGGCATGCAGTCAGCAGCCAGAAAAGCAAAGTCCAGGACATGACAATACAGAAAGATGTACCAAAGTACAAAAAAAGTTTTAGAAGTACCAAACATTGCCAACTGAAAACTCAAAAGCAACAGTATAAGTAACATGTCCCAGACTTGAAAATTCTACCAAACATTCAACAATGTTCCCAACATGATGGGATTTCCCATTAATTAGGGAAAAAGTTGTTTTTGATTCAGCACTCGTATCAACGAGGGCTGAAGTGGCAGCAGCTGTTACTGCACCGCCATTCCATTCCAAGAACTCAGCACTTAATGTGTCTTGCCGCCAATTTCCCCATGATATTTCCGTGATTCCGCATTACCTGCTGCCAGTAACTGCAGATGCGGCATGTCTGACGTTTGTGAACATAAGCGGTTTAATGCCACCTTTGCCACTGACCGTGAGTTCCTGATGTACCATGATGCTGAATAATACATCAATGAATGAATGAACTTAGGGTGACTCTGACTACCTGCTTGGCACCCTAACACCCAAGAGAATTCACAGAAGAGCAGGGACTCCCCTCCTCCCCCTCCATCCCCTGGATCAGCATCAGGATCCAGGCGCTCGCTCACTTCTGCTGGAGCTGGGGACCCTGCACTCTAAGCGGGACAGAGACTAGTGCACAAGGAGGGACTGTGTAAGGTTTAGGTACCTTATATAGGGTGGGTGGGTGTGAATGTCACGTGTTTTTTTTTTAAGCTAGTGAGCTTGGTATATGCAGATAAGAGAAGGGTGCACAAGTGAAAATGGAAGGAGCCCCTCGAAGAAGAACTTTGTTTACAAGGCAGCAACTTCCCCCATGCCATGGTGGCTATGCCCCTGGCTGCAATGCTGTGAGAATCACAAAGCTACCACACTTAAGGGAAAGGGGAAACTGTGGCAAACCTGCCACATCAGTGTGAAATCTACAGTGGTGAAAATATTAGGGGTGGGACATCTGGCAAAAAAACGGTTACCGGTTTTACCGGTTACTGGTTTACAAAAACCCAGTTTACCAGATTAAAACCGGTGTACCGGTACCGGATTTATTCCACTGATTTCAATGGGGAACTGTCCCCATTGAAATCAATGGGGGGAAAAAACAATGCCGGCCCCCTCCCTCTCCCAGGCTGTGCATGTGGAAGGGGGGGCACCCTGCCCAGCCTGGATTTAAACTATTTTTTTTTTTACCCTAAGTCCCTAGTGCGGGCTCCGGGCCACCAACGGCGACCCGCCGGAGCCCGCACCAAGAGGTACTAGGGTGATCCCTGGGGTTGGGGGTGGTTTAACACACACACCACCCCAGGGATCACCCTACCCCCCCACCCAGGGATTGCCTACCTTTGCGGGCGGCGGAGGCAGAGGCGGCGGCGGCAGCACGGCGGTCCAGGGGCTTCAGCGCTGGCTGGTGGCTACAGCGCTTTCTAGGCCTTCTGGGGAAACCCGGAAGTTCCCCGGAAGGCCTAGTAAGCGTTGAAGCCACCAGCCAGTGCTGAAGCCGCTGGACTGCCGTGCTGCCACCACCGCCGCCGCCGCCTGGAGCGCCAAAGGTAGGTGATCCCTGGGTAGGGGGGTAGGATGATCCCTGGGGTGGGGCATGTGTTAAACCATCCCCCACCCCATGGATCACCCTAGTACCACCACCTACCTGCTGGTGCGGGCTCCGGGTTGCCAGCGGCGGCCCGGAGCCCGCACTAGCAGGGACTTCGGGGAATTTTTTTTTTTTTAAATCCAGGCTGGGCAGGGTGGGGTGTGTGTGTCCCCCTTCCACCCACACAGCCTGGACTGGGGAGGGAAAGTGGTTGGGGGTTTTTTTGTTTCTTTTTTTACATTGCAGCCATTCATTTCAATGGCCGCAATGTAAAAAATCCGGCACGGGGAACCGGTACCGGTACCCCCAAATACCGGAGTAATCTGATACTGCCAGTACAGCAAAATACCAGAAATATCGGATACCAGATGTACTGAACTTCCCACCCCTATAAAATACCGCAGCAGCAACCATGGAAAGCCACGAGTGCAAGGCGTGAAAATCGCTCCCTTTCTAACCATGCTGCTTGGTGCAGAAGAGAACTTTCTACCAGTAAGTGCTGCTGCAGCGGTACAGCATTTCAGCCCTAGTATCAACTGCTACCCAACCCTCATCCTAAGCTTGAGTTATCCACAATTGAGGTCCTAGACTGGGCCCTCAAGCAGTTCAGTCTGAGGCCCTAGCCCTGGTCAAATACCCTATACCCAACTGAAGACCAAGTCCTTAACTAAACCTACCTACAACCATATGCTGGGCTACTAGCCTGACTTAGCCCAACTCTAACCAGGAGCAATGAATGACCCCTACTCCTATGAGAGCCACTAACAAAATCACAACTCAAGCTGAGACCACTAACCAATCCCATTCACAATCCTAGCTTGACATCACCATCTAGAACCCAAAATGTAACCTTAAACTTCAAGGTATTACTATCCAGAACTCTTTTCCAGCACTCAGACACAATGCCCATAAATGTCTCTATATGCTTTATGGACATAAAGTCTAGAGCTACACCTGGACCATCAATAAGCCCTAACTCACACAAGGTCCAACAACCAATCTCAGCGCTGACGTTCAAATCAGTCACCCATCAGTCAATGCTGTAAATGGTAGAGAGCATATAATATCTAGGCATTTCAAACCTAACATGCCACAGGGATATATGAAACAGATGTGGTTTCCATAGGTCATATCAGAATAAATTAAAGTAAGAATTTAGTGGCATTATTATACGAAAAATAAAGGGTTTGGACTAAATAATCCTTATTTAGTGATTTCCATCAAGAGAATTGGACTATTTTTATTGTTTAGCAGGATGGATACATACAAAACAGAAGCTCATTTTTCATCCTCTCCATCTGGTGTCCAAAGATGGTCATTGCAGTCAGAAACACACACACACACACACACACACACACACATGCTGAATTGCCAACAATTTAAGACAAATGCCTAAGATTCTTCATGTTCTATTTTGTTTCAAATGCTGATGCTCAAAGGCTCTTGTTTCTATATCATTTCAATGGCTGTAATCCAATACCCCCTCTGTGAGCTGTATGCATGTATCCAATGTGGTACAATCCCCTGATAATGGGAATGCATGCAACTCCCATGCGGGATCTGCTTGCATACTGTGAGGGGCATGGGATCGGCCCCACCAAGGATAAAAATAGGAGTAGGGAGAGCTCATGTCCTGAGCTAAAGAATAAAAACAGGAAATAAAAACAAAATTAAGTAAGTTAATTTTCAATAAATAAATAAATAAAAATGAGAATTGAGGTTGAACCAGGCAGAAAAGGCTTTTATTGGTTTTATGAAAACAAACAAACAAACAAACAAACAAACAAACAAACAAAAGTTAACTGCCTTTCATTCCTTTTTTCTGTCCCACTTTTTTGTCAATCGGTAAAAACAGATGTGACGGTGGCATGTTGGGCTCACTTTAGCTTCCTGTGGCCTGGGACCTGGCGGCATTTGTGTTTACACATGTCCTGAATGCTGAATAGTATTGGCAGTCATGGGTCACCATCATTGTGGGGAATGGGGCTCCAACTACAGCATGGGGCGGAGCCGGGCAGATGTGCGTCACTCCCTTACCCAGCCGGATCAGGCCAAGGGAAGATTTGGTTCTGTCCCCTGACCTGACCAGACCTGGCTGGTGGTGGGGATGGACATTCCACCCCCTGGCGTGGAGACACAGCGGTGGCTGCATATCTGGGTATTTTCAGATGTGACGGGGCCGATTGGCCCCGGCATGGAAACAACCCTTTGATTCCCCACCTGGGCCACCATGTCATGGGCTAACAGATGCGGTGGTCGATCCTGGCGGGGAATCCGGGGAGGGAGCGGGGCTGCGTGGTGCAACATGCGGCCACGCAGCCCCGCTCCCCCACGCTGCTCCGGCCACCCGCCCTCCAGGAGACGGGCAGGCGCCCCCCCCGGCATTGACCACAGCCCAGAATCCTGCCATGGATTCCAGGCCATGGCCAGGGGACAGACGTTACTGTCCCCTTCATCATGGGGGGAGGGGAATCTCATTCACCACGTGATCAGGAATGTTCCAGTCAGGACCTCCAATTGCATGGTGAATCTGATTCCCTGCCATGATTGACCATGGTAAGCATCTGGGGGGGAAATTCCGGTTCCCCAACAGACTTTATGCGACCATTCCTCACCACAAAGTATTGACTGTGGTTGAGCGTGATCTCGTAACGTCTAAAAATACCCTATGTTAACGCCCATAATTTCCAAAATTACTGATATGTTCTTGATAAATCATTAACATCAGGTCCTACTCCTATAAAGTTCAATAGAAGTAGGATTAAGCCTGTGCTTTCAACCATAACAAGAATAGCACAGAGGGAGTGGTACGCTGACCCCCTCCATGGTCCTCCTAGGGCATAAACAAGTTAATGAACCTGCCATTCTACACAGCTAGTAGAGTACCAAGGCTTTTATCTGTTATGGGTAGAGGCTCAGGCAGAGGAAGCAGGAGGCCAAGCTGAATCTCTGCTGAGGACTCACCCATGGACATGAGGTTACACAAATATGCAAACCTCTAAAAATAATTCTGCCATTAGTTCCTAGGGATGTGAGATCAGAATGCGGTTCATATGTTTGAACGTTTGGTTGGTTTGAAACCCGAGTTCAGGTTTGGTTGTTCAGTTTGGTGGAGTTTGGTTCGGCCGAACTTGGCCGAACATTAGAAAATACCGCTATCGATACTGATACTGAATTCGAAGATTTTTTTTGGTATCGGTATCATTTGGCCCTGAAACAACCCCTGGTCTCCACCCCTGGTGCCAAGAAGTCTGCTCCTCAGCTGCCTCCCACTTCCAGTCACGTTTTTCTCACCCGAACTCATGTTTTTCCCACCCCCGAACTCATCCAAACTCACCTGAACATGACCAAACTGTTCAGCCGTTTTCAAGTTCGGTTTGGATGTCCAAACAGACCAAGTTCGGTCCAAACTCCTAACATCTGAACTGCGTTCACACATCCCTGTTCGTTACTGATTCTAACGCTAGGCAGCATAGGACAGAGATAGGAATGCTTACAATCGGTAGTGGCTAGAGCTGAAACAAGGACCCACCAAAATGTTTATACTCAGGTAATTTCTGGTAGACCTGTAGCAAAAGCTGCTACTCCCATTCCATCATTCCATACTGATATGGCAGTAACGATATCAACCTTCCATCGGTTATTTGGTCTTTTCACATTGTCTGAATAATGATAACGGCTCTCACGATTTTCCACTTCTGGTCTTCTGTGTCACCTGATTTCTGCTGGAATGTCTAATTAGCAGAAAACCAGCAGAAAAGTCAAGCTGCATGGTACCTCCTGGTGGAGCACTTAAGTAAAGTTGCCGCTGCTGCTGTTGCTGCTCTGCTGGCACTGCTGGCACTGTGACTATGAAAGTTGAGGCCAGCCTGAGCCCATTGCTACCATGACACATCTCTGTGAAGTCCTACTAGTTTTTAATTTTAATTTTTTTAAATCAGTCTAGCTGAGCCCAGCCCAGCTGCCACGTGACACCCCCCCCACCAGAAGTGTAAATGTGGCCTAAAGCCCCACCCCCTCCCCTAGTGTGTGGGAAAAGTTCAGTCTGTTGCAGTGGTGAGAAGGATGCTACCTTTTAAACAAGGTTCTTCGAGATGGCTCCAAACAGTCTCACATTTGGACATTCATTGCTCACAAATGTGAGAATATTTGGAGCCATCTCAAAGAACCATGTTTGCAAGGTAGCAACCTTCTGAAGTTGTACTGAGTGCTGCCCTGCCTGCCCTGCACAGCGTCAGAGCCACGGTGGGTGTGTGGCAGCAGCACCATGAGGCAGACTGGAGTCAGGAGGAGAGAGGTGGCTGCTTGTGCAGAGCCAGTGGTGTGGTGAAAAGCAACTCAAGCACGTAAGGTGACTGGTGTTTGTTGTTTTCATTGATTTCAGTGTTCCAACTTCCCCCCTTGGGGTGGGGTAGGGTCCTGGGGCAGGGAAAGTAAATTAAAGCAACTCCTGTTTCTATGTCAACTTGTTGCAAGTTCTTGAAAATTTGATATCACTTTTCCAAGCTTTAAAATATTTGTTTCTCTTGTACTGGTGTGATAGTTTGTTCCCCTGATGGTACAAGTTGACCCTGATCCTGAAAGCTGCTTTTTGCAAGAGAAACCCCCTTAATTCGATGCTCAAATGTGGTATCTTGCAGGATCAGAGACACTGAACGGAGGGAGTGGAATAGTGCAAGTACTATCAATGCACGGGGAAAAAATAATCTGAAGGAACTGCATCTCTTAATCCAATTCTGCTGCCTCTTGCAATTTTTTTATTTTTTGTTTTTTAATCACAAGTCTCTAGCTATTTAGTTTTTAATTAAAGCTCCAGCTTCTGGTCATTATATGAGAATCTCTGCATTAGTCTTAACAAAATATAAGGTTTTATCCCCTGTGGTTTTAGAAACATCATTCCATTTAAGCGTGCAAAAGAGATGGCAACTACAAAGAATTAACCCTTTCTCTTTTTTTTAACTTGTGATTTTAGTGTGGTCTGACTTAAGATTCTTAATACTTGGGGTGGCAATACAGCTTATCCTTAGTTACAAGAATTTTAAGGGCAGAGAGCTGTGTCCTGCTAACTTCAAAAAAGTTAACAATGGGTGAAAACATACATGATGCTAACCACCCTTAACCACCCTTGGTGGTCATTTATGCATGTTTCAGGGCTGCATAGGGTACCAATACAACCCTGCAACATGCATAAATAACCACCAAGGGTGGTTAAAGGGTGGTTAGCGTCATGTCTGTTTTCACCCAATGTCTCCACTGCTTCTAGGGGTGATTTCAGACGTGACGTTAACACGGTGAACCACGGTGAATACCCACCTGTGGTCACCGTGTCCCGTACGTCTGTTTGCGGCGCGCCAGATGTTGGCCACGGTCAATCGGCACATGGGGTTCGTTTGAACCACGCTTCCCGGGCTAGCCGGGGGAAGGTCCCGGGAAGCGTGGTCAAACGGACCCCGGGCCGTGGCCAAGGAAAAGTAATGTCTGGCAGCGTGCCACGGCCTGGGGTCCCCGGCGGGATCCCGGGCCGTGGCACGATTGGCCGGACGCGGTGGCCGCATTGGCCCCACCGCCCGCCCGTCTCCTCGGAGGGCGGGCAGCGGGGTGCGTGGAGGGGGCGGGGCCGTGCGGCCGCACGTTGCGCCGCGCGGCCCTGGCCCCTCCCACTTTCCCCACCGGGATCCCCCGGCACGTCTGTTGTGCCGTTACGGGGTGACCCCGGCAGGGAACGAAGCCGGTGGTGCCGGTACGGGGCCAAAGGGCCCCGTAACGTCTGAAAGTACCCATTGTTCCCAATTTGAGCCAAAATTTGTGAATCACTTTTACCTTCATTTGAAGTCAGTGGAATTTGTGAAAAGCACTTCTATATGGTGTGGGGAGGCCCACACCCCACCCTGCTTAACCCTGCCTGCCCTAAGAGTCCTAAACAATTGATAGAAAATCATAGAGAATATCTCCGCTGGAAATATTGCTTTCGCAGGGAGTGGAAACCTGTCTGCAAGTTGCTGACTTCTCACGCCAAAGAAGTGGGGGGGAAAACATATGGAAAAGTGGCCACAAAAACAATGGATATCAAGAGGGAAAGTAGCGTGATGAAGCACAGCTTAAGATCCTAGCCGCTCAGCGCGGAAGGGCAGTTTCTGTTGGAAAAAAATTGCCGCAGGGGAATGCCATTTCAGGTCTAATTTCTGGTACCCGTCACCCGAATCAATCCACAAATTTATGGCACTAATTGGTTCCTGACTAGTGTCTTATTGGAGTACATGATGTCCCAGAATGTAGTCTAGTTGGGTACCCAGTCAGTTTATCCATTGGATAGCTGACACAAGTAGTCCACAGGGTACCCAATGCTGTACGTGAAAATATTGGTATTTCCCATGGGTACTAAATTAGGTATTCATTTCAGTTTTAGTAGCGTCCCAATTCATTCATTGCAAATAATCCTTGTTTATGGTCTCTGATGGATAACCAATTCAGGTTTCTTCAACTAAACAGAAGGTTGTTGGACTACAAGCACCTTGCTACAAAACAAAGCTTAAAACGTGAGACATAACAGGACATTGTTTAATAAGATCCTGTTTTTTTAGAAAATGCATTCTGCATAAAAGGAGGATACAAATAATATAGACCAATATGCTGGGAAACATAGAGTGGGGCATTTTAAAAGAGACCTTAGGGAGATGCTATGCAATGAACATTTTCAATTTGCATATTAATCATTTTTCAAGTCTCTAATTAGATGCAGATAACTTTACAAGCAGCTAAATGTATTTAATAAAGTTGAGATTGTATTTCACCTGGGCTCACAACAATGCATTAAAATAATGAACACAGCCAATAAAAGCCTTCATTTTTTTTTTTTTACAGATCTTTGTTTGCATAAACATTTCTTTCCTCAGACAATAATCTAGATTTTATGTAAATGACTCCGAAAGAACAGAGTACAATGCGGGTGGAGATGTAATGCCAATTTATTAACAAAACAAATAGTGTGCATCAAGCTTTCTGTGGTTATTAATCAGTTGGGTTATAGAAGGAATGCACTCTGTTCTGGAAAATGTGTTTCATTTTCTAGTGCACTTTATTTATTTTGCCTACTTGGTGCATTTGATTAAAGCTTGCAAACAAGAATCTTGGTGGCTTTTATTGTGTGTATTCTGTCATACAAAAAGTAGATCTGAAAACAATAGGTGTTTTCTTATTCGCAAATATCCTCATTTTTGGATGACGCACCAAATATCTGAGTAGGTACTCATCAGGGAAACAATAGTCTCATATCTGTTTATTTCTTTAGCTCACTGGTTCAGTCAATGTCGGCAACATTGTCAAATGTTTGGTAGACCAGGACACATTTCGTGATTCTGTTGTTGTTTTTTGGGATTGCAGGTGGCGATTTCCCACCATTTTTCCCAAGCACCTTTCCCCTGAAATTTCCATCGATGTTGACAACTTCTTGGTACTTGCGGTGACTCTTCACTAATTTTGTGCCATATTGCTATTGTTTTCCGGATCCCAGCTCCATGCCTTTTTCACCACCAAGGCCTCTTTATCTAGTCATGGGATTTTGGAAGGTGAGGAAAAGGAGGCACCTACATCTAGTCCATCTGCACTTTCCAGACTCCTTCTCCCATCAACGTGCTGAACATGCCAGCATGTACCAAAAATATAATAAAGTTAAAGTACCAGAAGTACCTACCCAAAAAACATTTCTGAGTGGGAACAAACAAATGTGGTGGAAACCCAATAAGTTTCTGCATCATGGGAGAAATCAGCGAATTTGCTCTTTTGATTAAAATGGCATTTTACTATTAATTGCTTTTTCAAATCTAGTGTCTGATTCAGCTAAAAACAGGTGACTTTCTAAGATACAGTATTTCCTGGTAGCACCCCCACTCAACAGAAGAGCCAGAAACTTCTCAGTTTTATTCCTCAGCTTTCAAAGCATAAAGAATATTGTAATAAAATCTTTACATTGGATATTTTTTAAAGCTAACCTAGACAGCAACGTCTCCTCACACAAAGTCAAGCACGTGCACCTGAGACTTCGCATCCACTGAATGTTATTTATCCCGTGTGTCTCCCTATGTCCCATCTCATTGGGTGTCTTCAGACGTTACGAGATCACGGTGAACCACGGTGAATACCCACCTGTGGTCACCGTGTCTCGAACGTCTGCTTGTGGCACGCCAGATGTTCGCCACGGTGAATCCCCACATGGGGTCTGTTTGAACCACGCTTCCCGGGCTAGCCGGGGGAAGGTCCCGGGAAGCATGGTCAAATGGACCCCGGGCCGGGACCAATGAAAAGTCATGTCTGGCCGCGCGCCACGGCCCGGGATCCCCGGCGGGATCCCGGGCCACTGCGCTTCCGGCCCGACATGGCGCTCGCAATGGCCCGCCGCCTGCCCGTCTCCTCGGAGGGTGGGCGGCGGGGTGCGTGGAGGGGGCGGGGCTGTGCAGCTGCACGTTGCGCCACGTGGCCCCGGCCCCTCCCACTTTCCCCGCCGGGATCCCCCCGGCACGTCTGTTGTGCCGTTACGGGGTGACCCCGGCGGGGAACGAAGCCGGTGGTTCCGGTACGGGGCCAAAGGGCCCCGTATCGTCTGAAATCACCCCTTGTCTCCCCCCTCCATGTCTATTAGATTGTAAGCTGTACGCAGGAACCACGTCTATCTTATTGTTCTGTAAAGCACCAGGTACATAGCTTGCGCTATACTACTACTACTACTACTACTACTACTACTACTACTACTACTAATAATAATAATAATAATAATAATAATAATAATACATTTAAATGATGGTTCCCCAAAGGGTAGTAGAGTATAACACTGAATCAGTATGCCGTAGCAATATATGTGATGCATCTTACTAGGATATGACAATGAAGATCATTTATTGTACACCACACATAATATGGGCTGTCTTGTGGAGTAGTAACATATTTGTCACCATGTAGATATGTTTTCTTGTGAACAGACAAAGGGCTGAATTGTGACCCAAAAATCAGAGGGCAATCCTAGTGTAGAATCCTGACTTCATTAAAATCAGTGGGCATTAACCCATTTCTTCTGGTCTCCCCTTGTTTTACCTAGGGTGTGTTCTACTTAGCGGTGTGCAGAAGGCACATAATTCATTTTTGTTTTTGTTTTCATTTTAAAGAAACACTTCATTTGGTGGTTTTTTTTTGTAAAAGATGTTATTTTTAAAATTTTACTTGAATAAATTTGTTTTTTAAATGATGCTTATTCATTTGTTTTCCTTACCTGGAGCTCCATTTGTTTTTGTAATTAATTAAAACGATATGAATTGCACACTATACCTACTCTCCTCCCCTTCATGGTCACCAGTGTCAGAGAAGAGCACTTTGAGAACCTCCCCCCCCCTTCAGAATCAGAGGGGAGTGACCTTTGTCCTGATCCAATCAGGAGGAAGGAACAGCGACTTCGAGACTGCAGCCGGTTGGAGATTGCCTGGCAAATTCTGCTTTTGAAATGAAAAGAAACCTCTTCTTGCAAGACTTCCTGGTGCCAATTTTGACTGGCACCTAGTTCTTCATACTGGCTGGTGATCCCCGAGGAGCTGGATGTATGAACAGTCTTGCACAGCCCTGCCCAACAACAGAGAAGTGGCTCCAGTGGAACCAGTGCTGAGGACCACCCACTGAACCACCAAACAGCTGATAGGCAATGGACAGGCTGCACAAGTTCAGCGCTCCAGCTTGGTGGCGGTCAGCATTCCAGGGCTAAGTGACCCCCTCCTTGGCCCAGTGGGCCACCCCTCCCCTTCCCCGCCATTTACTTCCTTCATGTTGGCCCCTCCTAGCAGCAGCAAATGGGAACAGGTTCTATCTGGCACACATTGAACCTTAGTCAATAGATAGAACACCAGCAGATGGCACTGAAGAAAAAGTACCATATATTCCTGACTCCAGATCAGTAAAAACTTGTTTTCAATGAAAATGTCTTCTGGGGTACATGCCTCTCCTATGGAGCTCTTAACAATAGTGTCATTATGAAACTCATAACGTTTTTGGTACATTGTAATCTATTATGTTTGTGTCTATGAAATAACATGTCTTTACGTCTGCATTACTACCGATATGTTACTTATTTTGGCACATTCCTTCATATGTTAAGTATTGTGTAAGTCACTTAAACAGAATATGGATAATCAAGGAAGCTGCAGTAGTGGGGAAAGCTTAAAGAACTATTTCTGACCTATAAGATATAATGGATTCCCTGTCTCTTGATGGGGGCACTCAGAGATGCTGCAGCCACTTTGCTTGGTTACTCAGCACTGTAATTAGCCTGCCAATCACAAATACTTGTGCTCTGACTTTTCAGTTATATTGCTTGGTTTCAACCACACCACAAAGAAGCACCTCATTGTTGCTTGAGTTAACAATACCTCTTTCAGCATTGTCAGATCCACAGCTGGAGACCAGTTTGAGATTTGAAAAGAACAAATATTTGTTAGATCCATCCAAAAAAGACCTAATCAAACCCTTCTTAAACTGAATATGAGCTCCTCCATCAATTGCATTGGTCTATGGATTGAGAGCACAGAGATAATGGCGGGTATTAGTCAGTGGTCTGGTGGAAAAATATTTAACAGAGGCACTGCAAGACACAGAAAAGCAATGACTGAATCAAAACAAAGTTGAATTTCTGTTTAAATAGAATGCATTCCTGCATAGTGCAATGTTTCTCACATTGAGGGGAGGGAAATTGACGTTATTTTCAGGGGGAGTGCACAAGAAAAATCAGGGGGTCTGATCCAGAATTCACTTGCACGTGGCTTAGGTGTGCAGGTGTGAGTTCCTCATTATTTCCGTGCACTTTCCCCATAACAGGGGTGCGCATGGACTGTGTGCAGATTGCACAGATGTGTCACGTGTGTACTCATCGGCTTGACTTGGCTTGGGATCAGCCCCATTGCTGGTAAACACCTGGATCCAAATTCTGTCAAAAATACAGAGAACTTCCAAAATAATTGGGGGGGGGGAGGGAGGGAGAGAGGGGGAGAGGGGGAGAGAGAGAGTTGTGTGGTTAAGGGAAGGACCTAAGCTGCAACAGACAAGCTAAAGGGGGTGGGGCACAATTCAAAGAATGGTGGTAAGTTTGTTAAGTTCTTACTTACCAAAAGGAATGAGTGTTTTATATTCTATCACCAGGAATTTTACTGTACTTTAACCCAAGAGGTGTCCTTTTATACAGGCTGCCTAAGGTGGGATTAATCCATGGCATATGAGGGAGGATAGAATTTGTAATTTCACATAAATTTAGGACATTCCATTTCAATTCAGCTGCCAGCAAATATAGTTTTGTGATCTCAGCCAGTAACAGAGACAGGCTATCACAATCGGTGAAAACAAATGAGATGTTGGAGAGCCTGCTCTGCGGGGTTGCCCCATGGAGGGTCATTGCAGCCGCCACTCCTTGGGTCAGTGGGGACAGTGGCTGACTTGAGTAGTGCCTCCCCCCCCCGGGTAATTTTATTCTATTTATTACATTTTTACCCCGCCCCTCCTAAAACAGCTCAGGGCGGCTTACAACAATAAAACAATCACATGTAAAATATATCTAAAAACAATTAAAACATATCAAAACACAATAATCAAATATTAAAACAGGGCCCGGGAACGCAATAAAACAATAAATAGGGTAAGGGAGATAAAACCCTCTAACCCAGTAATGCTGGTGTGGGGGCTGCCATCACAGTTCCCTTCTTGGCACGAGTTCACCACAGTCGCAGGATAGGATGGCTGGACCCCAGCTGTACAGCTGGATTAGGCCCCTGGGAACAGCTGTCACAAATCAGCTGATGGGGAGCCCAGAGGTGCACCCTCAGCCAGCCCAGGTGTGTGCACCAACCAGCTGATCAGGTGTTCCGCCCTGCCCCCATCAGCTGTTTGGCAGCTGAAGTGAGCTCCTCCAGGCCCGATCCTCTGACCTTGCCTTGTGGCAGGGCTAGGGGAGGGGACAGCTGAATAGACAGGATGGAAACTATAAGCCCAGCTTAGCTCAGGTGGCCAGGCCTTCACCTGGGTTGTGTTGCTGACCACTGCCACTCCACATGTCCCCTAGCAGCCAGCTGCCCGCCCCGAAGCCGTAGCAGGCGAACATCTGGGGGCAACATACCAGACAAGTAGGTGATGCCGAGGCTAACGTGGGTTATTGTCTCATTTGTTTTCACCCAGTGAGGTCACACAGGCAAAACATTTTGGAATGTTTCTCATAAATGTTGCTTAAGAACATGAGGACTAGCTCCTGAGTCAATCTAATACTCCATTCAACTCAGAAGCCGGTCTCCAATAGTATGGCTAGTGGTATACAAAAGAATTGAAAAAGTAAGGATGGAATGATCAGTCTTCAGACATTTACTCCAAGATCTGGCATTCAGAGATTCTCCTGAGAAGTAAACCAAAAAGCAAATAAATAAATAAATAATAACTACCATTAATAACCATCACACCAGATAGTTTGGTTGTTATTTGGCTGAAAAATGATTACTGGGTGTTTTTAGACACACATTTCTCCTGCATGTTTGCTGTTACTTCCTGAACTTTCTGTGTGTCTAAATCACTCACCCATATCTTAAACATCTGACTCTTTGAACGTCTGCATAGAACTTCTCCCAGAACTTTTGTGTGTAAAAAGTTCTCCTGGTAATCTGCTTTGCTCCAGGCAGCTGTGGTCACTTGGTTTCCATGGCAGCCCCTCATGTCTAGAGCTGTGCCTACTTTAGGCTGCCTCAGGGCAGTGTTTGTGTGAAGGATGCATCCAGGAACTGCCTCAGGGCAGTGTGAGTGTGAAGAATGCATCCGGAACTTACTTGTGTGTAAAAATGCCCACTGTAGCAGCTGAGTTACTAGAAAATACTGCAAAATTTGACTGATTTACTATGTTACTGTTAGTGTATTACTGCATTACCGTGTACCTAAATGTTACCGTTACTACTTTTACACCAGGTACGTAGGGAGAGAGAGAGTAAAAAGGAAAGGAATTATGGGCAAATGCTAAACGGTAATATGGTAGATGGCAATATGTAATACGGTAAATGGGAATATGGAAAACAGTAATACAGTACACAGTGCAGTGCAGTATTATGCATTAACACTGTAAATATATACAGTAATTAACAGGTTAACCTGTCTAATTCTAACTGGATACAGCACTCAGTATCTGGATCTTTCATGATCACGGTGGATATAATAGATCTGCCTGGAAACCAAATATCAGCAGTCATTCATTCCAGCACTCATTCTCATGACCATGGGTGGAAACAGAAATGATGGTGCCATTGCAGCAACCTGGCCTGGGTCAGGATGGAAAGCTGCAGCAGACACGGTCCGACCTGGGTCAGACTTCTTAAGACACATTCTCTGGCTGGGACACTGGAAATGGCAGAGACACACGAATGTGCAGCTATGGCAGAGCCCGGCTCTGCCCTGTGCCCAGCATCCCACCCCTGGCCATGGCGTCCGGCCATGAAGTACCTGATTCAAGCTAGGTCATGTTGGGCCATACCACATGTGATAACCTGCTGTGTCCTGCGTTGACCCGATCGGGCAGACCTTAGCCTGAACTGGGACAGGGACATGTTCCGGGGTCACACGGCCTGGGGAAATCCTCCATCAACATCTGGCACTGCCTGCATAAATGTTCAGGTGAGACCAAAACCAAAATGTGACAAAGCAGGCCAAAGCAGCCTGCCACCCCATCTATTTTTACCCCATGTTGGCCAAAATCATTGATGGACCTTTTACCATGAAGTACCTAAACCTTTTTTGAATCCACTTATACTATTTGCCTTTCCAACAAGCCAACAGAAATTAATTCCATAGGTTTCTTGCACATCACAATGAGAGGTGAAATGAGTATCTGCTCCTATCCGTTATCCAGCCAGATACTGCAGTATCTGCCGGTATTCAGTTTCCAGCTGGATCCCAAATGGTATTCACAATTGCCAGCTGGCAGATTTCCAGATAACTGGGTTACTGGGTTTCCATTTACCAAAATATTGTTTACCACATTACTGTTCATTCTTATTTTATTTTTTACTCCATCCCTCCATACCTGGAACAGTAAACAGTAAACTGGTAAACAGTACATGGTAATTGTGGTAAATGGCAATGTGGTAAATGTTAATATACAGCATGATGGTTTAGCATTTATGAAATAAATGCTAAACTAACCAGAATAGGGGATAGTAACCTCGGCTAATAAGTTTGCTATCAGTTTCAGCACTAATTGCACCATAACGCTTAACCAAAAGTATCATGTTGAGTTTTGGTTTACTGAATGTGTGGTAGTGTGGCATCTGTATTGCTATCAGTCCACTTTGCATTCATAATATTCCTTCTGCGTGTTTTGAGTCATTTCATAGGTAAGTGGATTAATAGACTTTCATTCCAAAAAAACACTTAGAAGAACCATATACATGTTTATTCATTGTCCCTGGCACTCTAACTTAGTCAATTTTCTTCTTCTTACAGCATGTTTCTTTAATGTCTTCTATGATTGCAATTAGATCAGTACCTAGAGGAAATGTATGCACTTAGAAATTGATTGAGCCCACTATTAATAGTACTTATTGGATTCAATATTAGGTAGCAAGGAGTCTGTTGCACCGCTAAATGCTATTCTAATTGAACATTAATGCAAAAGGGGGGGGGGATCAAATACGATTAACGGACCATGGACACATAATCTCACGTGGGATATAAGACAAATGATAACCATGCAAAACAAGGGCATGGTTCATAAATCATCTTTATATACAAAACAGCAATATATATACCTGTTGTTATTAGACTCTTAACAAACTTCATTTTTATATACTGTAGCCACTTAAAAATTATTGCTATCTATTTTAAAATGGTTCATCAGAGAAACTGTGTGTTCATCTCCATGGCATTCTATAAAGATATGGATATGATTATATTTAATATCCTGGGGTTTGCAGATACTGTTTTGCATTTTCAAGAGACGTTGGTGACAAATGTCTATCTGCCATGAAAGTCCTCTCCAATCTGTTTCAGGTGGTAGCAAATATGCACAGTAGAACCAATGTTAAGTCACACTTAGCTACCCACACGCAGTAAGATTTCCAAAGAGAATATTTCCCTACTGCTTAGCAAATGTTTAATATCAAGACCCTGCAATGAAGTCTAGTATTAGTTTCAAGTTTCAAATAGCTTTTGCGTCCAGTTCAAAAACAGGTGTCAACATATTCATATTCAGTTATTTATACCAGGAGTGGACAACTTTTTCCCTCCTAGGGACCACATTGAAAATTAGTACAAGCTCTGAGGGTCACATACGGTGTTTTCAAATGTGACGCTACCACAGGTGGCCATGTTTTACCATGGCATGTCCACCCATGGTGGTCTCACATTTGTTCCTGCCCGCCAGACGTTTACTGCGGGCTGGAATAAGTAGGTCCTGGACCGTGTCAGGATTAACTCCGCATTGTGCGCTGGGCTCCATGCCAATGCATAGTGCAGAGTTAGCCCTGCCACTGTCTAGGGAAGACATCTCCAGACAAGGGTAGACTAGCAGACCATTGTGTATGATTACCCACTCCACCTAACACCAACCAGTGGCTGGAGTTTTTCTGGGTGGGCACACCAATGGCGTTCACCCTGGGCAGGATCAAAGCATGTCGGTACTCAGCCTGTCTCTTATACACATCTAGATGTGTATAAGAGATCTGTGCATGAATCGCTCCCCTATCCCTGTGTATGTGCCCTCATTTGAAATGCTCTGAATGCCATGTAAGGCAGGGAGCACTATATAAATTTGTATTCATTTATTATTATTATTATTATTATTATTATTATTTCTGCTCCCTTACCCTCAGTACCGCTTTTTAGCGCTTTTCAGTGTTTGGGACATTAGGATAAAGATCCTAGGGTCAGACCCAAGAATGAGGAAGGGGCCACATAAAAACTTTCTGTGGACTGCACTTGGCCTCTAGGCCCAAAGTCCCCACCCCTGATTGATACCCTGGTCCACTGCCTGAACAAAAATATTTCTAACTGCCTTTATTGTTAGTTACACATTAGTCTCAATGGTAGTGAGACTTTTTCATAGTTTATTGCAAGCATACAAAGAATAGCAATTTAATCTGCAAAGTGCAGATCACTTTCCATAGGAAACTGAGTAGAACCGAATAAACCTTCCTGGTATTCGAACCACATTCCAAAGTTCCAAACACCCTTTATCTGAGCACCTGGAATTCGGAAGTCAGAACTTCGAGCCTCGGTAAGCTTCAGAACTTCAGAACTTGGAACTTTGGAATGGTGGAAGACAAACCCACCACAAAAGTCCAACTGCAGGCAGACATCCCCCAAACCCCCAGCAGTAGTGTAACCACAACATGGTCCAACATCAGCAGTGCACCCACTTTAAAATAAATCATTATGCGTTAACCAAGCAGTTAACCAGGGTAGCAAGAGTGGGACAATCGCTCGAGAAGACAAACCCACCACAAGACTGCAACTGTGGGAAGAAATCCCTCAAAAAAAACCCAACAGTACTAAGTCTACCCACAGAATGCCCCACCATCAGCAGTGCACCCACTTATACATTGCCAACAAAGCAGTGCTCAGAAAAACAGGCTAGCAAGAGTGGGGCAATTGCTCAAGAATACAAACCCACCAAAAGAGTGCAAATGCAGGCAGAAATCCCACAAAAAAACAACTAAGTCTATCCACACCATGTCTCACTATCAGCAGTGCACCACTTTGAAATCATTATGCCAACCAAGCAGTGTCTAGAAAAGCAGGCTAGCAAAAGTGGGACAAATGCTCGAGAAGACGAGCCCACCACAAAACTGCAACTCTGGGCAGAAATCCCACCCGAAACCCCCCCCCCAGCAGTAATAAGTCTACTCACAGCATGCCCCACCATCAGCAGTGCACCCACTTTTGCTTTGCCAACCAAGCAGTGCCCAGAAAAGCAGGGAAAAAAGTGGGGCAATTGCTCATCAAGACAAACCCACAAAACTGCAACTGCAGGCAGAAATGCCCCAAACCTCCAGCAGTACTGTACTCACAGTATTCCCCATCATCAGCAGTGCACCTACTTTAAAATCATTATGCCAACCAAGTCCTCTTGAATGCAGCAGCAGCCGTCAGCACCCAGACTTTAAGTATATTTAGCACTAGTGGCAATCCTGGAATTACCCCTAGTATATGGACAGCCCAGGTCAGGGGAAGTGGAACTAGGCGGATCCCTCTTGCTACCATGGCTCCTACTTCAGTGCAAGCAGCAGGCACCCACTTGTTTTTAAAAAGGCATGGCATTGGCGTGGCACTGGTAACTTTCCAGGCCAGGGGAAATGGAGCAAGACAGAGATCTCTCTGGCGTTCATGGTGCTTGCCAAGCAGTAAGCAGCAGTAGTGTGGCACCCACATATTTTTTTAAAAAATAAAAAATAATTATAATGGCATGGCACTGGAAATAAAAATAACTAACCACTGCCCCCCTGTCCCTATGACCAGGCCTGGCCAGGCCCCTCTCCCAAGCCAACCAGTACTGTAGCACGCAGAACCAAATTCACCAAAGAGAATGGAAAATGGTTGTGCAGCCACGACCTTAGTGCTATGGTACAGATACAAATAGTCAAAATAAAATAAACAATATACTGAGATAACCAAAATAACCAAAGTAAAATAACCAAAATAGAAAAAATCATCAAACCAGGAGTATCCAGATAAGTGGATGATCGAATACCCACTTGGGTTGTTAATATCATTCACCTATCCAGAGTGCTATCCAAAATTGTGAATAATATCCATGAACTAAAAAATCCGCTACATGTTTTCACCCTCTCCAACACTGACCCCCTTTATACATCTTTCTGGATCAGTCACAGACCTTGCTTCCAATCCTTACCTTTGCCCACCCTAATCATGCTGTCTTATTCACTGGTTTCAATTCTGGCTCTGGTCTCCAATCACTGGTTTTAGCTCCCCAAATCAGCTTAGACCTTTGGCTTCTGATTACCTGACTTGACTCTATATGTTCCTGACTCTGCGTTTGGCTCACCCTTTATGATGTGATGACCTTCTCAGATGGATCCAGGCATTTGCCAACCCAGTTCACACCAGATCATGCTTTCAGGTGCTCCTGATCAGCCTGCTCCTTGGACACAGATCAGAGGGTCTCCAGTTTTATATCTTTAGGTTTATATCTTCAGGTTCACTCTTCCTGGCGGAGTACGTAATGGCTGCCATTTACTGCCAAAACAAAATGTTTATCTTGCTTTTCCTTTGAAAACAAAAAACTCCTCATTTTTTGATTTTCACTAGTGCCCCCAACCTCTAAGCCCCACCTCTCCACTCCTATACTTTTCTACAGGGTAAAAGGCAAAGGGTGCACTCTTGCAGACTGCGGAAGGCCGATTTCTGTGTTGTCCCATGGAAGCCAAGTGCTCTGGGCAAGCATGGGGAGCTGGGAAGCTGGTCTGGTCTCCCCATGGGCCCTGCAGCTGCTGTTGTAGCTCCCACAATGGTCAGGGAGGACCATAGCTCTGGCCACAGGAGAGGGCTCTGCCCCACCTCCCTCCCCGAGCCTGAGCAAGATCCCACCCATGCCCATAACGTGGTGGTCAACAGCACCCACCACTTAAAGTCCATAGCGAAGCTCCCCACGTGGCAGGGCAGATGCACGCCAGTCACACAATTTGCCCCGGACTTGGACAGCCTTACCCCATCTAAAGCTGCTGCATGATGCATCCTCTGACTTTTTTCCAAGGACACATTAGGGATGTATGAACAGAACTGGGTTCAGATATTCGGCTGTTTGATCGTTCATTTTGGGAACCGAGTTTGGGTTCAGTTATTCAGTTCGGGAACCAAGTTCAGGTTTGGTCATTCGGCAGAGTTTGATCCCGCCGAACGTTCGACAGAGTTTGGACCCGCCGTGAGACTTGGGGTGCTCCAGGGACCCCCAGGCGTGCCTGTGGTGGCATGGCAGGCTGTCAGAGACCCAGAGGAAGCAGCAGCAGCAGAAGAAGAGACCAGGAAGGCTTAGCGCTTGGCTCCCCAGGTTGCCCGGGCATGGCAGATCGTCAGAGACCCAGCAGCAGCAGAAACCGGGAAAGCTTGGTGCTTGCCACCCCAGGTTGCCCGGGCATTGCAGGCTGGCAGGCCTCAAGGCTCGCTCTATGCTGTCTGGGTTCTCCATTTCTAGTAACCATCACAGCAGGCAGTGGCTGGCTGGCTGGGCATGTGAATCACCACTGGGCAAGGCTACTTGAGCAATCTGCAAAAAAGTTGGTTGAGATGTGATGAGTAGGATGACAGCCTGCAATGCCCAGCCCCGTATGGGTGCCTTGCCAGCCACCAATCCCTGGTCTGACCTCTTCCCTGCCTGTAATGTAGGACCCAGAACCCTGATCGTGGGTCCTGGGACTGGAGTGACTGGCTGTTTCTTGATGTGGTGGAATGACAACTGCGTGTGAGCAGAATGATGGCCCCAGAAACCTGAAGGTGGGTCCTGGGGTGGAGTGGCAGCTTCTGGATGAATTGGAATGACAGCTCCCATGTGGAGGGTCCTTATTCACTTACAGAATGGCCCAGTGATAGCCTGTTGGACAGATGATCCTGTTGGACAGAGACAGCTATTTGGACTTAGAGAAGGAATCCAGCATCATCACTGAGGCAGGTGAGGAAATAGCCACGAGGAGCTTGCTTGCAGGCTGGCATGGGTGGAGCAACAGCAGGGGCCCAGCCAGGGCTTGGTGGATGGCAGCACCCCCACCCAGTCGGGTGTTGCAGGCTTGGCTTGTACTCAACAGAACTCAAGAAGCTCTACTGCCAATTGGTCAAGCCTTGCCCGGGGTGAATCACATGGACACCCAGTAGCAGACATTGGATTTCCTGGTCTCAGAACCCATGGTACAGCAGAGGTGGCATTGGCAGCAGCAGTAGACAATGGATTGCCTGGTAGCAGAACCCATGGCACAGACAGCAGAGGCAGCATTGGCAGCAGCAGCAGACATTGGATTGACCAGGCACAGAACCCATGGAACAGCAGAGATGGCAGCAGCAGGATTTGCCTGTGCGCAGCACCCATGGATGGTAGGAGCCAGGATGGTAGGATTTGCCAGGGAAGAACTTCCATACAGCAGCAGACAGCAGCAGCAGGATTGCTTGGGGACATTTTGATTGGCCAGAGCAGAGCACCCACAGACCAACAGACAGCAGCGGTGGGATTATCAAACCAGTGGGGCACATCACCCAGGGTTGCCAGGGCAGGCAGACAGACACCTTGTCATGAGAGGCAGGCAGACCAGGGTAGGGTTTCATATTTGCCCACAAGGCAGGCAGACAGGCACTTTGGCATGAGCAGACTGAGACAGGCTTCGATCTAGACCACCTGGGTGGGCGGGTGGGCAGGCAGCATGGCATGAGAGTCATGCAGACTGAGGCAGGGTTTGAGCTTTGCAACCAGGGGGGGAAGGCAGGCAGTGTGGCATGAGCAGAAGGCAGGAAGACTGAGGCAGGCTTTGATATAGACCACCTGGGTGGGCAGCGTGCAACCTGGGCGGGTGGGCAGACAGGCAGTGTGGCATGAGCAGCAGTAGGGAAGGCAGGCTGGGACCTTGACAGGGCACTTGGATAGGCTGGTGTAGACTGTGCAGCATGATAGAGAGCCAGTCAGATAGGTGGGCCAAGATCATCTAGACAGAGGCCGGCTGGCATGCTTACAGTTTTCCAATGCCACCTTGGGTCATGAGGTCATCCAGATAAGTCATCCGAGGTTGTATAGTATGAGAGAGAGAGAGAGGGAAAGAGAGGGAGAGAGAGGGAGGGGCAGGGCGGGTACCAGGCATTGGGAGGGAGGGACAGCATCTCAGCACAGCAGCAGCAGCCCAGACTGAGGAGGAGCCCTGTCTGAAGACTGCCCCTGGCATGGGATGGCGTGTGCCACTGTACCCTCAATCCATGTTCAGGGGCAGCTCAAGGAATCCCAGCAGTGGAAGGTTCACCTTGATGAACAGCAACTGCTCCACCAACTTGACCCCTAGTCTCAGGTGGTGCGGAGAGTAAATGTCACCCACCATAGAGAACACCCACTCGCTGGGGACACTCTTTGGTGGGCAGGACCACAGACCCTTGGCCACTTTGGACAGGGCCTGCCACATGTTGGTCTTTCCGACCCAGTAGACTGAGCGATCACTGCTGGGATCGCTGCATGGTTCCTCCTCCTGGTAGGTCTCCACTGCTGCTGAGGCACCATCGTACTCCCTTGCGTAACTTTGCCTGGGCACCACCTCCACCACTGCCCTCATCCATGCTGCTTGCCCTATTGTGCATGGGCCAATGCTCCCCAGAGTGGCCTGCACATAGGAGGAGCTGCTGCAGCTGCTGGCAATAGCATTGCTGATGGTGCTCATCCTGTTAGTGGTGCCGCTACCGCTAGGGCTAGGGGCAGGAATAGACCCCGCAGGCTGAAAGGGGTGGCTGATCCCACTCCCACCATCCCCAGGGACATCCTGCTGCTGCTGCCAAGCACTCTCCATAGTCCGCTCTGCTTGCCGGACCCTATCCATCAGCTCACCCTTCCAGTGCCCATAGAGCACTGTCTGGAGTACCACGCTCCCCTTGACCCTGGAGTCCAGCATGGTTGCCAGAACATATTCTGTCCACCCCAGGAGCAAGTCAAAACATGCTTTCAGCCATGCCTTCAGCTGCTGCTCCGGGTCAACCACCTAATTGGCCAGCTTCCTGCTCTGAGGGCCACAATCCCGCCCCTGTAGAATCTTCCTCCAGCCTCCTTAGGAGACTCTGCACCAGAGGGATCACCTGGCTGAGGGTGGCTGTGGACGAGCTCATGGACTCTGTCATGGCTAGGAACAGTCTCAAAACAAAGATGGTGTGCACCAGTATCTCCCATTATGCCCCATTGTACCCTGGAGGTGCCCCGCTGTCCACCACCAGTTGCACCTGATGCAAGGCGGATTTCTGCTCAAAAAGCCACTCGAACATCAGGAATGTGGAATTCCACCTGGTGGACACATCCTGCACCAGCTGGTGCACTGGAGAGCCTTGCTCTGCCTACTTCGCCCAGAGGAGGTAGCTGCCCTTCACATTCCAGTTAAAGAACCCAGCCAGCTTTCTCCCACAATCAATCAGGGACCTAAGGGCGCCTACACCAATCCCCTTTTCCCCCAAGCCCAGAGCGTCCCTGATCACAAGGTGAAGGGTGTATGTGGCTCAAGGGATGCTCATGAAGCCATCCTTGTGGACTTCCCTCAGTATATTGGCAGCATTATCGGTCACCACACACCTGTTTGTGAAGGGTGCGCCTAGCGTGACCCACTCCCTCACCATGGTGGTCAGGGATGCATCTATGTTCTGGGACGTGTGGGGGATGTCCAGTACTTCTGCCTGAAGCAGGGACCACCTATAGCCTGATTCTGGAACCCTCCTGCCACTGCCAAATGCTGCCTCCGGGTCCTGCCACCAGTACGCTGTCACCGCCAGGTAGGCATGCTGTGCATTTTGACTTGACCACAGGTCAGTGGTGAAGTGGATGGTGGCACCCCCAGCCCCTGCCAGCTGCTCCCTCACCCATTCCTTTAAAGCCCGGTAAAGGGCTAGCACCACCTGCTGACTCAGGGTGGTGCGCAATGGTAGCTTAAACTGGGGGGCCAGGAACCCAATCAGGTGCTTGAACCCCATGTCCCTGACCATCGAGAAGGGCTGCCCATGCAGAGTGATCTTTTCGCCCAACATGCACGTGGCTTTTGCTCGAAAGCCACACCATCCTCCATGTCCTGCAGCTGATGAGGGACTTGGCAGCTGACCCCACCCCAGCTCCTCCATGGTGCACTGACACGGCTGCTCCCCCCGAGCAGTGATACCACTCTGCTGCTAGAGGCAGCGGTTGGAGCAGGACGCTTGCCCATTGAAGGAGGAAGACAACTGCAGTCAGGAACCTGCTGCTGTCCACTGCCCCTGCCTGCCCGCTTAGCAGCAAAGCGCTGTGGCATCCCTTGAGGTGCCTCGCCATGACAGTTGTGCCAAGGTTGGTGAGCACCTGCCCATGCTTCACCACCTTCTGGCACAAAGTGCACTTCACCTCCTGGGATCATCCGCCCCAACCAACTGAAAATGCGCTCAGACAGAGGATTTTTTTGCCCCCTCCTACCTTCTGGCCCGCAACAGGTGATGCACTTCTGCCAGCACTGCTGAGAGGGGCAGAACCTGGTGGCAACAAAGCTCTTGGAGGGACAGCTATTGCCTCAGCTCCAGACATCTTGCGGGAGTAGTGTCTGCCTCACTTTCCCCACTCTGAGTGATGTCCCACAAAGGGGAGTACTGGCACCCTGAGGCTGATGGACTGCCCACCATGCTGCTGCCACTCTCCCTGTGACCCCTATAGCTGCTGCTGCTGCTACTGCTCCTCTCCCTGCTGCCATTTCTCGGGGATCGGGCCCTGCCTCTAGCAGCTGGGGTAGGATCCACCATCCCTGGACTGCTGGGGATCGTCTCAATAATGGGGGATGATGGTGGCCCATGGTGAACATCGGACCCTGCCCATGAAGCACCTGCACCTACTCCTGCAGCCGCAGCCTCCTGGACTGCAGGCCTTCCAGTGCCCTACGTGGCAGTGTAGGACGTTGGCAGGAGGTGACACCGAACCACACCCCTACTGCCACTGCTGGGAGCCTCTGAAGCCTGTCTCCCAAAATCAGGGCTGTGGAGTTTGGGGCGTCGTGATGGGCTCGGGCTGCTGCTGCCTGCTGCCACTCAGCTGGCACGGCCCCTACCACCTCTGCTATGTGCCCCATTGTCTGCCTTATGGTCAGAAGACCAGCCTCTCCTGCTTCCCTTCTCCATGTCTTGATTGTCTTCCAACCCAAAAAATGCACCTTGAAATTTTATGTATTTTTTATTTATTTATTCAACATTTGAATATTATATATATCAACTACTACACAAACTCTAACTGCTATTAAGTACTATACTAAAATCTATGGATACTAAATGGAATATTATATCTGTAAGGCCTCGTCCTACAAACACACTATAAAATAATATTAAAACAGAATCACTACACACTATCTCTATCTATCTCAATAACTAAGCTAACTCCTACATCTATCTATCTATCTATCTATCTATCTATCTATCTACACAGGGATCGGGGGTGGGGGGCGGCACAGACAGTTCAGAACACACAGCACAGGGTGGGGTACAAAACTGAAATGAAACCTAAATTAATCTAATCCTACCCTAAATAAATCCAAAAACAGGGGAAGGGAATCAGGGATGGAATATATAGTGGGAGAAGGGGAGGATTCAATGGAGGGTAGGAAGAAAGAACACAGGGAGGGGTAAAAAATAAAAATAACACCTATATCTATCTAATATAATCTAAATAAATGATACTAGGGGGTTAAATGTGTGGGATGGGTGAAATAGGAGGATGGCAATGGATTAGGAAGACAAACTACTGGGAGAGGGAGCCTTCTGAAGATGCCTGCTGTCAGAAACAGTGGCTAGCTCAGAAGGTGTTGGAAGGGGGGAGGGCGACTTTTGTTACTTGCTGCGCCTGCCTTACCACAAACCCCATTGGCTCTGTGCAGCCTAGCCCCATATACCCCATGTCCAATCACAGACTGCGAAGCCAGTGGTCTGAGGAGAAAAGGGATGGTGATTGGGCAGGCTGACTGCTACTCCAAGCCTCTCCACGCCTGGGGCCAATAGGTCTGCTCCTCAGCTGCCCCCCCTCCCTTGGCCTTCCAGTCACGTTTTTCCCACCCAAAAAATGTTTTTTCAGTCTGAACTCATCCGAACTCACTTGAACATGGCCAAACTGTTCTGTCGTTTCTGAGTTCAGATTGAGTTCGATTTGGTCAATTCGGGTTCAGGTTCAGGTTTGGTCGTCTGAACCCGAACCCGAATTCCAAATTCCAAACTCCCAAACCGTGTTTACACATCCCTAGGCTGCATCACATAGCAGCCAACTGCTCACCCCATCCCGGGATGGGGGGAACATCTGGCAGTCACTGGCCACACAAGGCACGGCATCAGGTGGCCTGGATGCCCAGAATAGTTTAAGGCAGGAATTTCCAACGTAGTTCTCGGAAGCAACAGAGTGCTCAGGCAATGTGTGGACATGCTGGTAGGAATGCTCAGGAGCACTCTTAAACTGTCCTTCATCCATTCAAATTAATGTGAGCTCGGATTAATTGATAAATTATCTCAATTTCCACTGAACTGAATTAAACTGAATTGCAGAAGAGAGACTTAATCTATGCATATTTATGCAAATTATCCATGCAAATTGAGCAGTGCTCCCAAGAGATGTTGGAAGCCACCCTGAGTTGTTGTCAGGAGAGGCGGGGTACAAATGCAATAAATAAATAAATAAATAAATAAATAAATAAGAGATCACTTACATCACTCCAGTGCTCATGACTGGAAAAAGGTTGAGAACCCCAGGGTTGAGGCCATACAAGGGATGGTAGCTAGGACCAAAACTCGCTTCTTGGATCTCACTGGTTCTCCATGGGAATGGAGTTTTCCCCATCTTGTTCCCTAAATGAGACGAGGTGAGAAAAGTCCCCCTTCTTGCCAAGAACCAGAGAGAGTCACAATGCTGTGTGGGAGTCATGGGCCATGCAGAGGGAGCAGGCAAGGTGGCCAGGTGGAGGACCAGAAGTGAGCAAGGGGCAAAGACTTTTCCCCTGGTCACCCCTGGAACCTGCCCGACTTCCCTGACTGCCTGGGAAGGGAAATTCTTGCCAAAGTCCTGGGACCAGGGGGGGGGGAGGGTTCAAGGGCCTAGTGGGGGTATTTACCCTCAGTGGTTGGGTACCTACCCTCTGGAAGGGGTCCCATGATGCGCAGCCTCTTCCTAGGCTGGTAAGTTTGAAAACTTTTAAAAATGAACTGGGCATTCTCAGAAGGGTCTGAATCGTCCCTTCTGGGCATGCTTATTCCTTTTCAAAGATGACACCAGCAGCATCAGAACTTCTGGGCATATTCAGAACTGGCTTCCCACATCCAAGATGTTGCCTACAGTACACTGAGGCTGCCAGCACCATCTTTGTAAATGCCTGGCTATGCCCACAAGGGGCAATTCAGGCCCTTCTGAACATGCCAATTTCCCCATAAAACGTACCCGCCTGTGAAGAGACTGCATTTTGTGAGACCCCCTCCTGAGGGTAATTACCCCTACTAGACCCCCAGGCCTCCACCCAGACTTTTTCTTCCCAGGCAGGCAGGGGAGCTGGACAGGGGCCAGGGGTGGGTGGGAGGCAAGTTATTGCACCCTACTCACATCTGGCACCCCACCTGACCCCCTTGTCTGCCCCCTACCCTCAGTAAAATCTTGACAAGATCTCAAGGAGAGGGGCAAGATCTTGCTATGTCTCCCCCCCCCCTCGAGTCTGGTGGGATTCTCATCAAGTGGGGATTCTTATCTCATTTCAGCCCTAATGGTAGCCTTCCTATGGAGTGACACCCAAAAGGGAGATTTTTTTTTATTGCAATTAGAAAAAGTTGAAAAAGACAATAATAATACAGACCTGAAAAGTATTTGATGTCAAGACAAATTAAAATGCTATTGGCAACATGATGCAAATGTTGTTAATTATTCTATACTTTTGCAATAATTCTTTTAGTCTTTTGCTATGATTAAAATATTGGTTCTGATCTAGGTGTTGAACCCTTTCTAAAAAAAATATGGCCTTTTATTTTGGAAACTTAACTGCATTGAGAAACATTAAAAACGGTTGCAATGCTCTTTGAAAATCTGCCCAATAGTATTTCACAGATGGGAAAAATATATATATACTGAATATGTTCAACTTTGATTCACACCAGACTCCTAAAAAAATTCTGCAGTACAGTGCAGAATAATTCAATTTTGTTAAAATTAAGTAAGAGCACTTAAAAGAAAAACAATTAAATCAAAAGCCTACATTGTCCAATATTTCTTTTTGGATTCACATTGTTCCCTAATCTTCCTGTTTAATTATGTCCATTTGTTCTCAGTATGCAAAATCAAAAAGAACTTTTCTATATCCTCTTAGCTCTAAGTGGGCTTTTCTTCATGAATGCATAATTCTTTGGAATTTTTTAACCTCCCAGTTAGATTTGTCAATATTAGCAGTATGAGGTTGGATAAATATCAAAAAGTACAGATGCTTATGAAAACAACCTTTTTTTTAATTAACTGGGACAGTGTCGGCTTTGCTAGACACAAGTGCTCAGAAATCATCTAAAACCATGAGACTAGCTGGACTATGATGAATTTTTTCATTTATTTTTTAAAAGGGATTGCCTGGGAAACCAGAATTCAAATACCATCAGAGGCGGCCCCTCGCTATGGCACTGGAGGCGGTGCCCCACAAGCACACAGTGCCCAGAACCACTAAGTCTGCCCAGGCATGAGACTCCGACACAGGCACTGTCAGCTGCTGTCAGAGTGCAGCATGTGGCATGTGAGAATGTTTGGAGCGATCTCGAAGAACCTTGTTTACAAGGTAGCAAGGTTGCTACCTTGTAAACAAGGTTCTTCAAGATGGCTCCCTATATTCTCACATGCCGCCTGTTGGGGTCGGAGTCCCTGCCTTTTCTGCGCATGCGCACCAGCCCGGGGAGAAAGGCTGCGCCTGCACACTACTTGTCCAGCTGCTTTGCCTGCAGCTGGAGGAATAGTGTGCAGGTGCAGCCGCAGCTTCTGGTAGGTCAGCACTGCCAACGGAACTATGAAGCCTCAGGTTTTGGAGGCGTGGCCAGCCTGGGCAATCTGTTCTAATGGAACCCATACCCAGCCATTTTAATAACCTGGAGGGGCGCCTTTCAACTTGCCTCTCAGGATGCGGCTGCGCAACTTGTGAGGTGAGAAATTTGTGGGTGGGCGGAGTCTCATTCAGAGACCTCGCTGACTCACAGATCCCCAACCCAGCCATAGCCATTGTGTTCCCCAGTCTGGACCTGTCTGTGAGGATCAGGTAGGCCCTAGGGGTTTTTGCCTTGGGGACATTGGGGAAGCGGGGGGGCTAACTTGGGAGTGGGGGCATTTGGGGGCCACTTGAGGACATGGTGGGGACACAGTGCGGGAGTGGAGGTCACTTGGGGACACATTGGGACCCCCACTCCCCCACTGTGTTCCCAAGTGGATCCCACTGGAGACACTTGGGGACACGGTGGGGGAGTGGAGGCACACAGGGGAGTGGAGGTCACTTTAGGACATGGTGGGGGAGTGGGGACACAGTGGGGGAGTGGGGGGGCCACTTGGGGGCACACTGAGGGAGTGGGGTCATTTGAGGACACAGCCCCCGAGTGACCCCCACTCCCCGGTGTGCCCCCAATTCCCCACTGTTTCCCCAGTGTGCCCCCACTTGATGATGTGGAGTGTTTGTTTTGCTGCTGTGTTTGGGAGTCTCTGGATGCCTTTGGGGTCTTTGAACCTGCGCAGACTTTGGGGAATCGTTTGGGAATGGTTTGAGTCTGCAACTTTGCTGAAACTGACATTTTAACCTCCGCAGATTGGGGGAAAGCTTTGGGTGTCTTCAGACGTTACGAGATCACGGTGAACCACGGTGAATACCCACCTGTGGTCACCGTGTCTCGAACGTCTGTTTGCGGGGCGCCAGATGTTCGCCACGGTGAATCCCNCGAACGTCTGTTTGCGGGGCGCCAGATGTTCGCCACGGTGAATTCCAACATGGGGTCTGTTTGAACCATGCTTCCCGGGCTAGCCGGGGGAAGGTCCCGGGAAGCGTGGTCAAACGGACCCTGGGCCGGGACCAACGAAAAGTCACGTCTGGCCGCGCGCCACGGCCCGGGATCCCCGGCGGGATCCCGGGCCACGGCACTTCCGGCCCGACGCGGTGGCCGCAATGGCCCCGCCGCCCACCCGTCTCCTCGGAGGGCAGGCGGCAGGGTGCATGGAGGGGGTGGGGCCGTGCAGCCACACGTTGCGCCTTGCGGCCCCGGCCCCTCCCAGTTTCCCCGCCAGGATCCCCCCGGCACGTCTGTTGTGGCGTTACGGGGTGACCCCGGCGGGGAACAAAGCCGGTGGTTTCGGTACGGGGCCAAAGGGCCCCGTAACATCTGAAATCACCCTTTGTGTCTGTTCTGTAGATCTTTGCTAAAACTGGTTGTAAGTGAGGTTTAAGGTTGTCTGTCTGCTTTTAAACCTGGCAGATGCAGGAGTTGAATATAACTTGTCTAAATGAAATTGCTGGATACGCTGCACTTGTTCTTCAGAGGTGTGAATCCTAAGTACATTTTAAAACGTGGAGAAGGAGGAATTTATTTTCTTTTTCTTATGATTTATTTGAAAAGCTTTATTTTATTCTAATCTATTTTATTTCCTTTTTATTTTTATTTATTTTATCCCTGCCAAGGAGATCTCAGTGAAACACGAAAGTGAGTATTTTAATTAAGAGTACCCAACCAGGCACCAAACTACTCGAACTGTGAAAATGCCTATTTGTTTGGTATTTGGAGGGGGGTTCCTGTACAGTGTAAATACAAATAGGAATCCCTCCTTCTTTGGGGAGGATTCCTGTACAGTGCAATAGCAATGTGTAATCTGCCATTCTACTTTACTCAGAACTGCATGCTTGCATCTATTGTGTTGTGGCCCTGAGGTTTTGTATGTGTTAAAATGTGATCCGGTTTTTTTTATCCTGCTATGGGATTACCACTGTTGGAGAGAGAGAGAGAGTCAGAGTCATCCTACTGGAGTCCCATCCACTGAATGGATGAGATGCTAGTAGAAGGGTTCTCTCTGTCTCCAAGTGGCAGGGTTGTACTCAGCAGCAAGGAGTTCCCAGTGTTAACTAATATTCTGTCAATCAGATATTAATGCTGATAACTCCTAGTTGCTGGAGTTTTGGAGGCTCCGCCTACAATGGACAAGCCCCACCCTAGAGCTCTGCCAGCCATAAGGTTCCGGCCAGCCTTAAGTGACCCACCAACCTCAAAACCCACCAGCTGCCACTTCATATCATACCATCTTAACCATGAGTTTATTGGGTGGCCTTGGGCAAGTCGCTATCTCTCAAACTCAGTTCTGCATCTGAAAAATAGGAGTAATCATGACCTAACTCCCAGATGTGTTGTGAGGGGGAACTTGGTGATGATTGTAAAGCACTTTGAGCACTGAAAGCACTGAATAAATGACAACCATTTTTAAAAAGAAGGGAAAACTCCAAACATATTTCCTTTCTGTTTTTCACACCTAATACGCCCCCCCCCCCCAGCAACTCAGGACAGCTTACATATCCAATATATAATGTATAAAACAATATACAAAAAATATCTAAAAATCCATTCTCTACATACACACATGCGCGCGCGCGCACACACACACACACCATATCAACCCCTCCCCAATTTACCCATCCCCTCCACCAAATGCCTGGAGGAACAACCAGGCCTTACACTGCCTCCGGGAGGTGAGTAAATCTGGGCAGAGACGGATTCTGAGGACTAGAGGTGTGCACCAGGGGCCCATGTCATTTTCATTTTCATTTTTGTTATTTAAATCTTTCATTTTCATTTTCATAAATATCAAATTGTCATTTTTGTTTTTGCTTTTGTTTTCATTTTCCATTGGTTTCAATGGAAAACACATTTTTGTTTTTCACTATATTTGGCTGAAATGTGGGGATTATATCTCCAGTGGAAGGCATTATGTGTACCAAATTCCTAAAAGGTTTGGGTAAAGTAATACAATTTTAGAAGCAGTTGAATTATTTTATTTTGCAAAAATCTTTATATACATTCTTAGGTTAACGTCTTTGCCTCAAATTTAATGTAGATGAAACTTGGCATGTTTATATCCCTTCCCATATTTACTATCTCTGCAAATTTTCAGAAGAATTGGATAAACGGTCCTAGTGCTATAAGCAATTTACTTATAAATGTATGTCTGACTGTAACATCTTTGTAGTCCAATCAGTGTACATAACTTTTGGAAGGGATCTATATCACACTTTCCCAATCATCTCTGCCAAATATCATAAAGATGAGACAAAGCATCCCAATTGTATATGCCTGCACAGCATATGCAGAGAAGGAGCCTATGCCAGAGATTCTCTTATGTGTCACTGTGGTGTAAGATCGGTTTGTGGTGCTTATTTGCCAGCAGAAAAGTCATCCAAATATCCTCATTATGTGATGTGACCATCCCAACATCTCTCCACCACTTGTTACTGGGAAGTCAGAAGCATCTGTTTAGGAAAGAGCCAATAGAGATTCTCTTATGTCCTCTGTCACAGTGCTGCAGGATGTGATTGTGATGATAATTGGCCAGCCTGTATGTGTAAACTATGTCTCCTGATTGCTGGGATGCTATCCCCCAAGTCCCAGTTATGTCCCTTCTATGACAGCTTCAGGACTGCCCCCTATGTCCGCCTCAAAGCCACTACCAATTGGTCCTGTAAAACTGGAAGCATGCAGTAATTGGCCAGTGAATGTGTCTGTCAGTCTTTTGGGTTGCTCCACATCCTCCCTCCTACAGCCTCTCCCCCCCTGCCATGCCAGGTGCCTGCCTCTGACTGGCACTGCATGTGCTGCTATTTATCTGAATAATGGTCTTCAAGGGGACAAATTCAATTGCTTATGAAATTGGGTACATTTATCAAATTGTCCTGTAGTTTGGCAAAGATGACAGGGATAGTAAGTGATACATTCCTGCCAAATAAGTTGTAAATAGAATGGATTATACAAATTTTACAGCTGGAAATGTATTTTGAAGTTAATGTCTTATACCATCAGGACCCATTATCCAATCTTTCTGAAAATTGGTAGGAGTGTTAAACTTGTGGAGGGACATAATCTTCACAGGTTTCATGCAAAGTGGATGGAAGTTAAAAAAGCTGTAACCATGAAAGTTTATGGAGTTTTTCTTAAAATCACAATGTTCAATTTCTTCTAATATCAGTTCCCTTGATCTAATCATACTCCATTGGGGGTACAGCTGCCCCAAGTTTCATCAAAATAGAATAAGAAACAAAAAAGTTATAGCCAGAAATACGTTTTTTGTTTTCCCTTTATTTAAAAAACAAAATGTTGTTTTCATTTCTAATTTCATTATTTTTTGTCATTTTTCGCTATTGCAATAATGATAACAAAAATGACAATTTTCATTATCGTTATTGTAATAACAAAAATGACATGCACACCCCAACAAGGACCAAGTTTCAGCTCTAGTAAATCAAACGTTTAGGCAGTGCAATGACTCCCCCCCCTGTCCTGGACCAGGGCAGAAAACTGCAGCCACTGCTCCTAGGTTGGCGAGTGGCATGAAACAAGTGTACCTGCAATGTGGGCAGCTGGAGAACCATCCCAAACCCCCATCCCAGATAAGGAGGGAGAACACAACAAACATACGTACAGCTTGACCCTGTTCCCACCCCTGTTTTGGTGCATGCCCATGCACCCAGCCATGGTGCATGCCCATGGCAGCACCTACCCTGAGGGGAGGATGGCAGGACTGAATAAAACATGCTGGCCTGCATTGTCCCATGTTGGCCTGCGTGGGTGGCCCTTAAGCTGGGAAGTGTCTCGGAGATTTTGGGATGCAGCCTGAGTCAGTCACCTACCCATTCCCAGGCAGTCCTGGGCCAACATCTGGAGGCACAAGACCACACATGCGGGTGAGTCCCAGGCCACAACAGGCCAACACTGGCCAGCGTCACATTTGTTTTTACTTTTTATCCTATGTAGTGACATTTCTGAGCTATAAGGTGAGCCACTGTTGGGGATTTGGGGTATGTCGTTTCAGAAAGACAAGCACTAGTGTTCAAGCACAATTGCCAAAAATGAAATAACTTAAACTCCGAAATGACCGAAAGCCTAAAATAATCAAAATCAAATACCGATTAAAACAGGTGTGAATACCAAATTTGGGTATTCATAGGTGAATACCTCTTTGGGTTACAGGTAATTCAATGGATTACTCAAAACGTGGGGGGCTGGTGCTGATGAATGCGAGGTCCGTTGTGAACAAGGCCCCAATTATCCATGATTTGATCTTGGATGGGGCCGTGGACCTCGCATGCATCACGGAGACCTGGCTGGATGATCTGGCCGGTCCAACTTTGGCGGATCTGGTTCCAGCTGGGTATGCCGTGCAGCATCAGCCCCGCATGAGCGGCCGGGGAGGAGGCGTAGCTATTGTTTTTAGGGAAGACTGGCCTGTTAGGAGGTATCCAGTGCCGGAGATTGTGGGTGTAGAGGCTCTGCACGTGGTGATCGATTTGGCTGGGGGCAAGCTAGGGGTGCTGCTGGTGTACCGGGCCCCTTCATGCCCGGCGGCATCCCTTACCGCTCTAGCGGAGCTGGCCTCGGAGGTGGTGTTGGGCTCCCCCAGGACTTTGGTTCTGGGGGACTTCAACGTCCACGCCGATGCCGGCCTTGTTGGGGCGGAGCGGGAGTTCATGGCCGCCATGGCAACTATGAACTTGTCCCAGGAGGTGATCTGCCCGACCCACGTGGGGGGACATATCCTCGACCTGATCTTCGGCTCTGGCCTTGAGGCGGGGGGTCCGGTTGTGGGGGAGGTGACAGCGGTGCCCTTGTCGTGGACGGACCATTACCTCCTTCAGGCCGGTCTTTTAGCGCGCCCCCTCCAGAAGGGGAAGGGACCAGTTAGGATGGTCCGCCCTCGGAGGCTGATGGAACCCCAGCGGTTCCAGGAGGTCCTGAGGGAGCTTACCCTGGATGTGGACGGTCACTCTGTGGATGAGCTGGTCCGGCATTGGAACATCTTGCTGGAGGAGGCCATTGACAGGGTGGCTCCGAGGCGCCTTCTGCCTCGGTCTCGTCACCGCAGGACCCCTTGGTTTACTGAGGGGCTGCGGTGTATGAAGCGTGTGGGCAGGAGGCTAGAGCGACGCTGGCGTCGGACTCGGTCTGTCTCCGATCGTCTTCTCCATAGGGCCCATTTGCGGTCCTATGTGGAGGCTGTGAGGACGGCGAGGAAGGAATTCCTCGCCGTCCTCATAGCGTCTGCGAAGTCGCGTCCAGCGGAGCTGTTTCGGGTGGTGCGGGGGCTGGTTAGTCCGGCCTCCCTCCGCCTGGATGGGGACTTGTCCCGGGCCCGCTGTGAGGAGTTTGTCATCTACTTCGCAGACAAGATCGCTCGGATTCAGGCCGATTTCGACGCTGGGTTGATAGCAGTAGGGGAAGAGCGCGGGGGGGCGGAGGGTCCGTCTGGTCCATCTTTATGGGGTGAGTTTCAGGAAGTGACGCCAGCCGATGTGGTGGATGTCCTGGGGTCTGTGAGGGCCACGTGTTGTCAACTAGATCCATGCCCGTCCTGGTTAATAAAAGCTTCCGGGGAGACGTTGGGGACGGTGCTGGCGAGGGTGGTGAATGCGTCCCTTCGGCAGGGGAGGTTGTCGCCTTGCTTAAAAGAGGCTGTGGTGCGCCCCCTGCTGAAAAAACCATCGTTGGACGTAGACGCGCTCGCCAGCTACCGACCTGTCTCTAACCTTCCCTTTTTAGGGAAGGTTATTGAGCGGGCAGTGGCGCTCCAGCTCCAGGGTCATCTAGATAATATCGGGCTCCTTGACCCTTTTCAATCTGGGTTCCGCCCCGGCTATGGCACCGAGACGGCGTTGGTGGCCTTGGTGGACGACCTCCGCCGGGAGATGGATGCGGGATGTTCGACATTTCTCATCCTGCTCGATCTCTCGGCCGCTTTTGACACCGTGGACCATGGGCTGCTGTTGAGACGACTGCGTGACCGGGGGGGTCTGGACGGGACTGTTCTTGAATGGTTCCGTTCATTCCTCTCGGGGAGGAGCCAGCGGGTGGTGTTGGGGGAGGAAACATCGAGCCCCCGCGCCTTACCGTGTGGCGTTCCGCAGGGATCGATCTTGTCTCCATTATTATTTAACATCTATATGCAGCCCTTGGGGGAGGTCGTGAGAGGGTTCGGGGTGCGATGTCACCAGTATGCTGATGATACTCAGCTGTACCTCTCGTTTTCTACTGACCCAGACCCTGCTGTCTCGGTGCTATCCCAATGTTTGGAGGCCGTGGCGGATTGGATGCGGCGGAGCAGACTGAAGCTCAACCCAGATAAGACGGAGGTGATGGTGGTGGGGAGGGCGAAGGGGGTGGTGGCCCCCCTGGTTGGGGGGGTTTGCCCCCCTGTAGCTCAGCAGGTCCGGAGTCTGGGGGTCATATTGGACGCAGACCTGCGGCTGGAGCGGCAGGTGGAGGCAGTCGCTAAGGCTGCCTTCCGCCAGCTTTATCTGGTACGTAGGCTGCGTCCGTATGTCTCTGGCCCGGACCTGGCCTCCCTCATCCATGCCTTCGTCACCTCGCGGCTCGACTACTGCAACGCGCTCTACGTGGGGCTTCCCTTGTTCTTGGCCCGGAGGCTGCAGCTGGTGCAGAATGCGGCGGCTCGTCTTCTTACGGGGACGGGTCGCCGGGAGCACATTACACCGGTGCTCCGAGCGCTGCACTGGCTGCCGATAGTGTGCCGGGCCAAGTTCAAGGTCCTAGTGATGATCTATAAAGCCCTATACGGCCTTGGCCCCTCTTACCTTAGGGACCGCCTCGCCCTTCGCGCCCCGGAACGGCTCCTGCGGTCTGCCGGGGGTGCCCTCCTGGAGGTCCCCCGTGTTAAGCGGGGGGCCACGATGGAGCGAGCATTCTCGGTGGTAGGGCCGCGGCTGTGGAACTCCCTTCCGGAGGAAGCTCGCCTGGCCCCAAGCCTTTTGACATTTCGGCGGAACTGTAAGACCTGGCTGTTTGCCCAGGCCTTTGGGAGGGGGGGGGGGGGGGTGATTTTAATCCCCCGCCCATGTATTTATTTATTACTGTCTTTTAGCCCTGTTTTTATTGATGCATTTTATATTTGTATTTTAAATTGTTTTAATTGTTTTTATTATTGTTGTCAGCCGCCCCGAGCTGCTTTGCAGGAGGGGGCGGGATAAAAATCTATAAAATAAATAAAATAAATAAAAACATGAATAGTACATGCAAATAATAGACTACAACCCTTTCCAGCTCTTCTTCCTGCTCCAACACCAACTTTGTAACAATATGAAAGTGATAGCAGGAACTTTTCGGAAGCCCCCATTTCTTGGTGGGAGCTAATTGATAGCAACACCTCCTGAAGAACGATTTTCAAAGTCAGGAAGCTGGGGCAGCCATGTTTCTGTATGCAGTATTCTGTTAACCTACTCAATGTCACCCTGAGATCCACTGCTCCAGAGCCAGGGAGTCATAAAACAGAATTATTCCTCAAATCTGTCAGTCATGTGTTCTCAGCGGGTTTCAATCCCCTCACTCTTACTGTCTCCCCTTCCTTCCTTCACTCATTAGGTTGAGGTCCGGTGAAGAGCAGGGCTGCAAGCGGGAGCCGTTGCCTGACTTGGAGCCACTCACCTGATCCCTGAGTTCTCGGGGGGAGGAGTGTGGACACCTGCAAAGACAGAAAGCCATGATTGTGTCTGCAGCTGCGTTGAGGTCCAGTAGAGAGCAGGGCCATGAGCGGAAACCATTGCCTTACTTGGAGCCACTCACCTGATTCCTGAGTTCCTGGGAGGCAGAGCGTGGACACCTGCAAAGATAGAAAACCCGAGGTTGTGCCTGTGGCCACACTGCACACACGCACCTCAGGTGCATGAGTGTGCGCCCTTGAGAGTCACCCTTGAGTTGGCCAGGAGTCGCTAGGAGGGTAACGTATTTTGCTTGCTTTTGTTTTTGGACCTTTGGATTTAGACCCAAAGTAAGTAGATATCTTTGGGATAAGATATTTTTCATTGTTACTGTGGTACGGCTATACCCTATGAACACGGAATAGGATGGGAAATCTCAAATGTTCCGGGGCTGAAGCAGCTACTATCTCCCCTTCTCTGGGAAACTTTAAATGCAAAGGAAAATTGACAGCTTTATGACTCACAAGGGAGATTCCAAAAGGAAACTTTTGACTGCCAGCATCCCTACTGCCAACTGTTTTGATCCACTTACTGATTTGAGGGTGAATGAGGATGAATGTTCGAGGGCGCGAACTAGTGGTTACCCCCCCGCCTGTAATGGGTGGGGTGGAGAGGGGTACGATTATTGCACCAGTGAGTGGCAGTTTTCCAGTGGAGGGGGGAAATTTGAGTCTGGTCTCTCTCCTAGCCGAGCATGTGCAGTAGAGCTATGGACAATGTGAGGGATAGCGGTAAAGAAAGTTTGGTAGTGGAGCGGGGAAATAGTGGTGACCTTGCTGTACATCCCAAAGCAATTACCGCCCAGGATGAAATCATGACTAGCCTTGGGGCTGATGTTGGAAGAACCCCCTTATGATATAGTGAGCAGTTCCAGGTTTTGGAGTTAGTTTCCTGGAATGTGCATGGGTGGAGATTATGCTTAGACAGTGGAGGGTAGAATATTCTTTCAGATTACGATATTATTTGTATCCAGGGAACCTGTTTGGGAGAACTTGTGTGCCCAGAAGATTAGGGTTATTTTGTATGGAATTTACCAGCTGTGAAAGAAGCCAAGTATGGTAGAACTGCAGGGGTGTTGGCTATCCTAGCAAGGCAAGATCTGATGTTGGTGGGGTAGGAGATTGCTAACCCCCCTCCAAATATTATGGTAATACTTTCCAATGAGAATTCTAGAGGGGTTATAATTATAAATATATATATTCCCTGCTCTAAGAATGTTGCAGAAAGGGCTTCTATTTGGTACCTGTTGGGACTCTTTATCAAAGAATGTGGTGAAAATTACCCCAACCATGTTCCTGCCCTGGTTGGTGATGTTAATGAGAAGACTGGGGACTCTGATAGTAGGAATTGGGAAAGGACGGGGCTTGACCCAGATGATAATTCTGATGGTTCAAATCAGGCCTCTAGGGGCCCCGTGTGCAATTCCAAGGGCCTCCAGTTCCTTAAATATCTCTACAAAATCAACTGGCACACCTTAAATGGAAAGGAGGAAACTTTCCATTTAAGACATAGACATGGTGCCTTTTCCTTTTTGAGGGGAGTCAGGGGCCAGTGTCATCGACTATATCTGCGTACATGATGTGCATTCAGACAAATTCTCGGGGTTTAGGGTATTATAGGCTGGAGCTAGTGACCATCAGCCAATTTCAGTTAAAATTAAGATCATGGGGCCAGTTTTCCCATTTAGGATGGCTGGGGGTTTGAATCCCCGAGTAAACCCCCAAGGAAGGAAAGTTATTAAATGGAATACCAGTATGGCAGGAAAAGCGGCAGACAGCAGTTAGATTAAAATCTGTGTCATGTCTGGAAATTAAGACCCAAATAGTAAATGCCCTGATAGATTCTCAGATGATTCCAGCCCTCTTTAATGAGTTAATTGGTGACTTACGAGGAAATCTGGGCTCTGCCCAGCACAAAGGGGGTGGTCTGTATGGTTGGGAGCTGTATGGTTTGATAAAGAATGTTGCTCCCTCAAGTTTGTTGTTTATTCGGTAACACGAGCTGTGAAATTAAATCCTGTCAGACAAAACCTGAGTGAATTGAGGGAGGTTAGGGCTAGGTATAGAATGATCAAGGGTAAGAAAAAGGATTATCAGGTAAAGCAATGGGAAAGATTGGGAACTGCTGTTGAACAGAAAGGTAGTACTACTTTCTGGCACCTAGTCAAAGCAGGGTGGGGGTATAAATCGACCTACAGTGGACCCGGGGATTCCTGCACTGTTTTGGCAGAATTATTATCAGGGTATTTTTGCTAAAGGGGAAGGGAAACTCTCTCCAAAAGTTGAACTCTGTCTGTCAGGATGCCCCTCTTGGCATCCAATGGATCAAAATGAAATATATAATCTTATAGCATCTGTCCTTCTGAGGAAGGCTCCTGGAGACGACGGGATTCCAGGGGAAGTTTTCAGAATTAATATAGACTGGTGGGTGCCAGTTATCTCAGGATTGTTTGATGGCATTAATGCTACGGGGAAATTCCCCATTGGCTGGAACAACAGTATTGTGGTTCCTGTTTATAAAAAAAGGTTTGAAGGATAATCTAGAGAATTACAGACTCATCATTTTATTGGACGTGATTGCCAAGTTGTATGGCAAATATTGGTTAGTAAAACTGGAAACATGGGCAGAAAAGGAGCAAATTTTTCATGAAGAGCAGGCAGGATTCTGATCGGGGCGACCCACCATAGATCACTGTTTTGTCTTGGAACACTTGATAAAGAAGAATGCTACAGGCCGAGAGCCACAGGCTGAGAGCCGAAGGGCCACGGCCAAAGGGTGCGGTCCTTTAGGGTCCTTCAGGGACTGTAGGGGATGTAGGGGCCTGGTACTTTTGTAAGTTGTATTTTGTTGAGTTTGGGGTGGGATAGGGGTTGTATTGGGGAAAGGCATATTGAGTGGGGGTTATGGGGGAAGATGTTTGGCACCAACCCCTGGTGGCAGCAGGAGAAGGTGTGGGAGGTGGGGGTTAGGATGTGTGGTGGGTTGGCTTTTTATGGAATTAGGTTAAGAAATGGAGGGGTTTTGTTTTGTTGATTTAGAAATGTTTAATTTGATATTTGGATTGTTATTGTATTAGGGTATTGTTGTGGATGATAGGTCCCCCCCTCCTGGTGAGAGCAGGAGGGTAGGGGTGTTGATGGGCTCCTTCCCTGGTGGCAGCAGGGATGGAACATATGGAAGGACTGGTATGATATGCTGTAATATTATTGATTTGTTGTATTATATAGAATTTTTTGAGGGAGGAGAGGGGATGGTTAAAAATGATGAATTATGTTATGAAATGTTATGTTGTTATGTCAATTGAGGGGTTATTTATACTGTGTGGTTTGTGCTGAAATTGTAATTGTTAATGTTCTTTAGATGTTTTTTGCTTTTGTTGTCAGCCGCCTCGATTTGCCATAGGCAAGAGAGAGTGGGGTAAAAATAAAAGATGATGATGATGATGATGATGATGATGATGATTGATAGGAAAAACAACCTTTTTGCCGCTTTTGTAGATCTTAAAGCGGCCTTTGACTCTATTAGTCATGACCGTCTATGGGCATAGTTGGCATCCTCTAACTTGGATAAACGTCTTCTGTTTTTGGTATGGGGGTTACACTCATTGACCTATATGAGGGTAAGGGTGTCAAGGGAAGGAACTCCATCTGAAGATATCCCAGTCCTTGCGGGTGTAAAGCAGGGGTGCCTGCTCGGCCCCTTCCTCTTTAAAATCTATATAAATAATATAGTGGATGCTTATAGAGAGGAGCTGACTTTTGCCCCAAGGAGCGGAGGGCTCTTCCAATTCTGTTATATGCAGACGACATGGTGCTGTTGTCTGTTGCAGAAAATGGGATGCAACGGACCCTGGTAGTGCTAAGTGCATATTGTCAAGAAGAAATGTTAAAAATCAACTATGACAAAACTAAGCTTGCAGTCTTTGCCAAGCGTGTGTGTACCTGCCATTGGGAATTGGAAGGACGTAAGATAGAGCAGGTCCCCTGTTCACGGTATCTGGGACTGCTGTTTGCTGCTTCCAGAGCTTGGTCAAAACATATTGCAGCTACTGAACTTAAAGCTCAGCATACAGCTGAAGGAATTCTGGTTTTTTGGCTACCCAGGGAGGAAGGATGGTGAAACCTATTCTCCACCTTCTCGGTAATAAATTAATCCCCCAAGCCCTTTATGGGGCAGAATTATGGGGATTTGAGGCAGCTCCCCTGAAGGTGGTGCAAAACAAGATCCTTAGACGGATTTTGGGGGTACCTAGTCATTCCCCCGGTACATCTTATGAGGCTAGAAACAGGTATTCTACCTGTGATAGCCAAGGCTCAAGTCTCCATTTGCAATTTTGGGGTGAGACTAATGAATATGTCGAAAGAGAGTCTCACTCTCAATCATGCTTGTTGGGAAGAACAAGAAGGCCTTAAGTGTATAAGAAGGCTTATATGGAGGTCTCGCTTTATCAATTTTTTGAGCACAATTGGTTTCTCCCTTGAGGTATTGAGGGGGTTTCCTGTTGGACAAGCGAAAAGGCTTCATGGGCTGTGTATAGCAGATATATATAAGCAGCAGGGTGTTGCACAAACAGCTGTATCGGTAGTTGCCCCTCACTATGGGAATCTTAAATCTATATACCAATTGGAACCATACTTATGTTCCATTTCCAGCTTTATTCTGAGAAAAGCGCTCACGTTGGCCAGATTCCAGCTTATGGCCTCAAGAGTCTTAGATGGTCGGTTGAGAGGAATCTCTTATGCTCAATGGTTTTGCGACTGTGGTCAGCATGTGGAGGATTTGGGACATTATCTCTTTGATTGCGTGTTGACTTTAGATATCCGCCAACAATTTAGGGGGGTGCTGCCATCCGAGTCTTGGGGGTGGAATCAGGAGCAAAAGTTTGTTTACATCTTGGTAAATACAAATGTAAGGAAAATGCATGGAGCTGCAATATTTCTTCTCCTTTGGGGTAAAATAAGGAGGATGGAATGGGGAGAAGAGGATGGAATCTCCTAGAGGGGAGAAGAGTCTGGCAACTGTTTGTATTATTTTATAGATGTGTACACTTTTGTGTGGATTTTGTTATTCTTTTATACAACTTTTGTCCAATTGGATATAATTACTGATCAAATTATAAGCACTAGGGGCAGGGACCGTGTCTATTTTATTACATTGTAAAGTGCCAGGTACACTGCTGGCGCTATATAAATGTTTGTTAATAATAATAATAATAATCTGTATTATTTCTTTGTTATGTATATTTGTAATTGTATCTGGTTACTTTTTACAAAATTTTGTTAAACGCATCGATCAAATGTTCATGACAATAAAGATTTACTACTTCACTCATCCTCCTGGAGAAGTCAGAATTTTGGGAACTAGTCACTTGGTGTGTGTTGGGTTCCTGTTGACCTGAATCAGCAGCAGGAAGAGGAAAGTTCTGAGGGGAATTTTGTCTTGTCACTGTGGTATTGGAGGTCTTGTTGCCCTGGGTGAGGGGTGATTCAGGACAGAACCCATGACCTATGAATGTGCATTTATTTATTTATTTATTTATTTATATTTCTACCCACCCTTCCCAAGTGGCTCATGGCAGCTTACAAAAACAAATAAAAACCAATACATCTATAAAACAGAAAGAAAGAGGGGAAAAAAACCTCCAACCTTTCCCCTCACCCCTTCCCAACCACACAAAAACCCTCCCCAACCACCCCCTCCAACCCCTACATCCACCGAACCCCTCAATCCCCTGTCCCTGCCTGCAAAATGCCTTAGCAAGAAGAAGGAAATGCTCCTTCCAGTCTGCAGGTGGCATGTTTGTGGGTCTGGCCAGGGAATCAGGTGGGCAGGTGGTAAGGGGTGGAGCCATTGGCTCAGGTGTCAGACAGCCACCCCTTAGGACCACCTGTCTGCCAGAACCTATGAGACCCCCTGACCTGGGCAGGGGTTGGGGCCCACCTTGCACCGTCTCCAGAAGATGCCTAGACTTGGGGTCAGATGAACATCTGGGCCAGGAACGGAATTCCATAGCACTGGGGCAGCCACAGAGAAAGTCCCCTTACAAGCCCTCACTGTATGCAAAAGATGAACAGATGGTATCCACAGGGAGGTGCTCCCAGTCAATCGCACGACTGCTTTAGATGAGATTCTCATCTATTTGCATAACTATAGGAAATGGAGCCAAATATTGCAATACTCTCTGTGCAATCACAAAAACTGCTCCTGCTTCATTGTATTCATAAAATTGGGGTGGGGGTAGTGGATCTTTATTTTCATAGAAGCTTTCGGCACTTGCTGATTTCCTTTGAACCGAAGACATCTTTTTACCAGTACTTTTTCCACCCCCCTGCATCAAAATTAGGCTGAGCAGAGGCATGCAACTTTGCTGAACCAGAAAAATACCTTGAAATCTTTTTCAAAACTCACTGTGAAAGCCTATATTAGCTGTATATGTAGTTTTTGAAGTCCCTAATGGTTTTGGTGAATGCTTTATATATGGAAATATGCTAAGTGACTCTCCTACAAACTGAGGACTGATGAGAACTCTTTGGAGAAAAGTGTTCCTGTCAAAAGGTAACAGGGAATAGCCTAGAGTATTAGGCAACCCACATTTTTAGCCTGATGTCCTAGGAAGACAGTTTATGTGTGATCATATTTTTTATGTGTGATCAAACATTATTAAGGTTCAGAACACCCACCTTCAGAGAGAGAATATGATAGCACGTAAGCTGTCTTCCTAGGACACCAGGCTAAAAAATACTCTCTCTGAGTATGGGTTTTCTCTGCCTTAATAACTTTAGATTCCAGAATTCAAGTTCACCCAAATTGGGTAGAGGACCAGAAGACACAAAGAGAAGAAAGAATCAAAACTTCCATAGCAATAAGTGTACTGAAAGAACAGATGTGTCTCCTTTCATTATCTCCAAAATCCCATTGAATTACCAGGAGCATCCAAGTAATGAAGCATCCAGGATGCAACTGAAATAATGAATCCAAAGTAATGAAGCCTGGTTTTCTATTTTAGCTCATTTTCCTGTGAAAAGAACTCTCATGGACTGTGGGTAAAAACCAGACATCATGGTGACCCATGTTGGCTTGCCGTGGCCTGCATTGGCCTTGGACTCACCCACTTGTCTGTTTCTTCGCTGCCAGCTGTGGGGCTACGATTGCTCTAGAGCTGATAGGTGGCTGGCCCAGGATATGCCCTGGGCCCAATCCCTGGTGATGATCCCAAGCCAAGGGCTGCTCACATGGGCCAATGTGAGTCCACAATTGTATTTGTTGCCCCATCCCGACTCGGAATCCCCGACTATGAATTTCAAATGCTCAGAGCAGGCCAGACAGGGACCTTGCCACTGGTGTGTCTGTTTTCACCTTCTACATATTTGGGTTTGTGTATATCTTCTCTTAATACAAATCTGGTGTAGTGGCTGAAGGCACAAAAAATATAAAAAGAAGCCAAATCTATCACATTCGGAGTTTACCATGCATTGAAATATCCCAGTCCTTTAGCTACTCTTACAGAAATTTCTGCTGTTTTATTTTATGTTCCAACTGCTATTGGATATTCTCCTCCCTCTTTCCCCCCAGCTAATGCCTGTATGACCTCGTTTCTCTGGGTACTCAGATTACACCAGAGCAGAGGTGGGGCAGTGCCACTAATGACATGAAACAACAGCTATATGCAAGTAATTATCCAAAGGTTTTGTGCCCCCATGATTTATGGAAACGCAACCCAAGGAAAGCATGCAGTGGGATTTGTGTTTTGCGCAGACACATGTAACACCCAAGGTGCAGGGGTGTAGCTAGGTTGGAATGGATCTTGATGCAAAAGATGGCATGGGATCCCCTTGCCGTTCCTCCTACCTAGAACTGAAACAAAAATCTCTTTGAGTGCTGCTTCTGTTGGAAACAGGGCGTTCAATGATATTTGTGCGACATGGAAATTGACTGGCTTTCCACCATTTTGCAATGTCTTTTGCATATTGGACGGGGCTTCTCCGGGCCAGTCCTAAGCCTTGTGTGTACTCTGTGTGCACCATCAGAGGCTGTGGAAATGGAAACTTGCTGGTTAAGCACTGGGTATGTGCTGGAAATTGCCAAAAGTACTGTAAAATTGCATTAAAACTATTGTAAAAGTCCCAGAAAGTGACGAAAAAGACCCAGAAAGTGATGAACGAGAGGGGCTGGGGGGGTGGGGGTGGAATGTCAGAAGTGCAGAATCAACAGAAACTGATGAATTACCAACAGACACACACAAGTACTACTGAAAGGTCAATATTTTCCTTCAGAACAGGAACATTTGCTCTCATCTCAGCCCTACTCCCACCAGTAGAGGATGCACCTGCACTAGCAAGTGTGGAGGCCCCAGACTCATGAGCAGCTGCATTGACTGTCCCTACTATAGCTAGCTATGCTCTTGTCAACGTGTTCTTACATCAACAACAAATGGCTAACAACTGGTAATAGGAGTATCAGGAGAGAAGGTGTCCCTTTTTTGACAAAACACTGCCTCTCACCTTCATTGAATATATTAGGAAATGAGGCTACATTATTTGCGTGCATATTTTCATTTCCACATTCACTTCCACTCTTAACCTTTTTAAAATGTGGCTTCTTCAACTTGTTATATTTTAGAGGAACCAACAGGATATGAATTTAAACAGCTTATCTCATTAGGTCTTTTATTGTAACTCGTTTTGAACCAAACAAAGCTTCTGTTCCTTTCTTGCAGGATTCATATGCAAGATCTGTTAGTTGTTGAAAGTAGGGATGTGTGAACAGAACGGGGTTTGGATGTTTGGCCGTTCGGCTGTTTGGTCTGAAAACTCAGTTCGGGTTCGTCGGTTCGGTCCCACGGAGTTCGGACACCCCAAAACATTCAGATAGTTTGGCCGCGACAGAGGCTTGGGGCACTCCAGGGGTGCCCGTGGAGGCATGGGAGACACAGAAGCAGCAGCAGCAGCAGCAGCAGCAGCAGCAGCAGCGTCAGAGAACGGGCAGACAGGCTCGACGCTTGGCCCCTGGGGGTGCCTGTGGCACTATGGCTGGCCGTATGAGACCCAGTGGCAGCAGAGGAGGCTGGGAAGGCTTGGGGCTTGGTGACTGGCAAGGCATCCTTACTTAGTCGGGCATTGCAGGCTTCCAGGCATTGGTGGAGCAGCAGACATTGGATTGCCTAGTAGCAGAACCCATGGTACAGCAGAGGCAGCAGCAGTAGCAGGCAAGCAGTGTGACATGAGCAGCGGAAGACAGGCTGAGGCAGCGTTTGAGATTGGCAACCTGGTGGGTGGACAGACAGGCACTGTGGCATAAGAAGCAGTAGGGAAGGCAGGCTGGGACCTTGGCAGGGCACTCAGATAGACTGGCAAAGACTGTGCAGCATGCACGAGAGAGAGCCAGTCAGATAGGGGGGCCGAGATCATCTAGCCAGGGGATGGCTGGCAGGCTTACAGCTTCCTAATGCTACCCGGCATCATGAGGTTAGTCAGATAGGCTCGCCGAGGCTGTCTAGTCAGAGAGAGAGAGAGAAGCAGGGAAGGCACTGGGCATTGGGAGGGAGGGACAGCACCTCAGCAGGAGTAGCCCAGATTAAGGAGGAGTCACATCCGAAGACTGCCCCTGGTATAGGATGGCGTGTGCCACTGCACCATCAATCCATGTCCAGGGGCAGCTTGGGGAATCCCAGCAGCGGAAGGTTGACCTTGATGAAAAGCAACTGCTCCACCAACTTGGCCCCCAGTCTCAGGTGGTGCGGTGAGCAAATGTCCTCTGACATAGAGAACACCCGCTCTCTGGGGACACTCATTGGTGGACAGGACAACAGACACTTGGCCACTTTGGACAGGGCTGGTCACACATCCCTCCAAGAGCTGTGTCACCACCATGTTCTGTCCCTCCATCATTGCTGTCAGTGGTGCAGCAGCAGCAGAAAATTGAGGCCCAGAAGCATCAGTGCACCATGGAGGAGCTGGGGTGGTGACAGCTGCCAAGTCCATCGGCAGCTTCAGGACATGGAGGGCGGGGTGGCTTTCAACTGAAAGCCACATGCATTTTGGGGAAAATGATTGTACTCGATGGGCAACCCTTCTCTGTGGTCAGAGACATGTGGTTTAGGCACCTGATTGGGTTCCTGGCCCCCCAGTTTAAGCTGCCCTTGCGCACCACCGCAGTTGGTGCCAGCCTCATACCAGGATGTAAAGAAGCGGGTAAGGGAGCAGCTGGCAGGGGCTGGGGGTGCCACTGTCCACTTCACCACACAACTGTGGTCAAGCAGAAATGTGCTGCACGCCTACCTGACAGTGACAGCGCACTGATGGCAGGACCTGGAGGCAGCATTTGGGAGTGGCAGGAGGGGTCCCTAAGCAGGGTATAGATGGGCCCTGCTTCAGGCAGAAGTCATAGACTTCCCCCAAATGTTTCAGAACATTGAGGCAGCCCTGACCATCATTGGGCGGGAGTGGGTCAAGACAGGTGCACCCTTCACCAAGGGGTGCGTGGTGACAGACAACACAGACAACATATTGAGGGCAGTCCATGAGGGGGGTTTCACCAGCATCCCTTGTGCTGCACACATCCTTCATCTGGTGGTCTGGGATTGTGGGAGAAGTGGATTGGGGCAGGAACCCTTAGTTCCCTGATCGAGGGAGCCAGGAAGCTTGCTGGTTTCTTTAACTTGAGCATGAAGGGCAGTGACCTGCTCCTAGAGAAGCAGGCCGAGCAAGGCTCCCCAGTGCACCAGCTGGTGCAGGATGTGTCCACCTGGTGGAATTCCACTTCCTGATGCTCGAGCGGCTTCTTGAGCAGAAAGCCAACTTGCATCAGTTTCAAGTGGTGATGGACAATGGGGCACCTCCAGGGTACAATGGGGTGGAATGGGAGATCCTGGTCACAAGGTCTTTGTTCTGAGACTGTTCCTGGCCATGACAGAGACCATCAGCTCCTCCATGGCCACCATCAGCCAGGTGACCCCTCTGGTCCAGAGTCTCCTCAGGAGACTCCAGGATTCCTCCAGGGGCAGGAATGTGGCCCTCAGGGCAAGAAGCTGGCGACTGAGGCGGTGCAGCATCTGAAGGCAGGGCTGAAGCCACGGTTTGATGAGCTCCTGCAGCAGGAGGAATATGTGTTGGCAACCGTGCTGAACCCCAGGGTCAAGGGCAGCGTGGCATGCCAGAGACCACTCTATGGCCACTGGAAGGGTGACCTGGCGGAGAGGGTCCATCAGGCAGAGAGGGCTCTGGAGAGTGCACAGAGGCAGAAGCAGCAGGATACCCCTGGGGATGTTGAGACTGGGATCAGCCTCCCCTTTCAGCCGGCAGGGTCTGTCTCTGCCCCCAGTCCTAGCAGTAGCAGCACCAGCAGCAGGTTGAGCAGCACCAGAAACCCTATTGCTTCTTGATGATGTGGATGGACAGCCCTACCTTCCTGTAATGTAGGCCCCAGAACACTGACTGTGGGACCTGGGGCTGGAGTTGCTGGCTGTTTCTTGATGCAGTGGAATAACAGCTCCCGTGAGTGAAATGACAGACCCATAACTCTGATGGTGGGTCCTGGGAGAGGAGTGGCAGCTTCTGGATGATGTGGATGGACAGCCCTCCCTGCCCGTAACGTAGGCCCCAGAACTCTGAGGATGGGACCTTCGGCTGGAGTGGTTGGCTGTATCTTGATGTGGTGGAATGATGGCTCCCTGTGAGTGGAATGACGGGCCCAGAACCCTGATGGTTGGTCCTGGGAGAGGAGTGGCAGCTTCTGGATGAGGTGGAATGACAGACCTCCCTGCCTGTAACATACACCCCAGAACCCTGACGGTGGGTGCTGGGACTGGAGTGGATGACTATTTCTTGATGCGGTGGAATGACAGCTCCCTGTGAGCAGAATGTCAGCCCCAGAACACTGATGGTGGGTCCTGGGGCTCGAGTGGCTGACACCCCTGCTCTTCTGGGCCTTGCAAGATGGCTGGCATTGGTGGAGCAGTGGCAGAGGCTCGGCCACTGACCAGGGCATGGTGGCTGGCACCTCTACTTGGCGGGGCATTGCAGGCTGGCATCCTACTTGACTAAGCTCAAGAAAAATGCAGCAAAACAATCTAGAAGCTCAGATCCAGCCCTGAGAGACAGTCAGTGTGGTGGAGGAGGGTGGCAAAAGGCTGGTGCTGACACTGGTGAGAGCGGAGTCAGGAGAGACTTTTTTGGCAGGGGGCGAGCTGTGAGCCGGGAGATGGAGCATGGACAACCCCCCCCTTGAGATTTTCTATAGGGGGATATGGCAGCAGGGGGGACCCTATGGAGGAGAGAATGATGGATGAAGGTGAACAGCCTCTCCTGGCTTATAGCTTGGGCTAGGTGGTTTGTGGGGGTCCATGTCTTTGCCCCTTGCACCCCCCTAACCCGCAGCATGAGTGTGCCCGGAACCAGGAAGTTCCAGCTGGTGGCTGAAGGGGGATGCAGCTGATGCTGCTGCAGCAATCATCGAGGGGGCGGGGAGGGACAGCTGATCTCTGAGCCACCCCTACAATGGCCAGGGGCAGCTGGCAGCTGTGCCGGCAGGCATGCTGGGGGCACGTGCCTTAGGGACACGTCCAAAGGAGCATGCCCTTTGGTGGTGCCCTTCAGTGAGGCCTGACGGCGGGACTGGGGGAAGGACATTATAAGTATTTGGTGGGAGGGGGAGTTCAACCAGAGGGGAATGTGAATTGTTGAAGAGAGCAGGAGGGGTGGGGGTGGGGTCTTTTTAAAATGATATTGGGGGGATATGAGGAGGAATGAAGAGTTAACAGATTATTATGTATTTGAGGGGTAGGGGTATGGGCTGTTTTGTTATCATTGTTATATGAATCTTGTTGTGGAAGGCTTTTTGGTTAGATAGATATTATAAAATCATTTTGTATTCAGGGATTGTATGATGGGGACCTCTTCCCCCAGTGAGAGCGGGGGGGGGGAGGGGTGATTGGAGCCCCCAGGCGGCCCTCACCTCCGTGGTGGCAGCAGGGTGTGGAATGGAAGTTGTGATGGAAGGAATTTAAAATGTTGGTATGGGATAATGAAAGGGGAATGTTATATATGATAGTATATACTGTGGCTATTGATTTTTGTGGGTTTTTTTCAAATTGTATTGGTCCTGTGGATCTTATGAAATTATACTGGGTCCCCTGTATGGGTTTAAACACAACTGTTGTGATTTATTCTGTGATATTGTAGTGGGGTATTGTAGAGAGGTGGGTTGTTTTGTTCTTATTGCGCTGGACCCCTGTGTGGGATTTAACCCAGCTGTTGTGCTTTAGTATGTTTTGTTTTCATTTTTTGTTGTGAGCCACCTCGAGTCGCCTTGTTGAGAGAGTGCGGGATACAAATAAAAAATGGGGAAAAATGAATTAAGAAGCTCTATTGCAAATTGGGCAAACCTTGCACACTGGCGCACTAATCTGAGCTATGCCCGTCTACAAGAGTGTGTGGTAAAGGGTTGACGTGCAGTACCAGCTGCAGCAGACATGGGATTACCCAGGCACAGTAACTGCGGCTGGCACACCTGCTCGGCCAGGCATTGCAGGCTGACTGACCTGGATATGGGAGACTTGCAGAGAAGTGGAATGACAGCTCTCCGTGAGTGGAATGACGGCCCCAGAACCCGGATGGTGGGTCCTGGGGCTGAAGTGGCTGACACCCCTGCTCGGCCGGGTGTTGCAGGCTGGCTGGCATCGGCGGAGCAGCAGCAGAGGCCTGGCCCAGGCTTGGTGTCTGGCACCCCTACTTGACTGGGCATTGCAGGCTGGCTTCCTACTCTCCATATCTCAGCAACCTTTTCTGCCAATTGGTCATGTCTTGCCCAGTGGTGAATCACGTGGCCACCCAGTAGCTGACATTGGATTGCGGGGGGACAATAACCGTGGCACAGCAGAAGCAGACATTGGGTTGCTGGGGCACCAAACCCATGGCACAGACAACAGGGTCAGCATTGTCTGCAGCAGCAGACATTGGATTGCGAGAGCACAGAACCTGTGGCACAGACAGCAGAGGCAGCATTGGCTGCAGCAGCGGACATTGGATTGCCCTGTAGCACAACCCATGGCACAGCCAGCAGAGGCAGCATTGGCAGCAGCAGCAGACATTGGATTGACTGAGCACAGAACCCGTGGAACAGCAGAGATGGCAGCAGAAGGATTTTCCTGTGTGCAGTACCCATGGAGTCAGGATGGTAGGATTTGCAAGGGAAGAGCTCCCATACAGCAGCAGATGGCAGCAGCCAGATTGCGTGGGCACATTTGGATTTGCCTGAGCAGAGCACCCATGGACCAGCAGACATCAGCAGCGGTATTACCAGGCCAATGGACCACATCACCTAGGGTTGCCAGGTCAGGCAGACAGACACCTTGGCATGAGAGATAGGCAGGCTGGGACAGGGCTTCAGATTTGCCCCCAGGGCAGGCAGACAGGCAGCATGGCATGAGCAGAAGGCAGACTGAGGCATGGTTTGATCTTGGCCACCTGGGCGGGTGGGTGGGAAGACAGGCAGCGTGGCATGACCAGAAGGCAGACTGAGGCAGGCTTTGATCTTGGCCACCTCGGCAGAGGCGCAGGTAGACAGGCAGTGTGGCATGAGCATGGGAAGGCAGACTGAGGCAGGGTTTGATCTTGGTTATCTGGGCGGGTGGGCAGACAGGCATTGTGGTATTAGAGGCAGTAGGGAAGGCAGTCTAGGACTTTGGCAGGGCACTCAGATAGGCTGGTGAAGACTGTTCAGCGTGCGCGAGAGAGAGAGCCAGTCAGATAGGCTGGCCGAGATTGCCTAGGTAGAGTCCGGCTGGCAGGCTTACAGCTTCCCAATTCCACCCAGCGTCATGAGATCAGTCAGATAGGCTGGCCGAGGCTGTCTAGTCAGAGAGATAGAGAGAAGCAGGGCAGGAGCTGGGCATTGGGAGGGAGGGACAGCACCTCAGCAGGAGTAGCCCAGCCTGGGAATCCCAGCAGCGGAAGGTTCACCTTGATAAAAAGCAACTGCTCCACCAAATTTTTCCCCAGTCTCAGACGGTGTGGAGATCAAATGTCCCCTGCCATGGAGAACACCTGCTCCCTGGGGACACTCATTGGTGGGCAGGATGAGAGACCCTTGGCCACTTTGGACAGGGCCGGCCACACGTTGGTCTTGCTGGCCCAGTAGGCCAAGGGATTTCTGCTGGGTTCGATGCATGGCTCCTCCTCCAAGTAGCTCTCCACTGCTGCTGAGGCACTGTCATACTCCCTCATATAAATCTGCTTGGGCACCACCTCCACCAATGCCCTCAGCCACGCTGCCTGTCGTGCTGTGCACAAGCCCATGAGCGCCAGAATGCCCTGTACATATTAACTGCTTCTGCTGGCAATAGGGGCACAGCTGCTGCTCAGCCTGCTGCTAGTGCTGTTACTGATAGGGCTGGGGGCAGGGATAGACCCCACCGGCTGAAAGGGGTGGCTGCTCCCACTCCCACCATACCCAGGGGCATCTTGCTGCTATTGACACGCACTCTCCAGAGCCCGCTCTGCCTGCCAGACCCTCTCCATCAGGTCAACCTTCCAGTGCCCATAGAGTGCTGTCTGCTGTGCCATTCTGTCCTTGACCCTGGGGTCCAGCATGGTTGCCAAAATGTATTCTGCCCGCTTCAGGAGCTCATCAAACTGCGCCTTCAGCCCTGCCTTCAGCTGCCACACCAGGTCAACCACCTCATCTGCCATCCTGCCCTGAGGGCCACAATCCCACCCCTGGAGAATCTCCTCCAGCCTCTCCAGGAGACTCTGGAACAGAGGGGTCACCTGGCTGATGGTGGCCTTGGAGGAGCTGATGGTCTCTGTCATGGCCAGGAATGGTCTGAGCATGAAAACCATGTGAGCCATTATCTCCCACTCCACCCCATTGTACCCTGGATGTGCCCTGCTGTCCATCACCAGTTGAACTTGATGCAAGTTGGCTTTCTGCTCGAGAAGTTGCTCGAGCATCAGGAAAGTGGAATTCCCCCGGGTGGACACATCCTGCACCAGATGGTGCACTGGGGAGCCTTGCTCGGCCTGCTTCACCTGGAGTAGGTCCCTGCCCTTCACGCTCCAGTTAAAGAAACTGGCCAGCTTCTTCCCCAGCTTGATCAGGTATCTAAGGCTGCCTTCTCCAATCCCCTTCTCCCCCAAGCCCAGAGCATCCCTGACCACCAGGTCAAGGGTGTGTACAGTGCAAGGGATGCTGGTGAAGCCCTCCTCACAGACTGCCTTCCATGGTGTATTGATCTGCTGATGCTTCTGCTGCTGCTGCTGCTGCTGCTGCTCCCCCCTAGCAGTGATACCGCTCTTTGAGCAGGATGCTTACCCGTGGATGGAGGTGGACAACTGTCCGCTGCAGTCGGGTACCAACTGGCGTCTACTGCCCCTGCCTTCACAGTGCTGTGGCATCCCTTGAGGTGCCTCTCCATGGTAGTTACTTGTGCCAAGGTTAGTGAGGACCTGCCCATGCTTCACCACCTTCTGGCACAAAGTGCACGGCAGCTCCCTGGGATCGTCCGCCAGCACCAACTAAAAATGCGCCCAGGCAGAGGATTTTTTGCCCCTCCTGCCTTCTGGTCGGCACCGGATGACGCACCACTGACGGCGCTACTGGGAGGGCAGAACATGGTGGTGACACAGCTCTAGCAGGGACAACCATTGCCTCAGCACCAGACATCTCCTCTGCAGGACTAGTGTCTGCCTTGCTGTGAAGGGGAGTACTGGGACCCTGAGGCTGATTGACTGCCCACCATGATTCTGCCACTCTTCCTGTGCCCTTATAGCTGCTGCTGCTCCTCTCCATGCTGCCATTTCCCGGGGATTGTACCCTGCCTCTAGCAGCCTGGGTGAATTCCACCAGAACTGGACAGCTGGGGATCACCTCAATAATGGGGGTTGGGGACATTGGTGGCCCTTGAGGAACATCCAACCCTGAAGCACCTGAAACTGCTTCTGCAGCCACAGCAGAGACAGCTGAAGCCTCCTGGACTGCAGGCCTTCCAGTGCCCTGCGTGGCAGTGGACGACACTGGCAGGAGGTGCCACAAAACCACACCCCTAGTGCCACTGCTGGGAGCCTCTGAAGCCTGACTGCAAAAATCAGGCCTGTACAGTTTGGGGCATGGTGATGGGCTTGGGCTGCTGCTGATGCCTGATGCCACTCTGCTGGCATGGCCCCTGCCACCTCTGCCATGTGCCCCATTGCCTGCCTTATGTGCAGCAGACTGGCCTCTCCTGCTTCCCTTCTCCATTTCTCCCACTCAAATAATGCAGAGATAGAGTATTTATTTATTTATTTATTTATTTATTCAAATTGGATACGGCGGAGCAGACTGAAACTCAACCCAGATAAGACGGAGGTGATGGTGGTGGGGAGGGCGAAGGGGGGTGGTGGCCCCCCTGATTGGGGGGGTTTGCCCCCCTGTAGCTCAGCAGGTCCGGAGTCTGGGGGTCATATTGGACGCAGACCTGCGGCTGGAGCGGCAGGTGGAGGCAGTCGCTAAGGCTGCCTTCCGCCAGCTTTATCTGGTACGTAGGCTGCGTCCGTATGTCTCTGGCCCGGA